>JAGIQG010000014.1:16997292-17460025 GCA_024679065.1 Sphyrna mokarran
TGAAGTTACTGTGAAATTCCCCTAGTTGCCACAGTCTGGCATCTGTTCTGATCAATGCATCTAACCAGCATTTCTTTCAGAATATGAGAGGAAACCAGAGCATCTGGAGGAAACTCACACAAAGCACCTGGAGTGACCCAAGCCAGGAATTAAACCTGTGTCCCTGTGCTGTGAAGCAGCAGCGCTAACAACTGTGCCGCCTCGGTACTATTTCCCATTCTATCATGTATGTTTTTGGAAAATTTGACCTCCATTTAACTTAGTCTTTGGGCTCCATACTGTCAAATTCTGCCTTGCTATTAAGAACAGGGACACTCTGTTCCTCTAGCATTCACTTTAGCTCATCTGGATCAAAACTATGATGAATGGCTGGAACTAAGTGGCCTGATGAAACCTGAATTGAGTGAAGTTATTAATGAGTATAGAATCACAGAATCCTTTGGTGCAGAAACAGACCCTTCGGCCCATTAAGTCTGCACCAACCACAATCCCACTCAGGCCCTATCCCCATATTCCTACACATTTACCCACTAATGGTGCTGGTGATGATTCCTACAGTTACTTCACTGAAGAGTGTAACAAGGTTGTAATTTGCCAAGTTATAATTATCCTGTTTTCAGGTTCTACCTGAGCATTCTTCCACATTGTTGGGTCATTGGCAGTGCAAATTTTAGCAAAACAGCTTCATTGACAGAAAGGTTAGCTCTACTGCATAGACTTTTGACTCAACAGCTGAAATGTTTTCAGGTCCTTAGCTCTTGCTTTGTCCATTGTACTCAACCACTTCTTAATGTTGTGTGGAGTAGCCAAATTGTTTGGTTACTGACCTGTAGGATAATGAGGAGCAATATTCACTTGAGCTGCATAGTGACACTATTTAACCATGTCTATAATCTGCTGATTTTAATGATAAGTATTGTTGTCTGTGATGGTTTTATAAGATGATTATGTTTTTGGAGTGTCCTGTTAATTCAAGGTAAATGGAATATTGAAGAAGTTAAAATGATCTGTTATGAATTCTCCCCAACAACAAGATTTGGTTGTTATGTGGACAGGGGGACTCAGATTGAAACTTAATGGGAGTAGAGTGTAATATATCTACACTTTGTCCCAATGAGACCAAAGGCAGGAGCAGCTGGGCTAACTGTGGATAGGCTTAGAATCTCCAAATTTTTAGACAGAAAAGAGGGGAGAGAGAGAGAGAAAGAGATCTCTGAGTCAGAAGGCTGTGGTTGGCAGAGAGAAGAAGCTGAGAGTTCTCTGTGAGCGGCTGGAGAAGAATGCAGGAAGAAGGGCAGTCTCTGAAGGGATGTATCCCATGGCAATTTAAAGACTGGAAGAGTTGCCTCGGCATGGCCGGAAGAAAAATGTGCCAGAGAGGATCCTGTTGCTGGTGGTCAGTTTAAAACTTCTTCAACAACTGAGGAAGCAGCTTTTGGCAGTCACTGAATGTTTTAACTTGACAATATGGTCCCATTGGAAGTGGGGAGTGGCTGTAGGTGTCCCTTATAAAGACTGTAACCCTGAGCATTGACCTAACTTATGTGTACGTGCTTTGTATTTGTTAGTTGCATTTATAAGCATTGACTTTTCTGTAGTTTAGAATATTAGTCACTTATTCAGTAATGTTTAGTTGATATTGATTTTGGATGGTCTTTTACTAAAAGTCTTAAGACTTGAAAGCTTGTTGTACAATTTGTCTAAGTTGTTCACTGAGAATTTAAATCTTTAAAGTTATCAATCTCTACAGGGGTCATAACAGTATGCAGTCAGCTCCAAGTGATATTTTTATTCAATTCATACTTCACCCTATGGTATACCTAGTTATGTTCTAATTTAGTTATGGAGGGCTGTGACAAGTGGCATCCAACAAGTTTATTTGTGGCAAACGCCCCAAGCTTTCGGAACACACTGTTCCTTTGTCAGGTGGGTGGGGCAGTTTGCTACAAATAAAATTGGTGGACTTTAAGCTGGTGTTGTGAGATTTCTTTCAGTTTTACTCCAGTCCAACGTTGGCATCTCCACATCACAAGTGGCGTTTCTCAGGGATCAGTGCTGGGACCTTTGCTATTTGTAATATACATATAAATGATTTGGAGGAAAATGTAACTAGTTAGATTAGTAAGTTTGCATGGGCATGACCTTGTGAGAATGACTCTTGTTTGAACAATGTGTGGGCAAACTTTTTCAACATCTGCAATACACATTGATGTTCATGAGTAAGACTGAAATTGCCTAAATATTATCCTGACACAATGTATGACAACTTGAGTTTTGATGCCTTGGAAACTGTTCAACAACAGAACACAAGACTTGTTCTAAAGCTGACAGCTTTATTTAATTATATTAATGTACCCTCCTCAGTTGGTACTGTGGCCTGTTTGTGAAATGGGGTCAACCCATTTATCACCCCAAATGATATTATGTAAAATAAGACCAGCCTGATCTCTTGCAATACTTTTGTATTCTGTGGTCAGCTGACCAAAGATGACACTCCAAGGTTGTCTGATAACAATATGCTACAGTTTTCAATACTCGTGACCATTCTACCCATTGGCAAACGGTTATGGAATTGATCTAGAATGCCATTGCCCTAGAGTGGTGGTAAGTTTCGTAAAAGGAATTGGGGAAATATTTAAAGGGATACTTACAGACTTGCAGCCTTTTGGGCAAATAGGAGAGAGTGACTAAACTGATTTGCTCTTACAAAGAGTTAGTAGCATCCATGAATGGTATTCTGCTATTCTGTATCGTTCTGTGATTCTATTTGCCCTTCTAATGATCAATGATGTGAAACAAACCAACTGAATACTGATGACTCAATAGATCAATGTACCAGATTTTTGTGGCATTGAATCACGCATACCAGAGCACTGAGTTTTTTTTTGCCTGATTTATACTGAAATGGCTGATTTCCGTTCAGGCAGTAAGTGGTTGATCTTGCTGCCAGACTTGCGAAGTTTTTCCAGCATTTTCTTCTTTAGCAATTTGCTGTAATTGTCTTTGGTGCCTTAGGGCCAAGGGACAGAGCGAAAACAAATCAGCCAAGGTTCCTGCTCCTGACAGTTATCTGATGACCCCCTTCTCGAGGCTTTGGCAGGATTGTAATTAGGATTTTGACATTGCTTATTGCCAGGATTCTGCTGACTTGTGCTTCTAAGATGCCCTCTTTCTAAAGTTCAGTCTTAGATTGAACCAAATGTCTTGCAGGTCTTATGAAGAGAGGCTGAGGGATTTGAGGTTGTTTTCGTTAGAAAGAAGGCGGCTAAGAGGGGACCTTATCAAAACATATAAGATGATTAGAGGTTTAGATAGGGTGGACAGTGATAGCCTTTTTCCTAGGATGGAGAAAGCTAGCACGAGGGGACACAGCTTTAAGTTAAGGGGTGATAGTTATAGGACGGATATCAGAGGTAGGTTCTTTACCCAAAGGGTGGTTCGGGAGTGGAATGCCCTGCCTGCAGTAGTTGTAGGTGCGCCAGGTTTGGTGGCGTTTAAGAGGTTAGTTGATAAGTATATGGAAGAGAAGGGAATGGTTTAGTTTGGAGGTCCCGAAGCATGGTATATTGGGGAGACCATGCAGACACTATGACAGCGGATGAATGAGCATCGCTCAGCAATCACCAGGCAAAACAGTTCCCTTCCTGTGGGCGAACACTTCAGCAGTAATGGGCATTCGGCCTCCGACCTGCGGGTAAATGTTCTTCAAGGGGGCTTTCGTGATACACAACAGCGCAGAGTCGCTGAGCAGAGACTGATAGCCAAGCTCCACACACATGAGGACGGTCTTAACAGGGATCTTGGCTTCATGACACACTATCTGTAACCCCCGTAACTTGCCTGGGTTAGCAAAAAACCTCACTTACTGTGCTGTCTGGAGAAAACACACAATTCTCCAACAATGCTCAGGATTCCCTTCACCCACATTGTTCGCCACTTTAACACTTCAATAGCAGGTTAGATGTAAGGATTCGCATTCTAATCAGCAATCTCTGACTGTCTGTGCTGATGTGTGCTATTGCAGACCAGAATACTGCATTTGCCTGAAGAAGACACAAGAGTCGAAAGCTCGCTTTTTTACTATCAAATAAATCGGTTGGATTATAAATTGGTGTTGCTAAATTCTTAGTTTGGAGGGGCATTGCTTTTTATATTGGTCGGCGCAACATCGAAGGCCGAAGGGCCTGTTCTGTGCTGTAATGTTCTATGTTCTATGTTCTAAATCTCACTGAACAAAAAGCCTGAACTGAAGCCTTCTTTGGTTTTTAATACATATTCTGCTTGGAATGATTTGGTTGATTTCTGTCTCTCATAATCTCCCCACAGATTTTCTTCTAGTTTAAGGCTAAGCATCTTTTTCTGCTATAATCTCCTCAGGCTCTTTACCAACTTTGGTCAAGAGGATTGTTTCACAGATAGGCAGGCATCTACACATCACTCACACTCGAACACACATACACACACACACACACGAACACACACACACGAACACGAACACACACACACGAACACGAGCACACACACACGCACACACGAACACACAGAGACATGTACTCGACATACACACAGATGCATGCACACACACGCACACATGCCCGTGGACAGACCCACACGTACGTATCCTACTGCTGGAGTTAAACTAGATAGAATATTGCAATCTTTCATTTAAGAGCTGCACTGAGATTCCCTGTTTGTTCAGCTAGAACAATTCCACTTATTAGGATGTTAGCTCAGCAAGCTATTAAGAGCCATTCTGTGGCACCACAGATATTAACAACATGGAATGAAACAATTTACTTCAGCCTGTCAGTTTTTTGCAAAGCAATCTGTAACTAATCTAACTACCCTCCTTTCTCCTCCTGAGGCAACCGTGGCTCAGTGGGAACAGGCTCGCCTCTCAAAGCCATGAGGTCAAGTCCCAGTCCAGAGTCTTCAAGCACAATATTTACACTTCAGTAGAGAATTGAGGGAATGCTGTCATCTTAAGGGACACTATTTTCCAGATATGATGTTAGACCTCAACCCCATCTGCTCTCAAGTGGGGAGGTCCAAGACATTTTTGAAAGAAGAGCAAGGAATTTTCTCTCTAGTGTCCTGTGCAATATCTGGCTGGCGATCAACATTATTTAAAAAGAACGGGTCATTTATTTCATTGCTGCTTGTAGGATCCTTCTGTTGCCAAATTATTAGCCTGTTTCCTACATTACAATAGGGACGCCACAAAGGCTGAGCTACGTTGCTAGCCGTAGGCGCAAATCCTGTAATGGCGACTAAATCTCGCAAGACGACAATCTTCTCTGCCTCCTCGGACGAGATCAGATTCATGGTCAGTAAGGACACGAGTCTGATGAGCATATTTAAATAGCATTAGTGGGCTTAATGCCACTACTTCTGCCCTCAATTTATTGTCCCATCCAGTTGTTGCAAGGTCACGACAGTGCAACTGACTACCGCTTTTCAAAAATAAAACCCAGTCGTAGTGACAATGTCGAAGATGCACAGGTAAGAATAGCCAAATGGGACATAGGACATGCCCATACTTTCCCTGGTACCTTTTGGAAATCGTGATGTGGAGATGCTGGCGTTGGATTGGGACAAATACAGTAGAAAGTCTCTCAACATCAGGTTAAAGTCCAACAGATTTATTTGGTAGCAAAAACCACTAGCTTTCGGAGCACTGTCCCTTTGTCAGGTGAGTGGAAGTTCTATTTACAAACAGGCATATAGAACATAGAACATATGAAAACACAAACTCAATTTACAAAATAATGCAAGTCTTTACACGTAATCAAGTCTTAAAGATACAGACAATGTGAGTGGAGAGAGCTTTAAGCACAGATTAAAGAGATGTGTGTTGTCTCCAGACAGGACAGTTAGTGAGATTTTGCAAGCCCAGGCAAGTTGTGAGGGTATTTTGGAAATGCCAGGGTAGCAGTAAATTATTAATATGCGGGATGTGATTTTTGCTGGCCAGGCCAGCATTATTGCCCATCCCTAGCTGTCCTTCAGAAAGTGGTGGTGAGCTGCCTCCTTGAACTGCTGCAATTGCTGAGGTGTGTAGGTACATCCACAAAGCTGTTAGGAAGGGGATTCCTGGATTTTGACCCAGCAACAGTGAAGGAATGCTGACGTATTTCTAGGTCAGGATGGTGAATAGGTCAATATTAACACCAAGAATGTGGATACTGGGGGATTCAGTGATGATATTGCCATTAAATGGCATGAGGTGATGGTTAAATCTTCTCTTATTGGATATGGTCATTGCCTGGCACTTGTGTGGTCTGAAAGTTACTTGCCAATTGTCAGCCCAAGCCTGGATATTGTCCAGGTCTTGCTGGATTTGGATATGAACTGCTTCAGTATTTGAGAATGGTGCTGGACATCATGCAATCATCTGAGAACATGCCTACTTATGATGGAAAGAAGGTCATTGATGAAGCAGCTGAAGATGGTTCGGCCTAAGGCACTATCCTGAGGAACTCATGCATTGAGACCCTGGAAATGAGATAGTTGACCATCAGTTAGCACAAGCTTCTTATTTTGTGTCAGGTATGACTCCAGTCAGCAGAGCCATGAGGTTCATGATTATGACTGAGTACAATTCTGCTGCAGTTGATAGCCCACAGCATCTCATGAATGCAGAACAGTACAGCGAGGGAATAGACGCATCAGCCCACGATGTCGTGCCAAACTTGACGCCAAATTAAACTAATTCCTTCTCCTGTCCTTGGTCCATATCCCTCTATTCCTTGTATATTCATGTGCTTATGTGAAAACCCTTAAATGTTGCGATTGTACCTACCTCCATCACCACCCTGGATGCCTAATCTTGAGTTGCTCGATCTCTTCAAAGTCTGTCCCATTTAGTACAGTGATAGTGCCACATAGCACAATGTGTGGTCGTCACTTCTATGGATACTGTCATGGACAGATGCATTTGCAGCAGGCAGTTTGGTGGGGATAAGGGCAGGTATGTTTTTCCCTCTTGTTGGTTCCCTCATCACTTGTTGCAGTCCCAGTCGAGCAAGACGACAATCCTTCAAAACATGTCCTTCAAAACATCTTGGTGAGTGGTAGTGCCAATGAGCCACCTAAACTATTCCAATGTTATCTATATGCCTATCCACTGACTATTTGAACGCCCTTAAACTTGACGAATAAAAACAGCTGCTGCAGGCAGAGCATTCCACGTCCTTACTACCCTCTGAGTAAAGAACCCACCTCTAATATCCATCCTATAACTACCACCCCTTAGAACATAGAACATAGAACTCTATAGCACAAACAGGCCCTTTGGCCCACAAGTTGCGCCGATCACATCTATTTCTACCAATCCACAGACCTATCTATAACCCCCTATCCCATTCGTTTCCATATACTCATCCAGAAGTCTTTTAAAAGACCCCAGCGAGTTTGCCTCAACAACCTCTGAGGGCAGCCGATTCCATTTGCTCACTACCCTCTGAGTGAAAAACTTACCCCTAACATCCCCTCTGTATTTGCTTCCCTGCACCTTAAATCTGTGCTCTCTCGTAGTGACCATTTCAGCTCGAGGAAATAGTCTTAATTTAAAGCTATGTCCCCTTGTGTTATCCATCTCCATCTGATGAAAAAGGCTCTCACTATCCACCCTATCTAACCCTCTGATCATCTTATATGTCACAGTTAAGTCACCTCTTAGCCTTCTTCTCTCTAATGAAAATAACTTCAAGTTCCTCAGCCTTTCCTCATAAGACCTACCCATCATACCAGGCAACATCCTGGTAAACGTCCTCTGCACCCTTTCCAATGCCTCCACACCTTATAATGTGGCGACCAAAACTGTACACAATACTCCAACTGCGACTGCACCAGTGTTTTGTACAGTGGCAACATAATATCTCGGCTCCGAAGTTCAATCCCTCTACCGATAAATGCTAACACACTATACACCTTCTTAACAACGTTATCAACTTGAGTACCAACTTTCAGGGATCTATGCACCTGTACACCGAGATCTCTCTGCTCATCTACACTACTAAGAGTCCTACCATTAGCCCTATATTCTGCACACATATTTCTCTTACCAAAGTGAATCACCTCACACTTTTCCACATTAAACTCCATTTGCCACTTCTCGGCCCAGCTCTGCAACTTACCTATGTCCCTCTGCAAATTGTAACATCCATATCTATTCTTGTTTCCTGCAATAAGTTCTCCAAATATAACAAGATTTTAAAAAAGCTAGTAATAAGGAGCAGATTTTAATTCTTCAACTAAAAAAAAAACACTTGTGATTGGAAAATAATGGGAAGTCCCAACATCAGATAAAATCAATGACAATTTAGACAATGGCACCTGACATTGGATCGATAATATTGTGGGCAGAAAATAAGGTCCCTTTATTAATTAAATCAGCACCTTGAGGAGTTCAGCTGCATAGCTCAGCATGTGTACCATTAGGATAGGCACAGAGGTAAAGTGGAACAGAAAAGATTATTGCACTGCAGTGAGTCTTTGGAAAAATACAGCTGTTACAGTTGGCTGCCGTAGAATCTAGACCATTTTCCATCAAAAGCACTGTGACATAGTTTACGGCACTAGTGAAAAGTGGTGAGAAATTTTGACTCCATTGGGCCATTCAAGGAAGAATCTGAAAATTGGAAGTCTTATACAAAAAGATTTTAGCATTTTATCCAAGCTAATAAAATAGCCTGGAACATTGTAGCCCCTATTTTCATAAGGAGGAGTAGGCCTTTTGGCCCCTTGAACCTACTTCACCCTTCAATAAGATCATTAGTGATCAAAAACTTCTCTATCTTTTGCCTTAAAAAGGCCTTAAGAGATAGCCTCAATTGCTTCACTGGGCAGGGAATTCCACAGATTCGCAACTCTTCAGGTGAAGAAATTCCTCCTCAACTCAGTCCTAAATCTTCTCCCCCTTATTTTGAGGCTCTGCCTCTTAGTTCTGGTTTCACCTGCCAGTGGAAACAGCCTCTTGCTTCTATCTTATCTGTTCCCTTTATAATTTTGTATGTTTCTATAAGATCCTCCCTCAATCTTCTAAATTCTAATTTCCAAAGCACCATTGGCATTTAAGTATTAGTCTGCTAAGGAGCTTGGCTCAATCCAAGAAACCTGACAGTAAAACTCATCAAGAATTAGCAATTTCAGAAGACCAGTTTGTCTCAATCATTGATTATAGAGCGCTTTTGTTCTTATCAAAGGAATTAGTTAGATGGAGAAAGTATTGATCAGTTCTTCACAACCCTGAAGCACTTTGCTGAGCATTGTAAATTTGGTGACTCTTCGGATCATTAGAAGCAGGTTCATTTATGGTCTTAGAAATGAAGCTACACAATGAAGATTATTAAAGAGATGGAATTTAGGTTTGAAAATTGCCTTGGAGATAGCTGTTTCAATGCAACTTGCAACAGATGTTTTTCAACTAGGAATAGACACTAGAAAGTCTGGAGGAGGTCTACCTAGCAACAGGTGTGTTGCTATCACTGTGCAATTATGGACCATTCACAAACTGAGTGCTGGAGCAAGAACAGGCAATCCAAAAATTGTGGCAAGATAGATCTCATAGCCAGGGTTTGCTTGGAGAAAACAACTTCTGCTGAAAATAGTATTGTTAAAAGCAACCTGGATATCCCAGAGAAGAAAAATAAAACAATTTCACCAAAAGAGCTTATAGAAGAAAAGAACAAGATAAATGTAGACCCAACACACAAGTCTGATGAGGAATTAAAGTTGAATGTATTATTGATTCAAGGCAAATCACACACCGCTTTTGGATAATTTCAAAATTGAATGGAAAATCAATCAGAATGGAGATTATCATGGGTGCTTCTTTCTCCCTAATTCTTGAGACCACATGTGAATAACTCCTGAAACATTTACTCTTAAAGCCAGCAGATGTTATCATGACTAATGGCTCTCAGAATATGCGTCACTTTCAAAGTAGTGTTAAGTGGGCAAACCGCTACCACTCCATGTTGTTCAAGGAAACTTTCTAACTCCCTTTGGTCACAGAATCATAAAAACCCTACAGTGCAGAAAGATGCAATTGGGCCTATCGAGGCTGCACTGAGCACAATTCTATCCAGGCCCTATCCCCATTTCATCATTTTGGGTTCAAGAAAATAAAGTTGAATTGGAATGCCATGAAAAGATTAGTGAATTTTAAGACAAACTTACAAAGTATCATAAAAAAATACAGTAGCGTTTTCGAAGATGCACTGGGATCAATGACCGGAGTTCAAGTTTCAAAGAGAAAAAATTACAGCATAGGAACAGACCCTTTGGCCCTCCAATTACTCGAGATTAAACCAAACTAAGAATCTCAAGGTCAGAGCAGTAGCTTATGCTATATGTCCAAAGGTAGAATCAGAATTGAAAAGACTTGTGAACAGTCTTAGAACCTGTCACTATCAGTGACTGGGCAACATTAAAAGCGTGTGTAATGAAACAGTATGAACTGTACATATTTGTGAAGATTTCAAGATAAATCTTTTCAGTTCTTTGTGTGGATCAATACCCATTACAATTGAGAATTTGTTTGTCAGCCTAGCAGGAGTACAGAAGTTCAGCAAAATCGACCTCACGCAAGCCTACCTGCAAATGAATGTTGCAGCTGAAGCACAGCATCTGCTTACCATTATCACTCCTAAAGACCTTTTCCTCTACAAACTATTGCCTTTTGGAGTTATATCAGCCCCTGTTTTATTTCAACTGTCAATTGACCAGATCTTGCAGTCTACAGGGGATACAATGTTATCTTGATGACATCTTAATTAAGGGCTCAAATGAAGTAAAATATTTAAGTAATCTGGAAACAACCTCAATGTCTTCAGATACATGGTCTTTATTGTCAGGAAAGATGAACGCGATTTCTTTCAGACAATCCAACATCTCGGCCATGTCATTGACAGTAAAGGTTTACGTAAAGGAACTAAGAAGATGGTCATTATTGTGGAAGCTCCATGACCAAGAAACATAACATAACTGCGATTGTTCCTGGGGTTAATAAACTAATATGGGAAATTTGTTTCTCACTTAACTGTACATAAACACTACGCTCAATCAACAGTTGCAAATTCTACAACAGAAGGTAATTTTAAAAAAAGCACTATTTTGGTAAAGACAACAAATTTTGGCTTGCAGTTATACCATCAATGAGAAGTGATTCCTGCTCAAGCTGGTCCAATCTCATTCTGTGCAGACGGAAGGTGAGTTTGTTTAGAGAGGAGACACAGATAAATTATTGGCTACATGCACCAGTGTGTTATTATCATCAGTGCCTTAGGTTGTATCGTCTTTAATTTCACCTGAGATTGAAGTGTGACATCAGATTTATCAGCGAACCCTGAGGTCATTGATGCATTAGTCTACCTTCTTCTGAAGAGTCTGTTATACTTCCAAAATGGAAACACTTACTATAAATATTCAGATTACCTCTCAGGTAAAGACAGTCAGATCCCTGAAGTGTGCAGGCATCCAGTGCAGTGTAGATGCCCTCCAGACCTGCTATTACTGTGCAGTGACAACTGGCCTCCCAAAGTATATAAGTGTGTTCAGATGACTATCTAAGGATAAGATAGTGAAGAGGGGTGTTATAGTTTACAGAGTGACTTGGACAAGTTGCAGAGCTGGGCCGAGAGGTGGCAAATGGAGTTTAATGTGGAAAAGTGTGAGGTAATGCACTTTGGCAGGAACAATAAATGTGTAGAGTATAGGGCTAATGGTAGGGCTCTTAATAGTGTTGAGGAACAGAAGGATCTTGGTGTATGTGTCAATAGATCCCTGAAAGTAGGCAGTCAAGTGGATAAAGTTGTTAAGAAGGCATATGGAGTCTTAGCTTTTATTGGTAGGGGGATTGAATTTAGGAGCCGCAGCATCATGTTGCAACTGTACAAAACTCTAGTGCGGCCGCACTTGGAGTATTGTGTGCAGTTCTGGTCGCCACATTATAAGAAAGATGTGGAGGCATTGGAGAGGGTACAGAGGAGGTTTACCAGGATGTTGCCTGGTATGGAGGGCAGGTCCTATGAAGAGAGGTTGAAGGATTTGAGGTTGTTTTCGTTAGAAAGGAGGCGGCTAAGAGGGGATCTTATTGAAGCATATAAGATGATTAGAGGTTTAGATAGGGTGGACAGTGATAGCCTTTTTCCTAGGATGGAGAAAGCTAGCACGAGGGGACACAGCTTTAAATTAAGGGGTATGAGTTATAGGACGGATATCAGAGGTAGGTTCTTTACTCAAAGAGTGATTAGGGAGTGGAATGCCCTGCCTGCAGCTGTTGTAGATGCGCCAAGTTTGGTGGCGTTTAAGAGGTTAGTTGATAAGTATATGGAAGAGAAGGGAATGGTTTAGTTTGGAGGGGCATTGCTTTTTATTTTGGTCGGCACAACATCGAAGGCCGAAGGGCCTGTTCTGTGCTGTAATGTTCTATGTTCTATGTTCTAAGACAGCTATTCGTTCTTTTGGGACTTTAGAAGCAAAGGGGGAGGAATGTCATAAAGTTATCCTGCATGATTCCTTTAAGGATTTGGTCACATGATCAGTCCATAATGTCATTGGCTATTTCACGGGCTTTATTCAGCTTAGATCCAGCCACTTAGAGTAAACCTAATACTTAATAAACCTGTTCTGTTGTTGCATCCAAAACTCACTTTGTTATCATTTTCCATTCTTTATCCTGGATCAACTGCTACAAACATAAATGTTATTTTCACTGACAGCTTAAGCCTTTGTTTCATACTTAAAAAAGCTGGTGACTTGAAAAACATCAGATCATGATGCTTAAACAGATTTTATCTGCCCACCAAACGTGTTTGCATCTATGCTGTCAATTTGTGACTCCCACACTGGGGCTTAAGGCCCTCGGAATGGCCATAATGGGGTTTGCTTGAACCCAGTATTTAGTTCAGATTTCCCTGCTGAGTTTGGATTCCTGCATATGGAAATCACACCCTGCTGACAAAAATTTAATCAGTTGGAAATTAGAGTGGGACTTCTCTATCTGAGTCCTCGCTCACCATTTTTATATGTTCTCCAAGTCTTCCTGACTCTGTGAAAATCCAGCTGATTGTTTGATTGCTTGCAATGATTAAGGTAATCACTGAAAGTAATGAGCGCAAGTATGCCAGGGAGAATTCTTGTTTAATTGAGAATCCTGTTCAGATATGTCCTCAGAAGCGAAGCATACCCTTGTGAGCCTTTTGCTTTTAGTGCAATATTCTTTTGCTGTCTGGATGGGAAAGGTTGATGGTGAGCAGATACTAAGTCAGCATTTCGAATGTATCGAGTGGCTTTCTTTCAGTTCAGCTTTTCTATATTAAGCATTCTTCATTGGACTCCACTTTCGTCGGGGTCAATTTTCAGCTTGTCGCGTGGGCATAATCTTGGCGTTGCACATTGGCTCCTCCATTAGCGGAATTCGGAGATTTTTATTCATGCTGATGCTGAAGGAAATGGCTATTGAAGGCAGTTGGAAAATGTACTGATAAAGTAAATCTGCTCTTACCAGGTGAATGCAGCTGCATCAACATTCGAGTGATGAATATTCATGTCTTTCATGAAAGGAGGCTATTCTGTTCATAATGCCTATGCTAGCTGTCTGAGAGTCCTATCTAATCCATCCCATTACCCTCCTCTTTCCTATTTTTTTTTCCTTTTCAAGAATTTATCGATTACCATTTTGAAAGTTACCATTGGAGATGTCTCCACTGTTCTCACAGGCAATGTATTCCAGGTCATAGCAACTCGCCGCACAAAGGATCTTCTCTTGATCTTCTCTATGGGTCTTCTGCCTATTACCTTAAAGTTAATTACTAATTCTTCAGCCTCTAAGAACTATCTTCCTCTGATTACTCTGTCAAAATCCCGTGAAATCTTTCAATAACCTTTTCTGCTCAAAGGTGACCAATCCCAGTTACTCTCATCTCTCCACAGGACTGAAGGTTGTCATAGTTGTCTGAAATTGATAGCTGCTGGAGAAGTTGGAGAGGTCAGGAGATGAGCCACTCATGAACCTGATTAATCTCCGAGAGGTTTTTCTAGCCACTATTTTGAAATAGCTGATCCAATTTTGTTTCTGATCAATAATGACCATTTTAAGATGTTGACTGTGAGGGCACCCATTTGGTGTAATTTTAAGATTGGGAGAAATAACTGGACTTTCTCTCTTGTTGAAGATGGTCATTACCTGCCATTTAAGTGACACGAATGTTACCAGTTTTCTATCAGCCTCAACAGAGATGTTAACCTAATCCTGCTGTTCACAGGAATATGAGTAGACCATTCAGCACTCTTGAGTATGTTCTTTCATTCAGTTGGATTATGGCTGCTCTCCAACTTGCATCCATTTGCTTGGCTTTCGCCCTGTAAATTGGAGTGGGTCATTTGAGGAGTCATGAATAGAGTTGAATATGTTAGGACCACCCCATTCCTAACATTATGATGGAGAATAAATCATTGATGAGATAGCTGAAAATGTTTGGACCAATTTCCTCAAGAACTCTTGAGGATGCACTGGCATTGCATTAATTGGCCTCCCTTCAGACACTGGAGTGTTTTCTCTTTGATTTGCATTGATCTGGTTTTTCCTCTAACTCGTTGGTGACACACTTACAGGGGACAGTAGCATAATGGCTATGCTATTATTTTACTAATCCAGAGGCTTCGAATAACAATCCAGGGGCATAAGTTCAAATCCCACCATGATAGTTAGGGATTTTAAATTAAATTAACTAAATGAACCTGGAATGAAAAACTGGTCTCAGTAATGGTGATCATCGTCCTGATAGCCATCTAGTTGACTAACATCCCTTAGGGAAGATAATCTGACTCTCTTACCCAGTTTGGCTTGTGTATAACTGCAGACCAGCAGCAATGTGGTTGACTTTTGACTGCCGCCTGAAATAGCCAGACCAACCACCAAGACCTTCACCTTATGGTCTGTGGCATTTCAAAAAGCAACTCACCAACTTCTCAAGGGCAACTGGGGATGGGTAGTTAATGTTGGCCTTACCCATGTAGCTCAGATCATTTGAATTATGAAAACTTGACAAAACACTGCCTTGATAAGGTTACTCTCAGGTCTTGTCTGTCATTTACTTTTATACTTGAGTCTAGATCAAGACAGCTGAGGTTCCAGCAGACCTTAAATTGAATATCTCTGAGCAAGAAATTGGAGAATAACTATCAATTGATGACAATATTGATGAGTCCTTTCAGAATTTTGCTGGTTGGACGAGAGTTGATAGTGTGGTATTGGCGCACCTAGGTTTATCACGTCATGTTTTGGATGGATCATATCTGGGCAGTTTTCTACTTCGCAAGATAAACGCTAGTGTTGTAGCAGTTTAGGGAACAGCTTATCTAGGGAATGTCTAGTTCTGCCATGTGTAGTCAGAAAGAACAGACAGGTGAACATTAAGTGAGCACAAAATCAGGTTGGAGAGATCACAGACATAGCACTTGCCTGAGCCACTGAAAATTGCCACCACCAGTAGAATTGTAGCCCACCCGGAGTCACAGGTCTCAGGAGAAAAGAGAAAGAAGAAAGACTTGCATTTATATGGCATCTTTCATAAGCTCACGATGACCCAAGCGCTTTTGTCATAATTTGTAGCAATTTGAGATGCAGTTACTGTTTGAATGTAGGAAACACTGCAGCTAAGTTGTACACAGCAAGATCTCACAAACAGTAATGTGACGATGTACTGATCGTCTGCTTTAATGCCATTGCTTTCAGAATAAGTATGGACTAGGTCTTCGGGGAAAACTTCCCTGTTTTCTCTGGAGAGGTTCTTTTGTGTTCACCTGAGAGAGTAGACAGGGCCTCAGTTTAACATTTCATCGAAAAGAGGAGAGAATTGGCAGGAAGGACAGAGAGTGGGTTGGCTAATAGGTGATATTATTAAACATAAGATTCACTTGTCTACTGTACAAATTCATCTTCACTGAGCATAACAGCCTGATTGCAGTTACTTGTATGCTGCTTGATGAGATGTCATTATTGCCCATTCATTGAACTCCTGATAATGCAAATTTGTTCAGGACTGCAAAATAACAATTGCCAGTTATAATTATGTACATGTATAATTTTGCTTCGGATTGCGTACACTGATTTTATTTTTATCCCTGTCCTTTGCCCAAAGATGCTGAGTCTCACCTCACACCAGAAGCCCAAACATTTGACAGAAATTAAATTAAGAGAGTGATAGCTCATTAAGACCTACCTTCAATGTGACATGATTGATGAGGCAATTCTGGAAGCAAAATATTGGTGAGATTATAGTGCGTGTAAATTGTCTTTTATGAAGAGAAACCAGTGTTCAGGGCTGGAAGGCTTTGGGGTGATAGGAATTAATCAAGTCTCTATGAGCAGTCACTGAGAGGGAGTCCAGGCTTCCCCATGGACGATGAAAGAACTTCAGGAGCAATAGGACTACCTTCATCGATCTCAATCATCTGCCCATGAGGAAGATGTGTTTGACATAACACCGCCTTCTAACTGGATTTTGCTGAGGAGCAAAAAAAAGAGAAGAAAGTTTCAGATGCTGGTTTAGCCTGGCTGCCTATAAACTGAGCTGTGGAGGTTTATGGGTCAGATAGTTTGTTGAGATCGGAGGGATTGTTTTCAAATTTTTGCCTGGGGTTGTGAATGGAGACAGGTGGGCACTCAGTTGGTGGCTAGCCCATTCTGCTCATTAATGGCTACTTCAGTCTAGTTGTTGGAGGTCTACTGGGGTACTGTCAACCTACAGGTTCGCGAAGGTGACCAGGGAGAGACAAAGTCCTGGAGGCAGATCAGAATCTAGCTTCCCAGGCACCTCCCTGCATATGCCCATTTTAAAGTGCCTTCTCTCAGATTTACCAACCATGACATCTTGCTGCTGCTTAGCAGCTGGAAGGTCTCTCATTGGTCCTCCAGGACCACGAGCCCGTCTGCTCCCTTTAATTGGATATCAAGCCTGCTCTTTGGCTATTAATCAGCTGATCCAGAGATTTTTACATTGCATAGCAGTTTCCCATAGAGTATGGATGCCTGACCCCGTGACTGGAGGGTTTGGGGGGAAAATCCTGCCCTCAGTGACTGAGATGAAGGGGAAGGGCTGTTAGTCGGCTCTGCTGTATTAGGAATGCCACTGGTCTGTAATGAGCAATAAATTGAGAACTCTGTAGTATTTTTGCAGTTTTATTTGGCAAGCAGCTGGAGCAAAACTGATGAAGACCCCTGGTTTGATTTTCTGCCCACTCAGGAAGGTGGCAATCTGCCTGGTTTGGGATAATTTTAACTTGACTGGCCAGTCAGAAAATCCAGGGCATCGGATGTAATACCAATTTCTCCCAGTTCCACTCGCACTCCCAACTGGATATTACTGTGCATTTAATCATAGAAAATTATCATACAACACAATTCAGTCTATCGGCCCTGTGCCTGGTCTTTCGAAGAGTGATCCAGTTAAACCACTCCGCTGCTCTCTCCCTGGCGCCTGAAAAGCTTTCCCTTTTTAAATATCATAGAATCCCAGAATATATCACAGAAGGAGGCCATTCAACCCATCGAGTCTGCACTGACCACAGTTCCAGCCAGGCTTTATTCCCATAACCTCTCACACTTACCCTGCTAATCCCCCTGACACTAGGGTTAATTTAGCATGGCCAATCAACCTAACCCGTACATCTCAGAAATTTGAGAGGAAACCAGAGCACCCGGAGGAAACCGAAGCAGACATGAGGAGAACATGCAAACTCCACACAGGCAATGACCCAAGGCCAGAATTGAACCTGGGTCCCTTCCTACTTCTGAAAGTTACTGCTGGAATTTCACCTTTCAGATGGTGCTGAGTATAAAACCAGCATTGTGCATGACTCTTGTCAGTTACCAGCTGAGGAGGTCTGAGGTTACCTTCAGTTATCTCTGGGTTAGATGATGTCTGTGTGCCGATCCTTGATCAGTCTCCGGTAATTCCCTCCTCAAAGTGACGGGCATCATTAGGCTTACCTGTAATGCCTCTTTCAGTCGAACATTTTGCAATTATCTCACTGATGAACAACGATGGCTTTTGGATGGTGTATCAAAGGTGTTAGTGGATGAGGCGCCTAGTGGAAAACCAGCAAGAAACTGTCAGGGCAGGGAGAATATTAATGATAGGATCATCAAACTCAATTGCTTCTTCGATTCCAGAAGTGGTTGTTGTTGACTCTGTGTAACTGTTAACGTTTTTAAATGTTTGTATTTCCTTTTCTTCCCTCCCATCCCTCTCTTTTTCTCTTCTAGGTAAGTGATCTCTCTAATCTTGGTGCTCAATTGCAGCTGATACAGGAGCTAGCCCAGACTGAAGATGTGAACAACAGTGGTCCCTGCTGGTGAGAATGAGAATCATCGGGTACTGGTCTCCAGCAGAACAAATGATACATGTGGTAATGTATGTCTCTTTGTGTGTGTAGGACAATCCCCATAAAAAACGAATTGCCGCATCTCTTTACAGATGCAAAACACTACTTGAAAACCTTTAAGGGGTTCAAAATTTTCAACATATGATTGTTGTAGTTTAACTATGAAGGACCTGGTGTATAATACAACTAGATTTGTTGTGCCAGTGTGAGTACGTAAAAGCTTACTGTACAGGTTCTTAAGCTGCAAGGGAATAGTCCATCAAAGATATTGGCTGTTATTTAGGTTTAAAGGATAAAGAAAAAAAAAAGTGTTGCAAAGATTTAACATTGCTCTAACAGTAAAACTTTAATGATGCAACAATGACTGTAATTCTATTAAATTTGTTTTGAGTGATAAATACTAACACATTACATTGGCAGTACATCGACATAATACCTTTAAGTGGCTCATTTGTTAGAGCATTGCCTAATAGCAAGCTAGTTAGACCAGGAAGATGTAAGGCCGTTGCTGTAATTTTGGCATTTGCTTGGTGAGAGAATGGGTGAGCAAATGCTCAATTGGAAGTTCTGTTCCTGTGACCACCATGCAGCAACTGCTGCCTAGGGAGCACCAAGTTCTCTGTTGAGACGTGGATTGGCCTTGGCTGTACACCTTGTCTCCCATGATGGGATGCTGCAAATATACACAAAAAACCCATTAGCCTTGGTGTCAGCAAGGTTGGAGTATTGGATGCTGTGGAACTGCACGTAAGCAACTGTTGGGAATTGCAGCAAGGGATAGCTTGCAAAATCTTTGGATTGATGCGATTGATTTTAATGTTAATGTGCAGCACCTGAAAAAGTCAAATGATCCAAGCCTTTCAGATTAATATACTTTTCAGGCATACAGTTAATTATACTGTTGGCAAAAAGCAGTTTGCTTTGATATTCAAATATGTGATTTTATCTTTCCTGACGGAGGGTTTTTATTCTT
Source organism: Sphyrna mokarran (assembly GCA_024679065.1). Classification (NCBI taxonomy): domain Eukaryota; kingdom Metazoa; phylum Chordata; class Chondrichthyes; order Carcharhiniformes; family Carcharhinidae; genus Sphyrna; species Sphyrna mokarran. The sequence goes on from JAGIQG010000014.1 coordinate 17,016,659, forward strand.
TAAAAATTACAAACATTGGCACAATGCAAATGTATTTATTTCAAAGCTGACAACATCGGCACAGTAACTGAATAGATACATGCAATGACGTGAAGGACAAGTGGCACTTTAGCCTAGCCTGGGATCAGTAAGCCTCTTTGCATTCCTGCTGAATATGATAATTCTCTCATATGTTTTGCACATCAAAGGACAAAAATCATAAAGAAATGTTGAACTCTTGAAAAGATGATGACAAATAATCATGAATAAATGAGCATCTAATCGAAAGTGAAGCTTTCCACACACACAAGGAAGTTTGATTGGCAGTCTCTGCTGTGTCAGCTGGTAGCCACGATGTGGAGATGCCCAGAACTCAATGCACTTATAGCAGATAGGATCTGGCCAGAGTTTTATATAGTAAGAAGTCTGACAACACTAGGTTTAAGTCCAATTAAACCTGCTGTTGTCAGACTTCTTATTGTGTTTACCCCAGTCCAACGCCGGCATCTCTACATCAGAGTTTTAAATAACAGCAATGCAACCTCCATCCTTTTATATTCTAGCCTTCTTGAGATAGAATTGGCACTGTGAGTTCTGGGGATTGGACAGGAGTAAACACAGTAAAAAGTCTCACAACATCAGGTTAAAATCCAGACAGGTTTATTTGGTAGCGAAAGCCACTAGCTTTCGGAAACCTGTTTGGACTTTAAACTGGTGTTCTGGGATTTCTTTCTGTTTTACCCCAGTCCAAAGCCGGCATCTCCACATCATAGCTGCTACCAGTCAGGGAGAAAAGTTTGGGTATTTGAATTGAACTCAGCACCCTGGATTACTAAAACCATTGACTTCCAAGCTCTTGCATGGTTGGCCTTACATTTGACAGACAGACATTTGGACAAAGTACCAAAAAAATCACCCTGTTGGAACGTGATGGGGCAATGTGGGGACTGCAGAAAAATGTACACCACAGGTTGTATGGGACATTAGATGTTGGTTTGAAATTGTTTATGAAATTCAGTAAAGTCCATACTTTAATAAAATAAGAAACCATACATCAATTTAAAAGAACATCTATCTTGGTTCATTTGCCAAGATGTAAAACAATTTGAATTAATTTGTTTGCTACTGGTGCAAAGTTACTGTTAACCTTCACAGTGCCAATTCTATCTTGAGGGCTGGAATATAAAAGGATGAAGGTTGTTGTGTAAAACTCTGGCCATTTGCTGTAAGTGTTTTGAATTCTGGGTGCTTCACTTTAGCAAAGATATGTTTGCCTTTGATGGGGTGCACGATTGAATCATCAGAATGATACTCAGTTCAAAAGGATTGAATAATGAGCACCATTTTCTTGGTCTAGCCTTGTAGTCCAGGGAATACAGAAAATTAAAGGTGGTTTAACCAAATGATTAAAGTTTTTGATTGGGTAGATCTATTTCTCTTCCTAATTATATCTCCCTGGAAATATAAGCTACAAATGAGGCTAGGCCACTCTGGAGTGATATCAGGAAGCATGTCTTCACAAGGAGGATGCAGGACATTTGGAACTTTCTTTCTCTTTGTTCTCACATTCCCCCCATCCCCCATCCCCTCCACAAAGATATAAACTGATCTGTCAAGGCAGGAAAACAAGAGTGCTCTCAAGTGTTAAGCTGAGACGTTGTCTAATGGTCCATGTGGATACTTCTATATGAAAATGAAATTAAATCCTTTGTGACCAATTGAAGAAGAACAGGAGGGATTCTTCTCAGTCTCCTAACCAGGTTTCATCCCTTGGCATCCAACACAATAGTTTAATTAGTTACCCAACTCATTGTTGTTTGTGTTAAACAGCTGCTGTGTTTGTCTACATAACGGTGATTAATTTTAGAAGGCAATTATTTGGCTGCATTGTGTTTCAGGGCATCCTGTGGATGTGAAAGATGCTATATAAATGCAAATTGTTTCTTTTTGTGCAAGTCCACATGTCTTCTGCCAACAGCAATCAGTGAACTCTAGGAATGGAAACTGGAAGTCCTGATCTAAATGATCCTGCATCACCAACTTATACTTTAATTATATTTGTGCTATGAAATGCCAAGAAGGAATTAAACTCTCCTGTGGTGCCTTTTTGATATCAAAAGAATCATGGTCTGAAACCAAAGTCAACAATTGGTTTGCTTGATTGATTTTTGTTATTCACGGATGTGTACACATTCTCAAGCAATCTCTTTTGTTCAATAAAAAATTGTAAATTTACAGCTGGATTAATGTTTGCTGAGCTCAAGAGTGTGGGCAATGATAGTTATGTAACTTATGAATATTTAGTTAATGGAGCTGTTTGTGATGCTGAAATGCAGTCTACCTGATCATTCTGGCAAGTGATTTTTGCAAAGTATAAATTTGACATTTAACATAGTGAGATTTATGCCAAGTCTATGCCAAATTTTTGAATGTAAAAAGTCCTGAATGCATTAAAGTTGCAGGTTCTGAATGATACATCACTTGCTCTGTTGCTGAAGGGCTAGGAGAAAACCTGATTGATTTCTACTTACGATCAAACCAGGGAATGCTCTATGTGCACATCTTGTCTCTGACAGTAAGATTAGTGGTTTTGGCATTAACCTTCTATTTACAGCTCCACCTTCTTGCCATCCCCCACCCCATCTCCAGAAACACCAACCTTACCCTGCTTGTTAAACAGAAGTGCATGCGAATGCACTCTGCTTATAGTTCCTCAACTTTTTAATCTTTGGTTTCTAATTTTCATGATTTAATTTGATTTATTATTATCACATGTGTTTGTACACTATGAAAAGTATTGTTTCTAGCATGCTATACGGACAAAGCATATCATTCATAGAGAAGGAAAGGAGAGAGTGTAGAATGCAGTATTACAGTCATAGCAAGGGCATAGAGAAAGATTAACTTAGTGTGAGGTAGGTCCAGTCAAAAGTCTGACGGCAGCAGGAAAGAAGTTATTCTTAAGTTGGTCGGTACCTCAAACTTTTGGATTTTTTTCCCGACAGGAGAAGGTGGAAAAGAGAATATCCAGGATGTGTGGGGTCTTTAATTGAGCTGGCTGCTTTTCCAAGGCATTGGGAAGTGTAGATAAAATCAGTGATTGGGAGGCTGGTTTGTGTGATGGACTGGGTTTCATTCATGACCTTTTGTAGTTTCTTGCAGTCTTGGTCAGAACAGGAACCATACCAAAACAGGGTCTGTTTTGGGGCCCCTGCTGTTTGTAATTTTTATAAATGATCTGGATGAGGGTATTGAAGGATGGATTAGTAAATTTGCAGATGACACTAAAGTCGGTGGAGTGGTAGATAGTGAAGAGGGGTGTTATAGTTTGCAGAGGGACTTAGACAAGTTGCAGAGCTGGGCCGAGAGGTGGCAAATGGAGTTTAATGTGGAAAAGTGTGAGGTAATGCACTTTGGCAGGAACAATAAATGTGTAGAGTATAGGGCTAATGGTAGGGCTCTTAATAGTGTTGAGGAACAGAAGGATCTTGGTGTATGTGTGCATAGATCCCTGAAAGTAGGCAGTCAAGTGGATAAAGTTGTTAAGAAGGCATATGGAGTCTTAGCTTTTATTGGTAGGGGGATTGAATTTAGGAGCCGCAGCATCATGTTGCAACTGTACAAAACTCTAGTGCGGCCGCACTTGGAGTATTGTGTGCAGTTCTGGTCCCCACATTATAAGAAAGATGTGGAGGCATTGGAGAGGGTACAGAGGAGGTTTACCAGGATGTTTCCTGGTATGGAGGGCAGGTCTTATGAAGAGAGGCTGAGGGATTTGAGGTTGTTTTCGTTAGAAAGGAGGCGGCTAAGAGGGGACCTTATCGAAACATATAAGATGATTAGAGGTTTAGATAGGGTGGACAGTGATAGCCTTTTTCCTAGGATGGAGAAAGCTAGCACGAGGGGACACAGCTTTAAATTAAGGGGTGATAGTTATAGGACGTATATCAGAGGTAGGTTCTTTACCCAAAGGGTGGTTCGGGAGTGGAATGCCCTGCCTGCAGCAGTTGTAGATGCGCCAAGTTTGGTGGCGTTTAAGAGGTTAGTTGATAAGTATATGGAAGAGAAGGGAATGGTTTAGTTTGGAGGGGCATTGCTTTTTATATTGGTTGGCGCAACATCGAAGGCCGAAGGGCCTGTTCTGCGCTGTAATGTTCTATGTTCTATGTTCTATGTTCATACCAAGTTGTGCTACAACCCGAAAGAATGCTTTCTATGGTGCATCTATAGAAGTATTTTCTCTTCTTTGATTTTTTTTTTACAAGCAGTGTCAAACTAACCTAATATTAGTAAGTGCCGGTTTTTAATGTCCTTTGTTTGGAGGTTGTTATACTGAGCAATGGAATAAAAATGCTCGTTAACAAGAGAATAAAAAACAAGTTAACAAGGAAGCCTGACAGTCAAACCACCAGGTGAGTTCATATATGGGATGAATGTGCCTTCTGGCCTGGGCCCGAGCTATTCAGGGTTTGATTCCTTCAGTTCTTGCTGCTGGTCACTATTGTGTGATATCTTGGAAAGTGTCCTTGTCAGATGAGCAAATAATTGGTTGTGGTGTCTCTTGCCATCAAACAGTCCTTCTCTTGCTGTCTCAGCTCAGTGCCAGAAATGTTCCGTTTCCTCTTTCAATTTTTAAAAGAATTTAACTGAGTCTTTCAATCTGAGATCAGGTTGGTTCATCGGTTTCATTTAGTAATAAACAGATTAGTCTAGATATTAGGGAATTAGTTGTGTACCCTGCATCACAAGTGACTACGCTTCAAAAGTTATTGTTGTTGAGCACTGTGGGCCATTCTGAAATCATGAAAGAGACAATGACAGTGGCTTTCTTGTGCATGCTTATCTTTTGACATTTCTTAATGGCTTTGAAGGTTTTGCAGATACTGAAGTGATTTCTGGATGCTTAGATCACATCAGTGTAGCAACACACCTGTAAGAATCTGTGTATCTGAATAATTGTGAATGTCAAAGGCACAAATGTTTTCATCATTGCCCAACAGCAAGTTATTCAAAAGTGGAAATTCCCCAGCCAGGATCTGAAATCCTGACAAAACAAATTAAGTGGTTGAAAGAAAGCCTCCAAGGTAGTTGTGGAATTGTTGTGATTTTGGTGATCGGTTCCATTTCACCTTCCTTCTTTAAAGGATTTGATCTGATCTGTTGTGTTGACAGAGGTAGCAACCAAATTCAGCCCATGGCTCCCAAGGATCTTGTCAATCAGAAATAAATCTTGTGAAGTTGCTGTTGCAAAAATGAATTGCCTTATGCACTTACCCCATTTCTTTTCATATAGGAATTTATATTTCCATTGCAAAATAAATATAGTTGTAGTCTTTCAAACCTGACATCCACCATACTATTGTAAAAACTGAAATGAAAAGTAACACATTTACTTTAGCACACGAGTAAGATTTGTAACTTCTAATGTGTTGCTGCAGGAGCAAATGTATTAACATATATTTCCATATATTGTGAATCTTAAGTCTTCAGTTGGTTATAGATATTTCCTCTGACTTGGAATAATGTCTGCAGTGAAAGAATCTCACTGTTGACTCATATAGAGATTATGATTTTATACACTGCACCCTCTCCTGCATCTTTTCATTCCATAGACCAACAGACAAAGGTGTCTGCAGACCAAAACAGCAATGTTGAGATCAAACATGAATGAATAAAAAGGAGTTGGGGGTATGTCAGCAAAATAGTTGCTTTCATCTTCTCTCCAGGACTCCTGCCTGTTTTTCACTGAAGTTACAACAGGAGAGTGCCATGAAAATTCCAAGCTTTTAATTTCTATCATTAAACACAACAAATCTCCTGTTGATCACGTGGATCACATTGCCACAATGAACTAGACAAAATTTTGGGATAGAGATTCTACTTTGGGTCCAATCGGGCCACACTTTGTGCTCAACATTGCAATGGTGTTGTGAATTGATATGATTCAACTTACCACTCAAACTCAATTACGCATCACAACTATAAACTCATACATGAACCAGTGCAATCTAGAATATAGAACATATAGAACATGTTTTCATTAAAACATATTCCAGAATATACTTAGGAGTGGTAATAGTGCAGTGTCATTGAGAAAAGTAATTTTTCTTGTGTCCAGTTATGCAGTTTCATTAAGAAACAATACCTTTCACTGTATACTAATACATGTGACAATAAATCAGATGAAATTAATCATCAGAGCTAAAGATATGTTTTATCACAAAGAATAAGAATTTTAATCAGTGTCTAACTCTATAGTGTGGAAGAGGCCATTCAGCCCATCAGGTTTATACCTACTCTCTCACAGAGCCCTCTCCCTTGCTCTATCACTCTCACCCACACATTTACCATGGCTAACCTACATATCTTTGGATTGTGGGAGGAGACTGGAGCATCAGAGGAAATCCACGCAGACATGGGAAGAACATGCAAATTTCATACAGATAGTTGCCCAAAGCCAGAATTGAACCCGGGCCCCTGGAGCTATGAGCCAGCAGTGCTAACCGCTGTGCCACCATTCTGCCCAAAAGTGAGTAACATGATTTTAACTAACTTGAGAGTGGCTTTAAAACACAATGTAGAACTACTTACTGATTATATTAGTAGCTTATTTCTTAGCAAATTAATATGTTTTAATATTTAAAAACTTTTTAATGGTGTCTATTAATATCCTTCTGCCATTTCTTTTTCCCACATCTGGTAATATATGAGGCAACTCAAGCATGTATTTATATCTCTTTCCATTGTTAACTTTTCCTAGAACAGTTTTCTTCCATTGAAACCCAAGTAGTAATGAGAGACCGTAGAAACTCTATACAATCAGTCACCCAGGGCTGGGTTCTGTGAGGCAGCAGTGCTAATCACTGTGCCACCTTGTTGCCTACAAGAACAAATTATGAATTTTGTAGCATTTCTACTGTGAGCTATTGACCTACTGAAAACACAATTCAGTAATTTACTTGGAAGGATTGAGGAGAATCTTCCAAATACTTGAGAAGCCATTGTCTTAATGGGTATGGGTTTCGGCATGCTGTTCCTTAAAAGCAGATTACAGACAATTTGAAAACTTTTAACCTTCAACGTGAAAGAAACGTCACATGGTGAAAAGCAAAATGAGCTCAATGCAAACACTCCTAACCATATCTAACTGAACATTTGTGATGGGATTTAATATTTATCAGTTTATGTTATGACCTGCCAAGTTATTCTTGTATAGTAATTTTGAGTGACCTTTTAACAAAGCCCTTATTACAATTTGCATTGATTCATCCCTCACCTGTTAGTAATAGAACATAGAACATAGAACAATACAGCACAGAACAGGCCCTTCGGCCCTCGATGTTGTGCCGACCAAAATAAAAAGCAATGCCCCTACTAACTAAACCATTCCCTTCTCATCCATATACTTATCAACTAACCTCTTAAACGCCACCAAACTTGGCGCATCTACAACAGCTCCAGGCAGGGCATTCCACTCCCTAATCCCTCTTTGAGTAAAGAACCTACCTCTGATATCCGTCCTATAACTCATACCCCTTAATTTAAAGTTGTGTCCCCTCGTGCTAGCTTTCTCCATCCTAGGAAAAAGGCTATCACTGTCCACCTATCCAAACCTCTAATTATCTTATATGCTTCAATAAGATCCCCCCTTAGCCGCCTCCTTTCTAACGAAAACAACCTCAAATCCTTCAACCTCTCTTCATAGGACCTGCCTCCATACCAGGCAACATCCTAGTAAACCTCCTCTGTACCCTCTCCAATGCCTCCACATCTTTCTTATAATGTGGCGACCAGAAATGCACACAATACTCCAAGTGCGGCCGCACTAGAGTTTTGTACAGCTGCAACATGATGCTGCGGCTCCTAAATTCAATCCCCCTACCAATAAAAGCTAAGACTCCATAAGCCATCTTAACAACTTTATCCACTTGACTGCCTACTTTCAGGGATCTATTGACACATACACCAAGATCCTTCTGTTCCTCAACACTATTAAGAGCCCTACCATTAGCCCTATAATCTACACATTTATTGTTCCTGCCAAAGTGCATTACCTCACACTTTTCCACATTAAACTCCATTGGCCACCTCTCGGCCCAGCTCTGCAACTTGTCCAAGTCACTCTGTAAACTAAAACACCCCTCTTCACTATCTACCACACCACCAACTTTAGTATCATCTGCAAATTTACTGATCCATCCCTCAATACCCTCATCCAGATAATATAAACGTTTTCTCTTTCATCAAATCACAGTTTGGTTATTTGGCATTTGTTTAGTTGTATGGAATATTCTATTACTTTCCAATCATATGTTTACACTTAACCCAACAGAGGACATGGCATCTTTCTTGTCAGAATGGGAGTGAATCAAAGTTACAGAAAATTAAAACAGAAAACGCCTGAAATATTCAGCAGGGCCAGCAGCATGGATGGAAGAGAAACAAAATTAATGCAGTGAATGCATGGCCTTTCATCAGAACTGGAAAAAGTTAAATAAGTAACAGGTTTAAAGCCAGTACAGAGGCAAGGAAAGGATGTTGGGTAGGAAAAACAACAAAAAGGAGGTCTCTGATAGGATGGAAGACAGAAGAGATCAAATGACAAAAGCTTGATACTGCAGCCCATAATAATGGGACAAGTAATGGAGCAAAAAATGTGTCTAGAGGAGGTGTGAATGTCAGAATCATGAAGAGCTGTTGTCCGAATACAAAAAAGGAAAACCAATTCAGCAAAGGGAAACATAATTGAGCCAGAAATTCATGAGAAATTGCTGAATTTGATGTTGACTCCAGAAGGCCTTTAAGGTTTTAACTGAAAGATGAGGTGCTGACCCTCGAGCCTTGAACCACTGCCATCCATGTAGTGTAGGTACACCCACAATGCTGTCAGGAAGGGAGTTTCAGGATTTTGACTCAGCTACAGTGAAGGACTGAAGATATGAATCCAAATCAGGTTGGTAGTCTCCCCATGTGTCTGATTCCCTTTACACTTGTAAGAGGTAGAGATTGGGGTTTGGAAAGAGTTGGTGAAGAAACTTTATGAGTTACTGTAGGGTATCTATATTGCACACACTATTGCCACTGTGCATTGTTAATTGAGGAAGTGAAGATTTAAGTTGGTGGACGAGGTGAAATCATGCATTGTACTGAGTGGTGTTGAGTTTATTGAGTGCTATTCGAGTTGCATTCATCAGTGGATGAGTGAAAGAGTGGAGGGTATTCTATTGTAGTCCTAACTTGTGCCTCGCAGATGATAATTCCCACACTACGGGTTAAAGTCCTTGCAAAGCCAAAATAAGGTCTGTTTGAACATGGCACTAAACTGCTGATTTTGGGTTTCCCTCCTGTCATTTGCACCCTGCCCCCTTTCCCCTCCTGGCAAAAATGGGATTTGTCAGAAGTGGGGCAGGACTACTGCATCTGCCACTTTTCAAAGTGCAAGAAGTGTTCCCAACTCCATGAAAATTCAGCCCCATCTCGCCATACTAACCATTTCTACCATTTATAACTTCCTGCTTTCTTATGAAGGAAGAGAACATACAACCTTTAGGAGATGCAGAGATGGTGAGGGAAGCAGTGATCACCTAGTGACAGACACCTTAATGTCCAATGTATGCCTACCTCTAGCATCAAGGTGCCCTAGCAAAACTGGAGTCAATGGGAATCAAGGGGAAAACTCCCCACTGGTTGGAGTCATAGTTAGCACAAAGGAAGCTGGTTCTGGTTGTTGAAGATTATTCATCTCAATCCCAGGATATGATTGTAGGAGCTCATCAGTTTCACTGACTAAAGCCTTCCCAGCCTGTCAGTTCCACTGAAGGAATAAAGTTACACCGAGAACATAGAACATAGAACATAGAACAATACAGCACAGAACAGGCCCTTCGGCCTTCGATGTTGTGCCGACCAAAATAAAAAGCAATGCCCCTCCTAACTAAACCATTCCCTTCTCATCGATATACTTATCAACTAACCTCTTAAACGCCACCAAACTTGGCGCATCTACAACAGCTGCAGGCAGGGCATTCCACTCCCTAATCACTCTTTGAGTAAAGAACCTACCTCTGATATCCGTCCTATAACTCATACCCCTTAATTTAAAGTGTGTCCCCTCGTGCTAGCTTTCTCCATCCTAGGAAAAAGGCTATCACTGTCCACCCTATCCAAACCTCTAATTATCTTATATGCTTCACTAAGATCCCCCCTTAGCCGCCTCCTTTCTAACGAAAACAACCTCAAATCCTTCAACCTCTCTTCATAGGACCTGCCCTCCATACCAGGCAACATCCTAGTAAACCTCCTAGGAAATTCAAACATTCCCCGTTCCGCTAGGAAGCACGGAACCGCACTTCCCTCCGCAAAGACAGAGAGCCCCATTTTAAGGGAGCTTTCAGGGACTCTGTGTTGTGTACTCATCTGGGTGGCCCTGAGAGTTGCTGATAGCTTAGGAAGAGGTATACTGACTGTTAAAGCCAGAATACCTTTTTAAAAACAGCAACTAATCAATATTTAATTAATGACTTACCAAAAGCTTGAAGGGAGTTCCTTACTTGCCTGCAAACTTGCCAGGGTGAAGCCTGGAAGAGGACTTGATGATTTGGAACCCTCACCAGATGTCATTTTTAGGGCATTTAACTTTCTATGTATGCAAACCCACCTCCCCTTCCCTCTTAAAATTTCCTCCTGTAAGACTTTCATTCTGCTTTGCTGCAGTCTTCATGCTTTCAGAATCTTTTGCTTTGGTTCCGTACTCTAATTTTTCCTGTCTCCCAACTTGGTGTCTGTCCAATGTTTTGTCTCTAATGTAAAGTACTTTGAGATGCCTTGCTATAACAAACCTGTATAAACCTGGACAAATACACCTTGTAGATTGTAAACTGGTGCAGAGTAATGATGTTCAACTGACATCCTGGGCAGATTCTTTAAGACTGTGGGTGTTGATTGGTAAATCCAGGTAAATGTTGTTTATTGAATGGTCTCGTCTACCTTTAGGACAGTACATTGCGGTCTCTCTGTGTAAAAACAATGTTCGTTATCCCAAAGATAGATATATAATCATTTTAAGCGCTATAAAATCAAAATGTTCCACAAGCACAATGGAACAGGTTTTCAACTGACTACCAGGCAATGAAAATGGCATTGTAGATCTGCCATTTGATTTTGGTTCCATTTGTAGAAATGGTGTTCAGATTCTATAAAGGTGGCCAATCCACATTCCTGGAAGTTGTCCCAATGATTTCATACATGACTTCATTTTGGAGACTGGTGATATCCCTAACTTCTTGCCTTTCCTGTTTCTCCTCATCTTTCTCATGTTTAATTTCTTCCCTCTCCTCTTTTCCTTGTGTTGTTTTTCTCTCTCCTTTGCCACTCTTGTTATTTAGCGTTCCATCTCCTTCACTGGTCCCTCAACCCTACACAACCAAAACCCCCCCCCCCCACCCCACCTCACCGGCTACATTTCACAGAATGGAAATTTCTAGTTTAGGCAGGCAGCTTGGTTGGCAGAGGCTTGGAGGGCCGAAGGGCCTGTTCCTGTGCTGTACTATTCTTTGTGCATTATACATGAATTAGAGCAGGAGTAGGGTATTCGGCTCTTCAAGCCTGCTTCACCATTCAATAAGATTGTATCTGATCCTGGAAGTTGTGGCCTTAACTCTGCATTCCATTTGCCCCAGAAACAGCAGAAAAAACAAAGCCACATCATTGAGGATATTAGAAGCTGGCACCCAGAGCCATGGTATCTTCACTCTTAATGTAATGATGCCTGAATTTATCCAATGTTTACTGAATTGCAATTGTAACAAAAATAACAATTTATTTATACAGCCCCTTTGACATAAAATCTGCTGCGATGCTTTGCTGGAACATTATGAAAGCGTGAATGATACTGAGCTACATAAGATATTAGAAGATCTGTGTCCAAAAGCTTGGTCAAAGAGAGAGATTTTAATGAGCCTCTTAAAAGAAAAGAGGTGGAGAGGTGCAGGGTGGAAATTTAAGGGCTTAGACAACTGAAGACACTGCCATTACTGGTGAAGTGGTTTAGAATGAGGATTGTTAAAAGGCCAGAATTAGATGAGTGCAGATATTGTGGGAGGCCTTGTGGGGTTGCAGAAGCTTGCAGAAGTAGGGAGGGATGAGGCCCTGGAGTAATTTTGAAAATAAATATGAGAATGTTAAAATTGAGAGATTGCTTGACTGGGGCAAAGTGTTGGTCAACTAGCACAGGGGCAATGCACAAACGTAACTTGGTGAGTAAGGACACAGGCAGCAGAATTTTGGATGGCTTCAAGTTTACAGAGAGTACAATGAGGGAGACAAGTCTGGTATTTGATGGAGTAATCAAGACTGGAAGTAACAAAAGCATGAATAAAGGGTTTCAACAGCAGATGAACTGAGTCAGGGCTGCTATGAGTATGGACTGTTGTAATGATAGCATGAATATTAGGTCAGAAGCTCTTCTCAGGATCAAATATGACACCAAGGTTGTGGACAGACTAAGATGGTTTGCAATAGATAAAAGAAACCGGGGGCTACCTTTGCTTTCCAGGATGCTTCTGAAATAAATAGTGAGCAGTTCAGTAGATGACAGTGTGACTCCAAAGTTCTTTATCTGGTTCAAGTTGTCATTCACAATATTCTTCCAAGTCTACATCCTGTGCATTTAAGGGAATGGAAATGAGGACCATACCAGGATTATACACAGCCCTTTAACACGTTAGGTGATATAGTGTCCCAGATTTTAACTGCACCCATCTGGTGTGAAACAAGAGAAAGGGGAGGGATAACAGTTAAAATAACAAAAATCACTTTTCTTCATGATTCTGCCCCTTCACCATACCACCTGCTTTTGAAGCAGACCAGGAGGGCATCTGCACAAACAAAATGGGTGCCATTAAGAATATACAGATTCATTTTTTTCCTACTCCATTTAATATATATTTTCAGTAAAGCACTTTTCCAATTTGGGATGGCATGAAGAAATCCATCTGTAATTCATGGGAATTGAAAATAAAGACCTTTGTGTGTTTGTGCAGTAGGATTGCCAGCTTTCCTCAATGAATGTCCTGGAATTTCCAGAAATTAAAAATTCAAATTGCTGTGAGTACCTGAGGGAAACACCGAATGGGCATTAAAATAAATTTCTCATTTTCTTTGAACACTTTTGTTTATTATTCAAAAAAGTATTGCAGAGGGGAGTGATTTTTGAAAAAAGTCTACTTGATTGGGTAAGCAACCCTCCAGGAATATACTTCTAACCAGGTTCGGCAACCCAAGTGTATTATAGTAATACTAGATAACGATTTAGAAATTGACTGACATAATTTCAGCACATTGTCCCGGATGTGCTAAATTTAAAATGCAGCACAATTATCTGACCCAGTAGCCCAGAAACTGTGTTGTCTCCACTGTATATTTAAATGTAGCGCAGTTGCTAGGTATTGACAATCATTGACACACTTGAGTGAACTGCCTTCAGGCTGTGTGTTACCTGCTGCTTCTGCACACACACTCTCCGATAAGTACTTAGGGACGATCTGGTCTGTTTATGTTGGCTGTCAAGTTGTTTGGTTTTGTTTTATAATTGGAGAGAAATCCTCCTTTTGTTGTGCCTTTTGACTTGCTTGCAAAATTGAAAAGGGAACTTAAAACAAAAATCAGCACGTCCATTCAGTGAATGTCGACTTTCTTATTAGTCAGTTTTAAACATTCTACTGATGTGAGATGGTCCTGCAAGTTACCAGACAGGATTTTCCTAACCTCACATCTATCTTTTTTTTTCCTGGTTTCATTTCTTCTCTCTCCCTTACGTTCCAAAGGTGTTCGAACCCACAAATATCTTTCAATACTTTACATAAGAGCCCTATCTTTTACAAATCAACCGAACAGGAGATGTTGGCATAATTAAGTCAGCTGTAGTCCAACTGACTGTAGTCTTGCCTCTGAGTCAGAGTTGCTGTCTTACTGATGTGAGCAGAAAATCCACACTCCAAGTGACAGCACTGAAGGGGTACTACACTGGCAGCGGTCCTCCCTTTCAGTTCAAATAATAAACCTGCCCTCTTGGATGATCATGTTTCAAAGAAGAGCTGTGGACATATCCCGATGTGCTGGCTAACATTTATCCCTCAGTCGACATCACTAAAATAGGTTGATTAATTATCATTGTGTTGCTATTTTGTGTGTTAATTGGCAGTCATATTTCTTGTGTTACGCCAGCACGTTAGCCATTGGCTGTAAAATGCTTTAGAATGTCCTAAGCCTGTAAAAGCACCATAACCTTTCTTTTTCTAATTTGAGTAGGAAAGGAATATAAATTTACCTTTACACAATGTGAGTATACACTGCTGTCATTTTCAAGCAGAATAGGGGTAGTAATCTGAGATAATCTACCCAACTTAATCTCTTTGCACCCCATAGGGCAGTGCAGCCAATTGTTGCTCCAGCTGATGTCTGATGACTAAGTGGAGACTGGAGACTCTGGGACTTGGTGCATGATGACGTGAGTCATGGGGAAAACAAATTGTGCCCTTCTTAATGTTGGGCACGATTGTTAAAGCATTGGTCAGTCAATGGGTAGAGAAATCAACAGCAGCTCCATTCCCCTGACCCTACAATTTTGAAGTGTGAAAACAGATATTAGCATTAATTGCTAATGTTTCATGTTCCAATTAACTTCACTATCAAAGGATAGAAGGCAGTCATATTGAATTGATTTTGCTATTTGCTTCAGTAGCAGCCCTGCTGGCAGTTCTAGCTCCAACAATCAAAATATTTTTCATTGGTTTGAAATAGAGAGTTAATACTGGGACAGCTCCTGTGATAAATCAATCTGGATGAGATCAAAGAAAGGAAAGCTGAAAAAACTTATCGTATCAATAACCATCTCTAGAAGGGTCATATTAATGGTTTACTGATTTAGAAAGGCAGAGAGGAGAAGCAACACTAGATTGTAAACACAACTGTGCTATCACAGCAAGTGATCGATGGATTGTGCATTGGTAGAAATACTGAGCTCATTAGAGAGGAACATAAGATACTGGAAATACAAAAAGTAGCCTTGCCAGAAACAGCATTTGTTAGAAATTCATTCTTGTGATGCAGACATTGCATCACAGTGTGGCCTGCCGCTGACAGGAAGAGGCAATGATTATGGCAAGCTTCCACGATGATGTAAAACACAACTTTGCACTTCTCATGATACTTTCTGCTTCTGTACATTGAACCTAGTCATCAGGAATGGAAAATCCTGATCATTGATATGTACAATAGTTTGTCTCTGTCTATGAAATATTGTTGTTTTCCACTCTTTGTGATCAGGTAACAGGAAGTTTTCTTTAACATGATAATTGCCTGGGTTACATTTGTCCAATTTTCTCTTTGTGGATCAAACAGAGTCCTTTTTTCAAATGACCAAGCTGGTGATAAATTGATTAGATAGCCAGCTCGATCTTGTATGCATTCTCAACGTTAACTTGACAAGTCATGTACTCCCATAGCATTCTCTGGATTGAGTATTCTCAGTCACGTGGTGCCAGATGAATTAGCTGGACTCTGGCACTGATCACAATGGGGACTTCAGGAGGAGCCTGAGTAGGATTGAGTGCCATGTATTATTATCAAATTGAGAATGTGTGATCAAAGCTTTAGTTTTAAATGGAGTCATTTATTTTTCACAGTTCCTCTGTCTCTTTTCCGAAGCTACTGTGTTTTTAGGGATATGGTTTGACAAATATCAATAGCTGTTGAGAAACTCGAGAATTTCTCAGACTTGAAGTGATCAGTGTTGGTGATTAACTGACTGTGAAGTCACTGCTACAAGATGCTCCCATCATTACCAAATGCTTCTGTTTCTAACACTTCTCATTTGGGTCACTAGGTAGCGATCAGGAGCAGGAACACTCTTTTGTATTTTTACCAGCCCTCGCCTATCAAGGACCAGTTGAACAATTGCACTGCCATCCTAACTGAGATTAGGTTATAAAACAGATTAAATGTAGGATCCTTCTGGTTCGCTATCGGGCTAAATATTTGAGTTTTAATTCCAAGAATAATTTCTTCATGTTGTCCACAGTAACTTAGTGACTGGTGAAATCATTCCCCAAATTGTTATTTTTTGTGCCTTTCTGCAAGAGATTTATTTTTAAATGTACCGTTAGGACATCCCTGATTTTAATTTTGTAACAGTTTATATTCTTATAAAAAAAAACTAATTTTTGTTTTCATCCACTGAGCAAGCAGGTAAAGGCAAATCTTGCTACCCTCAGTACTTTCTCCAAGTGATGTTCCACATGGAGAAGTACCGATTCACCACTTGTGGGATCGTAGGCAATCACTAGGCAATCTTTAGCAGACCACAAGGTGCCAGTAGGTTCAGTCCCAAGTCTGTGCTGAACAAGTTAATCTCAGTGGATGTAGTGATCGCATACCACAGTGACCCTGAACTAGAGAAGGGAATTATCAGCCAATGGTTCCTATTGCTAATCACTGTGTGCCTTTTTGTTTTGAAGTATGAATGGACATTAGCGAAGAAAAGGGGAGGGCTTAGCTGTGATGCCCACCCCTGCAGTCGCCGTAAAGACTTGAACGTGAAAAATAGCCACTAGGCCAGGAAATTGAATTGGTTCTGGAAGTCGTAAACCACATTCCAGCAAAAGTCAGCACCTTCTGGATTAAAAAAGAAAACATTTCTGTTACACATCTCACAACTTCAGAATGTCTCAAAGTCGATGAACTACTGTTAAGAAGTTTGGCACCAAGTTGTGCTCTCATCAACAGCTATTTGATGATGGCCAGACAATCTGCTATAGCGAGGTTGGTTGAAGTCACTATGGAGAACTCTCTCTTCTTTGAAGTAATTGTACCATGGGATCTCTTGGCATTTGTTGAGAGGCAGATGAGGCTTCGGTTTCAACATTTTAGCCAACACACAGTAGCTCCAACAGTCCAGTACTTGCTTTGTATTGCATAAACCTACATATGAACATACAAATGTATCTCCAGCCAATGCAAGATGGCTACTAATACCTTGTCCATGCAGGTGCAGAAAACTAATAATGTTTGCAGGAGACATGCATGGATATTATTTTTTTAATACCAGATTACCACTCATATTCTGTGTTTGCAGCTCTGAGGCTTCTGTCTGGTGACAGGCTAAGGTTAAGGAGAGTTTCCATAGCTCAGAGGAAGCCATATCCTGACTTTCCGCACACCACGACACTCAGACACTGGGTGAACAGCCCCAGGATCTGTTTAAGATCCAACTGAAAGAAAGCTTGTAGCTCCAAAGGTGGGATGGAGGATGTGATCCAGAATTGCAGCTGTCACCAAGTGGATCAGAAGTCTCCACTCCTTCCCCATCCCAATCCCTAGCTCCATTCCTCCCTCTCATGTCATTGACTCAGAAAATATGAGACTGCTTCAATTTCTGTCTTTGCTAACTGTTTGATAAGCATCTCTGCTCCTGGTTCCTGCCTAGTATCTTATCCAGCCACTGCAGCGTTATGCCTGAATGGACAGTTATTTGGCCGACAACGCAGGACTTCTATCCAGTAGTGGATGGAAGTCCCGTCTACTACCTATTGGAATTCGATGAAATGGTAGCAGGCCTGTAGGAGTTGACAGAGTTTTGTTCCCCATCAACTCTCAGAATGATGGGTGCCAGGCACTTGTCAGTCTGAAAACTTTGTCCTCTTCACAAGTTATGGTTCTACCTATATTTTATCATCAGCAAATTTATCAACCCTACATTCAATCCCATCATCTGAGTCATTATGATAGATTATAAATAGTTGAATCCCAGCACCGATCCCTCTAAAAATTCCACTTGTTACAGACAGCAGCCAACCAAAATGACCTGTTTGTTTCCTGTTAGCTGATCAATCTGCTGTTCATATTAATTCAATATTCCTATACCATAAGCTCTTATCTTGTGTAGTAACCTTTGATGTGGCGCTTTGTCAAATGCCTTCTGTAAAACTAAGTGCACCATATACACAGGTTCCCGTTTATCCACATTGCTTGTTACTTCCTCAAAGAACTCATATAAATTAGTCAAACATGATTTTCCTTTCATAACAACAGATATTTTTGAGGATCATCGAGCTGGAGGAACAATAATGAAGGGTGAGACCGGAAATGGATTTGACAATGATGACCTATTTCCATCTGTTCCAACTAGATATATTACTTGATTGGTGCAGAAGTCTGGCTGAAAAGATGTCTCCAACTAGTTTGTTTGAATTAAACACCAATATATTCACAGTGAAAAGTGATCTGAGAGGTTGTACTACAGGAATGCGGCAAAGATTGAGTATGTGGACATTAAGAAAGAGGAGGTGTTCGAACTGTTAAATTCCATCAAGGTAGATAAGTCGCCGGGTTCAGATAGGATGTACCCCAGGTTACTGTGGGAGGTGAGGGAAGTAATTGCAGAGCCCCGGCGATGATCTTTGCATTGTCGATGGAGACGAGAGACGTTCCGGAAGATTGGAGGATTGCGGATGTGGAGCCTATTTCCAAGAAGGGGAACAGGGATAGCCCGGGCAATTACTGACCAGTGAGTCTAACCTCAGTGGTTGGTAAGTTGATGGAGAGGGTTCTGAGAGATAGGATTTATGAGCATTTAGAGAAATTCAATATGATCAGGAATAGTCAACACAGCTTTGTTAAGGGCAGATCGTGCCTTACGAGCCTAGTTGAATTCTTTGAAAATGTGACTGAACACATTGACGAAGGAAGAGCAGTGGACGTGGTTTACATGGATTTCAGCAAGGCGTTTGATAAGGTCCCCCATGCAAAACTTCTTGAGAAGGTGAGAGGGCATGGGATCCAAGGGGCTTTGGCCTTGTGGATCCAGAACTGGCTTGCCTGCAGAACTCAGTAAGAGTCTGGCAACACCAATTTTAAATCCAACCGACTTATTTGATAGTAAGTCTGCTAGCTTTCGGCATATGTGCCTTCGTCAGGCGAATGAGGTGTTCTGGTCTCCAAAAGCGCACATATCAGCACAGACAGTTTACAGATTGCTGATTAGAATGCGAATCCTTACACCTAACCTGCTATTCAAGTCTTAAAGTGGCTAACAATGTGGGTGGAAGAAACATTGAGCACAGGTTAGAGAGATGTGTATTGTCTCCAGACAGCATAGTAAGTGAGGTTTTTTGCTAACCCAGGCAAGTCATGGGGGTTACAGATAGTGTGACATGAAGCCAAGATCCCTGTTAAGACCGTCCTCATGTGTGCGGAACTTGGCTATCAGTCTCTGCTCAGCGACTCTGCGCTGTTGTGTGTCGTGAAGGCCCCCTTGAAGAACATTTACCTGAAGGTCGGAGGCTGAATGCCCGTGACTGCTGAAGTGTTTGCCCACAGGAAGGGAACTGTTTTGCCTGGTGATTGTTGAGCTGGAATCAGTTGCCGTCAGTGGTGGTACAGGCGAACTCGCTGGGGTCTTTTAAGAGACACTTGGATGAGTACATGGGAATTAATGGGATTGGGAGTTACAGATAGTTCTATAGCCTGGTAGGTATAGATATGATCACCACAGCTTGTGGGCCGAAGGGCCTGTTTGTGCTGCAGTGTTCTATGTTCTATACACGCCACCACGTAAACATACCCCACACTCGTACACAAATACTCACTTATTTGCAAACATGCACCTACACATAAACATGCATATTTGGAATGTAATATCAAATTGAAAAATCCAAGCTTTCTTGCTATTGTTTCTATATTACAAATAGTATTACTGCCTTGTACTTTCTTCAGAACACTATAATGCAAGTCTGGTTGCAGCAACAATGAGAGGTGTCTCATGAAAGCAGCATTCACTGATGAGTTTGTTTAGTAGTGAATTACCAGAGATGTTTCTCAGTTCTGAATTGCATCTTACGATAACAGAAAAATGATAAAGAACTCATCGAAACAAATTGCTGTAAAGGAATTGGAATTGGAGGTAACCGAACAGAATTGTGCAAAAGAAAATGAATAAATCATGTGTAAATTGACTAATGAATGTGAATGATTTTTGCAAAACGATGGCTGCAATCTTACCGCCTCATTGCACCCATCGCTCAACATGGTGAGCTGGGAAAATAGCATGGGAGGCAAAAAATTCAATTCGTGCTCGGCACCTAATGGTTTGATAGAAAGAGAGTGAAATTTGATTGGATTTCAATATCGTTGAGTTTGATGCAGCTGCTTTCCCCTCCCGGATGCTTCCCACCTTTGCGATGTGATGTCGCACCAATGTGAATCATTACTGCTCTATAAAAGTGTGGCTTAGGTGTAGCTGCAGCTTTGAACTGGGTATTACTGAGTATCAACCTCCTGGGCACAGGGAACTGTCGCAATGGTGTGGGATGAGGTGAGGACCTGCATGGGATTGGGTGGGGCTTGTGGTGGTCTGGGAGACCTTGGGTCGGGGGTTGCTGCTGGCATGGGATTCATGTTGCGCACATTCGCCCTGCCTGCTGGTCAAGTTGCAACCTCGCTGATGTTGCTCTGATTGCCCTGTCCATTGGACAGGCTGTATGGTTTATTGCTGACATTCTATTCCAGGCCCCACTAACAGTAACAATTACCAGGCCTGACAGCTGTCACCCCAATCACAGAGGCTCTACAGATTGTTAACATGGTTCCTCATACTGCAGGGATCCCTACAATGGCAACCAGTCATATCAAAGTCACGAGGTTTCTTCTCTACTATCAGGCTGAACTGCAAGCCGTTCCTGGAAGCTAGTACATCAGACATCCAGTGGTGCATACAGGTCTATGCCTCAAGTGTTCCCAAGAGGGACGACATTGCAGCTGTCCTTATGGCCATCCCCCTGTCACCTCCCCGGAACAAAGATGGATTCTTTGATTGGAGCCAGCAAGATTGGCACTTAAACTTGTGGCTCACAGAGGCCTCGGCAGGAGGACAGGGGGCTGCTGACTGGGGTCAGAGTGCATCTACCCACAGGCACATGGCAGGTTGCGAAGTGTGGGGACAGAGGACTCCGGAACAGTAGATTCAGAGTGTACAGGACCCGCATGTCCTTTAATGTGCTGCCGAACCCTGAATGCCACTGCAGTCTCTATCTCAGTAGTGAGACAGTGCTGCATCTCAATTCTCTTTGGCAATGAAGATCACAGCAGCCTCGACATTTACATCAGTGTGCCCTTCCAAGCCTCCAGCGGAGATCTCTACAGCATTTTGCAATCCTTTGCACGGAAGTACATCCATGAAGTCATGTCTCTATCAGGATCGTCTCCTGCGAAAGAAAACACATGGTTCAGTGCCACGGAGGGATACACATCTAAATAGTTTGCAACTTACTTGAGATGAATCAAATGATTGAAGGTTTTGTGGCTTCTTGCTTCTGTGGGACTTGCCGACTGTCTGTCAGTCACGGTTCTATTCTCGCCGTCCCCTGATAGGTCCATTACTTGCTCCTCAAATGGAGTCAGAAGATGCAGCTCTGGGACCCCATTTCTGGTTTTCCTCCACTCCTTCCTGCGACATCAAAGGGGGGGTTTGAAAGCCTGATGAGGAGAGAAATAGAGCCAACATTCCAGTGCACCAGACGTTTCGAGTCTAGATGACCCTTCGTCATGAAGGGCCATTTAAACTTGAAGTGTTGGTTCTATTCTCTCCCCACAGTACCTCATCTGAAAATATATATCACTGTTCCTTCACTTTTGCTGGGTCAAAATACTGGACTTATTTTGGCAAATGCATAGGTTTGACAAATGTCAGGTATTGCTCCAAAAGGGCTAATTGATCTCGTGGCATGAATGGCCATATATGAATCGAATGAATCTTCACATGATTGCAATCCCTAAAACTTCTCTAACTTCATTTAGATACAATAATACAAACTCAATGCTGCTAATGCACTTTTCTGCATAATTATGATTGTTATTTATTTAATCCTTAAAATTTGAACCATTTCACATTCCATCTTACACTCCCACAAACAATTATTGCACCTGCACACACATGCACAAACATGCATTGTACACTAACACTCTCTCGTACAAACATACAACAGTGTGCCTGCATACAAACATACTTTCACAAAGGTGCAAACACTCAGCCACATCCAAACATGTGCTCTTTCAAACAAAAACACTTCCATCAACTTCAATGTATGGAACTTTCACAAAAAATTTCCAAGTGTCATAACAGTGAGAAAACAGGGATGCTCTATGTCAGTCTGTCAGGCATGCTCTGCCTTGCAATCTTCTGACACTTAAGCAATGAAAGAGCCTTCATGAAAATCACTTCAACACTGAGACTCGAGATGCTCGACTTGCTGGGATGGCTGCTGGATGCCGTAGAGGACAGGAGAGCCATCTTCTACCCTGGAATTTTCAGCAGCCCAGGAGTCAAACCAGCAAATGTGGCCTGGGCAATGATAGCAATGGCAGTGATGGTCAGTGCCCGCGCACTGACATGGAGGACTAGCAAACAATGCCCAAAGAAAATAAATGACCTCATTTAGGCAGCAAGAGTGAGTGTCCATCCACTCAGCACTGTCCGTCGCATCTGCAATGTGCATTCCCTGACACCCTGCAGCCTTCCAGCACCCAACTCCCTAGCACCTTCCTCCAGCCCCACAAACAGCCTTCTCCTTCACAATCCCTGCCTGCCGAGGCACAATCCCGACATGCACCCATCCATTTGAACCAACACATTCGTTGGTTACGGGTGTGGTTCCAGAGGACTGGAGGATAGCGAATGTGGTCCCGTTGTTCAAGAAGGGGAAGAGAGACCTTCCAGGGAATTATAGGCCAGTGAGTCTTCCTTCTGTTGTGGGCAAAGTATTGGAGAGAATAATTAGGGATAGGATTTATAGTTATTTGGAGAGAAATGAATTGATTGGAGATAGTCAGCATGGTTTTGTGAAGGGTAGGTCGTGCCTTACTAACCTCATTGAGTTTTTTGAAAAAGTGACTAAGGAGGTGGATGGGGGTAAGGCGGTGGATGTGGTATATATGGACTTTAGTAAGGCATTTGATAAGGTGGCCCATGGAAGACTTCTGCAGAAAATGCAGATGTATGGGATAGAGGGTGATTTAGCTAATTGGGTTAGGAATTGGCTAGCAGATAGAAGACAGAGGATGGTGGTTGATGGGAGATATTCATCTTGAAGTTCGGTGACAAGTGGTGTACCTCAGGGGTCTGTTTTGGGGCCCCTGCTGTTTGTAATTTCTATAAATGATCTGGATGAGGGTATTGAAGGATGGATTATTAAATTTGCGGATGACACTAAAGTCGGTGGAGTGGTAGATAGTGAAGAGGGGTGTTATAGTTTGCAGAGAGACTTGGACAAGTTGCAGAGCTGGGCTGAGAGGTGGCAAATGGAGTTAATGTGGAAAAGTGTGAGGTAATGCACTTTGGCAGGAATAATAAATGTGTAGAGTATAGGGCTAATGGTAGGATTCTTAGCAGTCTAGATGAACAGAGGGATCTTGGTGTATTTGTGCACAGATCCCTGAAAGTAGGCAGTCAAGTCGAGAAGGTTGTTAAGAAGGCATATGGAGTCTTGGCTTTTATTGGTAAGGGGATTGAATTTCGGAGCCGCAACGTCATGTTGCAACTGTACAAAACTCTAGTGCGGCCGCACTTGGAGTATTGTGTGCAGTTCGGGGCCCCACATTATAAGAAAGATGTGGAGGCATTGGAGAGGGTACAGAGGAGGTTTACCAGGATGTTGCCTGGTATGGAGGCAGGTCTTATGAAGAGAGGCTGAGAGATTTGAGGTTGTTTTCGTTAGAAAGAAGGCGGCTAAGAGGAGACCTTATTGAAACATATAAGAGGATTAGAGGTTTAGATAGGGTGGACAGTGATAGCCTTTTTCCTAGGATGGAGAAAGCTAGCACGAGGGGACACAGCTTTAAATTAAGGGGTGATAGTTATAGGACGGATATCAGAGGTAGGTTCTTTACCAAAGGGTGGTTCGGGAGTGGAATGCCCTGCCTGCAGCAGTTGTAGATGCACCAAGTTTGGTGGCGTTTAAGAGGTTAGTTGATAAGAATATGGAAGAGAAGGGAATGGTTTAGTTTGGAGGGGCATTGCTTTTTATATTGGTCGGCGCAACATCGAAGGCCGAAGGGCCTGTTCTGTGCTGTAATGTTCTATGTTCTATGTTCTATGTTCTACACCCAACAGCCCCATGTCTCTATTCTCTCCTCACAGAAGCTGTCTGACCTGCTGCGATTGTCCAGCATTTTCTGTTTTTGTTTCGGATTCCAGCATCCAAAGTACTCTGTTTTTATTTTCAAGCCAAGATGGTGAGTGACTGGGAGGGGAATTTGCAGGTGGTGATGTTCCCAAGTATCTGCTGCTCTTTTTCTTGATGATCAAGGTTGCAGATTTGGAAGATGCTGTCAAAGCAAAACCTGAGACTGTTTCATGCAGTGACAACCCTTGAAGTAATAAATTGCATAAATTGCTTTCAGAAACTTAGAAAGTAGGAGGTTTTATATCAATGTGAGTATTTTTTTTTATTTGTTATTTTTCCCGAGATTGATTATGAAACAAAACGGTGATGGATAAAACAATTAGGGAATTTCCTTCATTTCTTTCAAGATAGTTCAGAAAGCTACTTTCTTCACTAGCTTCACTGTACATTTAAATCATCAGCTTTCATTAGTCAATCTGTACATCATTGGTTTGTTTTCTTTTACACACACCTCTTGTGTGATAATAACTGGTTTCAATAGACTTTTTATCACTGTGGACCATCTCATTTTTCTTACTTGTAAATCTTTATGAAGTCGCAATGTGTGAGTGAGAGATAAGGATTATCTGATGAGATTACAGTGAGAAACTAGGAGTCATTTTGCATGTACATCTAATGTCAGCTCTGATCTGACAAAACATATAAAGGAGATAATATATGCATTTCCGCAGAAATTGGAAGTTTTACATAAATGACATTTTGCATTGTAGCTTTTCATTGAGTTATAGGCACTTAGCTTTTAGCTAATAAATTGTTTTAGTGGTTGATGTTGTAAGAGTATGCTGTCTTATCAATCCAAACCTTTTTTTGAAACGGCTTGTTATTGAAGTAAACCATTATTCTTTATATGCTGATTTGCTGCTGAGATGCTTTCTAGTGTCTTGATCCTCACTAAATTGAATGATCCCAACTGATTGCTCACTCCTCATTTAAGCTTGCATGTTTAATTTTTTTGTAATTCTTGTACCTGTTTGGGTGATGCCGACCTGCCCATTTCAGGGTTTAACAGAGATGAGATGGGTGGGAAGCCAATCCAGTCCCAGGAGGCAGATTAGCAATTTAAATATTTAATGAGGCTGGCAGCCTTTGTTTTAGCCTGCTTTTCAGATTTAAATCTGGATGACTCCATTTTCCAGGCCAACCAGTAAACCCATAACCCCTAATCTCGAGGGAGATGTGAACAGAATTGGAGGGAGGGTGAGTGCATTTGCATATCTGCTTGCGAACTAGAAGGAACAGCAGGAATGTTCCTGTCCGCCCCCTCTCGCAAGCTTATGTCTGTCCCTGCCACTCCAGCTCTGCAATATCGCCCCTCCGTCCAAAGACTCTTCTTTGACCACTGGACAGTCCCCTCCGCACCCTGCTCCTTGAACTGTAGCTTGACTGCAGCCTGTTCTGGAGTGCTCCCTGTCCAACTGGGACCCAAGTCTGTCAGGTTTTCAGGAGGGAATCTTCTTCTGAAAAAGCCCAGCCTTGAAAACCCCACCCCTCACTATCGGTACCTTCAAGCCTTTTGAAGACTTGCGGACCGCAGCTTTAGAGGATTAAAGTTAGACCTTAACTGGATAATACAAACTGAGCGCAGCAGTTAGCCAGATAAGTCATTTCCAATCTGGCCCATTGCATGAAATGATGAGCTGCCATATTAATACAATTGTTATTCAAGACCTGCAGTCATTATGGCTAATTGCTGAGATTAGATCAGTATGGTGGCACAGTGATCAGCACTGCTGCCTCGCAGCATTAGGGACCCGGGTTCAATTCCGGCCTTATGCAGTTTGAAATTTCTGCCCCTGTCTGCATGGACTTTCTCCGAGTGCTCCGGTTTCCTTCCATACTCCAGAAATGTGTGAGTTAGATTGATTGGCCATACTAAATTGTCTCTTTGTCAGAGGGATACGTGGAGGTACGGAGATATGACCTGGGTGGGATTATTGTCAGTGCAGACTTGATGGGCCAAATGGCCACCTTCTACACTGTAAGAATTTAATGAAACATCGCTGGGGGAAGCAATATTCTGACATTGGAAGTGGCAATAATTTGAAATGAAAATTGTGGCTAGTATTTTAAATGGATTCATTAAATAACCATTGAGTGCATTTATATACAAAAAGGCCAGTTAAGCATTGCAAAATAAAAATCTTTCTAGTTTTGGGATATGACTGATGGTTGTAACAGCATGCAAGATTTGGGATTTGTCCTAAACTACCAATCAAGGCTGGCCTGCTCCACATGGCCTGCTCCTCTGGACTGGACTGGCCTGACCTGCTCCTCTGGACTGGCCTGACCTGCTCCTCTGGACTGGCCTGACCTGCTCCTCTGGACTGGCCTGACCTGCTCCTCTGGACTGGCCTGACCTGCTCCTCTGGACTGGCCTGGCCTGCTCCTCTGGACTGGCCTGCTGCTCAGGACTGACCTGGCCTGCTCCTGTGGACTGGGCTGGCCTGCTCCTAGGACTGGCCTGCCCCACATGGCCTGCTCCTCAGGACTGATGTGCTCCACATGTTCTCCTCACAATAAGCTTTTTATAACTAGCCTCCTTGTCACTTCTTTTTGCATACATGGGGACATCCACAATCGAGATTAAGTAGTGGGAAGAGCAACATTTTAAAAGTAATCTTTCTGAATTGCAGAACATAGAAATATAAATTTCATAGAAACTAAGAAATGATAGGAAATAGAACACAAGATACAGTAATGGAAAACTCAAAGAAGTGAAACAGATAATTTACTGAATAAATCTCTCTCCTATCACCAGCTTTTTGCTGTTTCAATTTATATTTGTTAGTGATATGATTGTTCTAATTGCATTAAGTTTACATAAAGAATAACTTTCCAAATGTTTTGAAAGGAATGCTTTAAAATTAACATGGCTGAAGTTGTTTTTAAATGAAGTATTTTAAACAACCTGCCCCCTAAGTGCTTGTTAATGAAATACTGCTTATAGATGGCTATCACGCAGAGAACAAAAGGCCAGTCTTAAATATTTTAAAAGTAAGTTGATGAATAAAATATACCTTTTTGTAATATGGTAGTTACTTGAACAATGGGGAACATTAACCAAACACAAATGGGTGAGGCTAGCAAGAATCATTTTCTGATTTCTGAAATTCTTATTGTTAATCTGTGTCCCTTTGAACGGAGCTCAGAACTGAACTCCAAATAATGAGTTTCCCTTCTCTACAGCTCTATTTTAAAATCTGTATCTAAGGATCAATTGATAGATATTGAACAGGACATTTGAACTCCCCACAAAGTCACCAACTGAAATAATGCTACTTTGTCCCAAAGGTTCTGGGAAATATTAGAATGCAATACTTAGGATAATAATGATGGATGAAGTTTTTGGATTTCTGAGGTGAAATGTATTATTGCTGAATTTTGTGATCTAAGAGTTATTAGATTGTCTACCCACAGGCCATCTGTAATCTGTTAAACTCCAAGCAGCAATTTGTCTTGTCTGTATCTGTCTCACGGATGGATTTGTTGTTTGACTAATGAGGGACTATGAGACAGTGGGACCCAATGAAGCAGATTAATTAACAATGTTCCAATCATATTTAATTGATTTTATACCTGAAATAGCATGTTATAAAATATAAAACTGAGTTGAAATCTTTTGTTCTGTAAAATTGAGTTTGCTGCACTGTTTAATAGCAACATGAAAGTTTTTAAAGAAAGCAAATGAAGTTCACTATTTTAATTAAGTGGCTGCAGAAGCATATGATCAATGAAATTAACATGTGATCTAATTTTAGAACTTTGGTTTATAGTTTTATTCCTTTGATTAGTCTTATTAGTGATCACCTTTTATTTATATCAATTTTTATATTGATATTTTGCAGTTTGCTCGACCTATCTTGCAGTTCATGGACAAATTCTGGTTGCACCCAAATGATGTATTAATTTGTGAATATTCAACTTTCAAGCCAGTGGGCAGAATTTTACAGCCTCGCTCATCCCAAAATCATAAAATCTTGCCTAAGGTCAATGCCCGCTCCAATTCCCGTGGCAAGTCGATCAGTAGAATTCTGGCGATAGGGTGAAAACCTATGACAGGAGAAGATTTGTGGAAAATATGGAAAGTATGGGTTTGATGGGATAAGTGGCTCTCCCTTTATTTCCTATCTTTTGAAACCTTTGCTGCACTCTTGGTCTGCTTACCTAAGAAAAGATAAATTTCCCAAAGAGGGAGTTCATCAGACTGATTCCAGGAAAGGCAGGATTGTTGCATGAGAGATTGGAATAGCGTGGTAGCACATTGGTTAGCGCAGCACCAGGGAACTGGCTTGGGTCACTGTCTGTGTGGAGTTTGCACTTTCTTTCCATGCCTGCATGGGTTTGCTCCCACGTTCTGAAAGACGTGTTGGTTAAGTGCGTTGACCTGAACAGGCACCAGACTGTGACGACTAGGGGAATTTCATAGTAACTTCATTACAGTGTTAATGTAAACCTTACTGGTGACTAATCAGTAAACTAGGTTAACTAGACCTGTATTCACTGAAGTTTAGAAGAATGAGAGGGAATCTCCTTGAAACATAAAATTCTGACAGGGCTGGACAGACTGTATGCAGGGAATTGTTACCACAGTAGGCAGTATAGGCCAAGCCACTGAATATATTTGAGAAAATAGATAGATGTTATAAAACAGAGGTTGATCCCCCCCCACCTCCGAAAACTAACACCAAACCATTCAGACGAGTACCTCATCTCATAATCAGTAAAAGTTAGTGTGAAATGGTATGATCTGCTCTTCAGCAACTTTTAGTCGTTAAATCAAAATAAATCCCTGACACATTCCAAAATCAGCAAGTAAAGATTTAATTATCTAACTCAGAGTGAACAAGTTACCTTAACTATCAACGAACCAAATAAAACATGATTCTAATGGAACGCTATTCAGATAAATACAATTCCCACTCATTAACAAAAAAATAGAATTTTAGTTATTCTCTAAATTACAACCAGGTTTTGTGTCCTCTGGAATATTCTGAGCCTTCTCTTATGATTCTTCATTCTTCTTCTTAGCTATCATGATGGTGCTTTCTCTTAAGATACAAATGAAGCTATGCGAGCCAGCAGTCCTCTCTCTCTCTAGAGCTAAGAGCTGAACTAAGAGGTGTTCCTCCAGCAAGTGGCAGTTGCTTTCACCTTTTATCTCACTGCCTCCTTTCTTCTATACCTGTGATGACATATCAATATCCCCCATAATAGGATTACTCCTAGGTTGCGAAAACCATTAGATTTAAGTTTAGTAGGTTGCTGGTATCTTAAGTGCCTAATTCAAATTGATAGACTGATTTCAAATAATTCAAACATTTGAAAGCCTGTTGCCTTAGTAACACTGCTGCTTCACTAACTGATAAAATGTTTCATTTTGGATACCCTTTATGTACTTGCATTTTTTTAAACTTTCTAAAGCACCGCCTTTTTAAAGGGACCACTCAATGCCTTTTCCTTAGTATTTACAATTTTACAAATACCAATCTACAATTACTCTACTCAACTTTGCAATAATAGACTCCACAGGTATCAAAGGACCTGGGAAGAGGGTGGGAGTAAGTTGTTGAGATAGAGGATCGGTCATATTAAATAGCGGAGCAGTCTAGAAGGACCAGATGACCGACAGCTGCTCCTATTTTCTGTGCTTCTATTTTGTATATTCATTCAGTTGATTTTTCACACCTTTCAAATGCAGCCACGTAGCTAGAAATGTGAGCATCTCTTATTACAAGATCAAGGTTAGCTCCTGCTGCATTCACCCTGTGCTAATCTTGATTTACTAATATCTGAGATTAAGCTAGTATATTTACAACCTTGGTGTTACATTTGATTCCGTGATGTCACCCTGTCTCAGCTGGTCTGCTTATGAAAGTCTCACTTAGCCTTTGTTACCTTTTGAACTTAAGTATTCCAACACACTTCTGGTTAGCCTCTCATGTTCCAACTCTCTATAAATTTGAGGCCTTCGAAAACTCCACTGCCTGTATCTTATCTCAGAGTAAATCCTATTCCCATCACCTTCTTGACACATTGACCTGCATTGGCTACCAATCATGTAACATCATGATTTTAAAATTGTCATCCTTAATTTTGCACATGTCCTGGAAACAGCAACACACAAGCACACCTACTCATGTGCAAACACAGGCGCACATACACGCACACTCATGCACTCAATGCACACACACTCACACGCACAGTCACACTCACACACACACTTGTCAGTGCAACATAAAGCTGGCAGGAGATCAGAAATGATGGCAATACGTGGGAACTCAGAGGCCGTTGCAGCCTCCAGGTGGTCAATGCTGGTGCCGTAGCACTATCGGGGCAGTGTCAAGTTGGCATTTCCATTGACAATGTGCTTGAAAGGAGGAATGGTTCTGAAAGTGGTGGGGGGGTTCCTGTAATGGGGGAGCCTTTGGCAATCCTACAGAGGGTGTTGCTCACTTGTGGGGGGCGGAGAGTGGGGAAAACGTGTGTGCTGATGCCAGTGTGGAGGTGGTGGGTGGGTGGGGGGATAGTGGCTTATGCCAGCGAGTGAGGCAGAGTGGTGGCAGTCACTACCAGTGAGTGGGACGGCTCTGGGTGATGTCTGTAGTGTTGTCTAAAGCTCAGTGTGCACTTAAAAAATAAGGGCGTCCTGATCGCCACAGAGCAGGGCTGGCACTGTCTTGAGGTCTCACTTTCCCCATTTTTCCTATCAGGGACAATACTTAGGATTTTTTTCAGGAGAATTGCATCCTACATGTTGGCAGACAGTTGCCTGAATGTTAGTAAGCACCAAAATAAATGTGCAGTCAGACTGCGGCTGAGGGTATACTATTCTAGACAGATTAATTTAATAACAAACAGATAAAAACGAACAGTTATAAAAACAAAAACCAGCTTGCAATAATTCTCAGGATATGAGAAATGACAAAATAGTTTTTCTCAATAATATAACAATATATAGTGTAGAAATCAATCTGGCCCCATCTGTTGAGATGGTGTTGTTTACATAATGTGCCTGTTAAAGAAGACTTTGTACATTAACAGCAATTATTACAATTATTAACTACTTGTAACTATCTACAGCTATATGTCAAAGGGAATAGGTATGGAGCTGTCTCTATCTTTTACTCTTCTGTGGCCAACACCACACCGACCCTCGGTCTAAATTATGTGTGTTATATCACTGTGTGTGCCACAGTGCTGCATTAGTCCCACATTAACCTTGTATCTACTATACCTCTATAGGATACCTCCTCCAAGTCTTTATCCCATGGATATAGAGTTACTTCATAGAACATTACAGCGCAGAACAGGCCCTTCGGCCTTCGATGTTGCGCCAACCAATTAAGAAAAAGCAATGGCCCTCTAACCTAAACCATTCCCTTTTCATCCATAAACTTATCTACTAACCTCTTAAACGCCACCAAACTTGGCGCATCTACAACTGCAGCAGGCAGGGCATTCCATACCCTTACCACCCTCTGGGTAAAGAACCTACCTCTGATATCCGTCCTATAACTACCACCCCTTAATTTAAAGCTATGTCCCCTCGTGCTAGCTTTCTCCATCCTAGGAAAAAGGCTATCACTGTCCACCCTATCTAAACCTCTAATCATCTTATATGTTTCAATAAGGTCTCCTCTTAGGTCTTTTTCTTTCTAACGAAAACAACCTCAAATCCCTCAGCCTCTCTTCATAAGACCTGCCCTCCATACCAGGCAACATCCTAGTAAACCTCCTCTGTGTTTTTCATGTCTTATTATTATTATCATTATTATTATTATTATTATTATTATAGGTCTGATGCATTTACTTTATTGTTACTATCTTATTGCTAGTCTAGATTTACAGCATTAGCATTCTCCCAACACCATCTACTCCCTTCAAGTCTTTGAGATTAGAGGTTCAGGTGGTCTGAAAATCTAATAATCCTTCCACATCTCATTCACCATTGTATTGGGAGAGTGGTTTACTTTCGGCTTGAAGGTTGGATGGGCATTTGGGTATGCTTTCAATCTTTTCCTCTATTCAATCTTTATGTTGAAGCACATCTGGTCGATTTCAGCTGTCCGTCCATGATTAGTGTTTGTTTTTATTGATCAGCAAGCTGGATGAAGGTGGTATTCATTTCCTCGCAGCTGCTTTTTCGTTTTTTTCCCGAAATTGGCCACACTGGAATCTCTGTGACGCTGAATAAGGGTGTTCCTGTGGCAAGAAGAAGGTTGAGTAGTATACTTTTCTCTGCTTTTTATTGTCAGTGGTGATAGACTGCTACCCAGTTGCACCATCCTTTATGTTTGTGGCATTGTTGGTTGGAGGTTCAGTATGTGTACAGTGGTTTATGTGTCAACCAGCTGTAACATTGTTGTATTTGGGGTTTGAGGTTTCTCACACTGCTGGTTGTTTCCTGGTACCACTCCCTCCAGAAGTGGTAATCTCGTGGTAGATTGGCCTGTTGGGGACCTTCTGAGACTTGGAATTATAATGTCACTGCTTATGGCTCGAACATGGCTTTTTCTGAAGTAACATTCAAGATCTTTTCTCGCTTCCTGTCTTTTTCCAGGGAGGCTTATTGGTTTGTCAAAGAGTCTTTCAAGGCAGTGAGCTGAGTCAATGCCTTTCTTGTCTGTTGGGTTGGACTTGGTTGTAGAATGTATCTGTTTTAGTCTTCATTAGCTACTACTGACTATACATAAATATACAATGAAATGCACAGGCATGGAGTTTTCTCCATCCCAATTCTTGTTTCTAAACAAAACGATGCTGAACCTAAGTCTAGGTCATGTGCCTTCCTATATCACTGTAGGGGCAGTATTGTACTCAATCCCACATTAATCCTGTATGTACCAGACCCTTACATTACATCATCCTAAACAATGCTTGTACCTAGTTACACTTACCAATTATGCATGAATATATTAATAGGTATTAAAAGGTGAGAGGTGACACCAATCTGGCTGCACTCTAGCCCTGAATCAACTGACACTCTGCACTGACTGGAGTCAGCTATCTCATGCCAACCAGTGGTCCGCAGGGTAGGATATTGTTACTTTTAGGAGGGAATCTGACTTGGGGTGGCACTGCTTCCTCACAGTGCCAGTCTTAAAGTGACTAACAATGTGAGTGGAAGGAGCACTGTTAGCCACTTTAAGACTTGAATAGCAGGTTAGGTGTAAGGATTCGCATTCTAATCAGCAATCTGTGCTGATATGTGTGCTATTGCAGACCAGTACACCTCATTCACCTGACAAAGGCACAAATGCCGAAAGCTAGCAAGTTTACTATCAAATAAATTGATTGGATTTAAAATTGCTGTTGTCAGACCTCTTACTGAGTTTACCCCAGTCCAACACCGTCATCTCTACATCATGTGTAAAGTTTGCACATTCTCCCTGTGTCTGGGTTTTCAGTGGGTGCTCCAATCTCCTCCCACAGCCGAATTATGGGGAGGTTGGATTGGCCATACTAAAATTATCCCTTTGTGTCCTAAGATGTGTAGCCCTTGTAAATTGCAGGCCTCTAGCACATCCTGCAGTGCCTTTGGTAGTTGTGCTGCTTCTATTTTAGCAATGGAACTCCCCCACAGAAATTGTTTCATCTTTAAATTGCTTCTCCTCCTACAGATCAATCTACCTTAACGTAATCCTATAGGCGGGACCATCCCAGAAATTGGTAATCCAGGGAAGATGGTGTTTGACCCATTGGTGCAAATGACAGATTTTTCCACCAGATTATATGGCACATTGTTTAAAAAGTGCCAAGGCTTCACATCAGATCACTGGCCTCTAATTTGCCCCTCCCCAACATGATCTGAGTCAGTAATCTGGGCACCATATTTAAAGGGCACCCCTGCACAGAACTAGCACTCTGCAAGGCATAGGAAGTTCCTGGAAAATCCTGGCCACCAAATGAATGTTTAATCTTTGGTTCAATTGATGCCTGACCAAAACCCACTCTTATAAGCCCCACACCACATGACAAGAGTGGTGGCAGCTTCGGTCACTCAGTTGCATCCTGTGCCTGATCTACACTTCCAGGATGAGTGGTTTGCTTGGACCATGAAGGTTAATGTTCAATGCCTGTATAACTATAATGTTTTATGTTTGGAGTGCCACCATCTAAGTGATCCATGCCCACCTGTGGGCGAGAGGATGCTCAAATGTGCCGAGTCACCCAATGCTGCTGCAACCCCGTAAAATTCAGTTGATGTTGAAATCTGTGGGAGCAACCAATGTCACTCTCAGGACTTAGTGTTGATTGTGGGGAATAATTGCTTAGAAACCAGACTATGATATTGAACTGTCCTAGCTGCGAAAGAATGCTCAAACTTGAAATACTTTGCCAATTGGATGGCTCAATTGCCTACCTCTGCTGACCCTGCCCTGAGATTCCCTTTTCCAAGGAAGTGGACCTCGGGGTGACCTAGGAATGGTTTTTTAGCACACAAAGTTTAAAAAGCAGGCCACACTATACAGTGAGCAGTGGAGTGACCATGTAGTAGAGTGAGAGCTAAAGAGCTTTGGCTCAATGGGCTTAGGCAGAAACGGGTGAGGCAAGGTAGGTCTAATTCCTAGTTTTTTTTTTCCCTGCGGAATTTGAAGAAAGGGGGAATCGTGAGTGGGAGGCCAGTGTGTTGTTTTCAGTTTCAGATGTGGGAGGCCCTGGAGTCTCCTAGCCTACAAATGCCCACATCTGTGTCAGGTGCGTTGAGCTGCGATTCCTAAGGGACCGTTTTAGGGAACTGGAACTGCAGCTTGAGGACCTTCGTCTGATCAGGAGAACGAGGAGGTGACAGAGTGGAGTTAGAGGCAGGTGGTCACACCGGGGCACGGGAGGCAGACAAGTGGGTCACAGTTAGGAAAAGGAAAGCTGGAGAGCACCCCAGTGGATGTGCCCCTTCACAATAAGTACTCCTGTTTGAGTACTGTTGGGGGGGACAGCCCACCTGGTGGAAGCAACAGTGGCGAAGTCTCTGGCAGAGGGTCCGGCCCTATAGCTCAGAAGAGTAACGAAAGGAGAAAGGCAGTATTAATTGGGGACTCTACAGTGAGGGGGTCGGATAGACGATTTTGTGGAGGCAGACGGGAATCTTGGATAGTAGTTTGCCTCCCTGGTGGCAGGATCCGGATGTTTCTGGTCGTGTCCCAGAAATCCTGAGGTGGGAAGGAGAGGAGCCAGAGGTTGTGGTACATGTTGGTACTGCTGACATAGATAGGAAAAGGGAAGGGAATCATGAAAAGTGAATATAGGGAGTTAGTTAACAGTTGAGAAGGAGGAACGCAAATGTAGTAATCTCAGGATTGCTGCCTGTGCCACGGGAAAGTGAGAGCAGGAATGGAATGAGGTAGAGGATAAACGCGTGGCTGAGGGATTGGAGCAGGAGGCAGGGATTCATGATCCTGGATCATTGGGATCTCTTTAGAGGCAGATGTGAGCTGTACAAAAAGGACGGGTTGTACTTGAATCCCAGGGGGACCAATATCCTGGAGGGACGGTTTGCTAAAGCTACTGGGGAGACTTTAAACATCCAGATCCTGCCACCAGGGAGGCAAACTATTATCCAAGATTCCCGTCTGCCTCCACAAAATCGCCTGTCCGACCTCCTCACTGTAGCGTCCCCAATTAATACTGCCTTTCTCCTTTCCTTACTCTTCTGAGCTACAGGGCCGGACCCTCTGCCAGAGACTTCACCACTGTTGCTTCCACCAGGTGGGCTGTCCCCCCCAACAGTACTCAAACAGGAGTACTTATTGTGAAGGGGCACATCCACTGGGGTGCTCTCCAGCACCTGAGCTTTCCTTTTCCTAACTGTGACCCACTTGTCTGCCTTCTGTGCCCCGGTGTGACCACCTGCCTCTAACTCCACTCTAACACCTCCTCGTTCTCCTGATCAGATGAAGGTCCTCAAGCTGCAGTTCCAGTTCCCTAAAACAAGAAATCCCTAGGAATCGCAGCTCGACGCACCCGACACAGATATGGGCATTTGTGAGGCTAAGAGACTCCAGGGCCTCCCACATCTGACACTGAAGTAACTGGGAGCGAGGAGGTTAGCTCACAAATAAAGAGAGCTTGTCGACAGTGTGAGAGGGAGGATAGGCGGGTGATGGAGAAGGGGAGAGCTCAGGCCGAAGGTTTGAGATGAGTCTATTTTAACACAAGGAGTGTTGTTAACAAAGCGGATGAGCTTAAAGCGTGGATCACTACTTGGAAATGTGATGTAGTGGCCATTACAGACTCTTGGATGATTCAGAGACAGACTAGATACTTCAAGTGCCGGGTTTCAGATGTTTTAGGAGGGACAAGGGAGGGAGGCAAAAGAGGTGGGGAAGTGGCACTGTTGATCAGCGATAGTGTCATGGCTATCGAAAAGATGGACGCCATAGAGGGATTGTTTACGGAGTCTCTTTGGATGAAACTTCAGAACAGGAAGGTGTGGATAACTTTATTGGGTGTTTTCTAAAGGCTGCCCAAATACTAACAGGGACGTTGAGGAGCAGACAGGGAAACAGATCCTGGAGAGTTGTAGAAATAACAGAGTTGTCATGATAGGAGAGTTTAATCTCCCAAACATCGATTGGAATATCCCGAGGGTAAGGGGTTTGGATGGGGAGGATTTGTTTGGTGTGTTCAGGAAGGTTTCCTGACACTGTATGAAGATAAGCCTACAAGAGGAGAAGCTGTACTCAATCTGGTATTGGCTAATGAACCTGGACGTTGGTGTCGGATCTCTCAATGGGAGAACATCTTGGGGATAGTGATCATAACTCTATCTCCTTTACACTGGCATTGGAAAGAGATAGGATCAGACAAGCTAGAAAAGTGTTTATCTGGAGTAAGGGGAAATATGAAGCCATCAGGCAGGAATTAGATGAGTAAATTGGAAGGAGATATTCGCGGGGAAAAGTACCGAAGTAAAGTGACATATTTTCAAGGAATGTTTGTCTGGAGTTCTGCACAACAACATTCTGATGGGACAAGGAGGTTTTAATAGATTACAGGAACCATAATGCATGATAGTTGTAACGAACCTAGTCAAAAAGAAAAGAAAAGCGTACAATAGGTTCAGAGAGCTAGGTGATGTTAGGGATCTAGAGGATATACGGCTCCTTAAGGAACTTAAGAAGGAAATTAGGAGAGCCAGAAGAGGTCATGAGAAAACCTTGGCAGGTAAGATTAAGGAGAATCCTAAGGCATTCTACAAATATAGGAAGTATAAAAGGATGAGATGTGAAGGACTAGGACCTATAAAATGTGAAGGTGGGAAAAAAATACAGAACTGGTGGAAATAGTAGAGGTGTTTAATGAATACTTTACCTCGGTATTCACGGTGGAAAAAAATCTTGGTGATTATGCTGTAGGCTTGCGGTAGACTGAAAAGATTGAGTATGTGGACATTTTGAAAGAGAACGTGTTGGAACTTTTGAATAGCATCAAGATAGATAAGCCACCAATACCGGATGGGATGTATCCCAGGTTACTGTGGGAGGTGAGGGAAGAGATTGCAGAACCTCTGGTGATGATCTTTGCATCATTGAAGGAGATGGGAGAGGTTCCGGAGGATTGGAGGATTGTGGATGTGGTTCCTTGAAGGGAATAGGGATAGCCCAGGAAATTACTGACCGGTGAGTCTAACCTCAGTAGTTGGTAAGGTGATGGAGAAGATCCTGAGGGATAAGATTTATGAACATTTAGAGAAGTTTAGCATGCTCAATAGTAGTCAGCACATCTTTGTCAAAGGAGGATCATGCCTTATGAGTCTGGTTGAGTTCTTTGAAAATGTGACTAAACAGTTTGATGAAGGAAGAGAGGTAGATGTGGTTTATATGGACTTCAGCAAGGCTTTTGGTAAGGTTCCCCATGCAAGAAGTCTTGAAAAAGTGAGAGGCATGGGATCCAAGGGGCTGTTGCCTTGTGGATACAGAACTGGCTTGCCCGCAGAAGGCAGAGTGTGGTCGTAGATGTGTCTTTTTCTGCACGAAGGTTGGTCACCAGTGGAATGCTCCAGGGATCTGTTCTAGGACCCTTGCTGTTTATAATTTTCATAAATGATCTGAATGAGGAAGTGAAAGGTTGGTTTGGTAAGTTTGCTAATGACACGAAGGTTGGTGGTATTGTGGATAGTTTGGAGGGAAGTCAGAAGATGCAGTGTGACATAGACAGGATGGAAGACTGGGCAGAGAAGTGACAGGTGGACTTCAATCCAGATAAATGTGTAGTGGCCCATTTTGACAGGTCAAATGGGATGAAGAAGTATAATATCAAGGGTAAGACTCTTAGCAGTGTAGAGGATCAGAAGGACCTTGGGGTCTGGGTCGATAGGACTCTTAAATTGGCCTCGCAGATAGAGGATGTGGTTAAGAAGGCATACAGTGTACTGGCCTTCATCAATCGAGGGATTGAGTTTAGGAGGCAGGAGATAATGCTGCAGCTTTATAAGACCCTAGTAAGACCCCACTTAGACTACTGTGCTCAGTTCTGGTCGCTGCATTACAGGAGAGATGTGGAAGCTATTGAAAGGGTGCAGAGGAGATTTACAGGGATGTTGCCTGGATTGGATGACATGCCTTATGAGGATAGGTTGAGGGAGCTTGGTCTTTTCTCTTTGGAGAGACAAAAGATGAGAGGTGACCTGATAAGAGGTGTAGAAGAGAGGTATTGATCATGTGGATTCTCAGAGGCTTTTTCCCAAGGCTGAAATAGTTGCTATGAGAGGACACAGGTTTAAGGTGCTGGGGAGTAGGTACAGAGAAGATGTCAGGGGTGAGTTTTTCACTCAGAGGGAGTGGGTGAGTGGATTCAGCTGCCATCGGTGATGGTGGAGGTGGATTCAATAGGGTCTTTTAAGAGACTTCTGGATGAGTACATGGGACTTAATAGGACTGAGGGTTATAGGTAAGCCTAGTAGGTTGCGATATGATAGGTGCAACTTGTGGGCCGAAGGGCCTGTTTGTGCTGTAGTTTTTCTAGAACAGAAATGGGAATCTGGCTCAACTTTTTATGCTGCTCCTCCTCATCTATCTCATCAAAACTATTGTCATAACCTTCTCTTTGTTTCTTCCTCAACTCTTTATCCAACTTCCCCTTTAATGTGTCTGTGTTATTAACCTCGCCTACTCCTTTTGGTCGTGAGTTCCATAGTCTCAGAATTCTTTGGCTGAGGACATTTCTCTTGATTTCCCCATTGGATTTATTAGTATTCTTATCTTTATTCCAATTTTCTTCCTGCACCCGATGGTGCATTAAGGCAGACTTTTATCTGTTTTCCATAGCAAATAATTCCTGGAACAGGTCGCCAGGGGCTTAATGCTCAAGGGGCATCACTCCACATTAAGTGTGGCTGATCAAGAGTCTCTCCCATTCTTACCCCTAGCTATTGGCATGTTTGGAAGGCTTTGCAGATTGACACTTAACCTGTTGGACCACAATATGAAAACACCTTGCTTAGTCCTGTTAGGTCCTGAGGTGGGATTCAAACCTGGGAGCTTCTGGCTCAGAGGCAGGACACTTCCCACTGCATCACAGACTTCCCTGATATATGGGCCCAGCTGGTTTCAAAGCCAGCTCTCAACAGTTACTGTTCAACTGGCTAATCACACGTGGAGCTCATCATTTCCACTGCCCATCTGAGTGCTGCCGCTTGAATTGCTGTTGCAAGTTGCCCAGTAGTGTTATACAGTACTGCACAATGGTGTTATAGGGTACTGTGTGGTGCCATTTGGTTTGTAATTGCCTTTTGAACCAGAGTTCCCACAGTGGTCAGTGAGAGGGCTTGGAGATTGGGGACTTAAGGTAGAGGTGATGAAAGGATTGTGTGTGGTCTGGAGTTGGCGGAAGGGATTGTGTAGCATTCCCAGGCAGGCTGTCGTTAGAGGTGAGATGGGGTTCAGGGTGTTTGGATGGAAGACCTGCTTGTGAACCACCCATTTTGTTAGCAGCAACTCTTGAAGTTGGTATGCTTCATTTTATGTAGAAGATGTATTTCCCCAAGAGCTTTTAAACCCCAGGCACAATTCTGTTTACTTTTAATGCATTTTGAGGTAACTTTTTTTTCTGGTATATACTATTTTACATGAGAGAATGTATCCCGAGGAGCTGAAAATTTGTGACCTCTGTAATGGATTGACTCCATCTTGATACATCATCTTGGAAGTAACTGTTTTCAATACTGGTATAATATTCCTGTATCTGCTTTAATACATTAACACTGGTTAAAATAAATGTTTTAATGCCTGTATCAAAGTAGTGGAAAAGCTACAGTACACTCATACGTTAACCATTTGTCTCTTACAATCACCAGCATTTGTTTCTAGGCTTGGCTATCTCAAAATCTTTCAGTGCCTCTGTGGTAGGTACCCTATGTTGACTCCCAATCCCAATGTTTTGAATTTAAAATTTTTACTCATGTTTGAATCCCTCCATAACTTCACTTTTGCCCATCTCTGTAACCACAATCCTCAGAGATCTCTGCACTCCTCCAATTCTAGCATCCTGTACATCCTAGGATTTCCTTCACCACACCATTGGTAGCCATGCCTTTACCATCAGCCCTAACCTCAGGAATTCCTTACTTTGCCCTCTGCATCTTTCTGTCTCTTTTAAGACATTTTCTTATGGCCATTGAAACAAGTTTTAAACAGGTTTGAACAAGATTTTGGACAACTGTCCAAATATTTTCTTGCACGGCTGTGTGTCAGATTTTGTCTGATAATATTCCTGTGAAGCACTCTGTGACATTTTATTACTTTAAAGACGTTATACAAATGCAAGCGGCTGTTACTGTAACTGAAATAATCACTAGTGGGATTAATATAGAATATAGCTTTTCATTACAGTAGCTGGCACAGAGCTTTAAAATATACATCAGAAGATGTCTGCCTGCCTCGTTTTCCACCTCATCTTTTTGGAGCCAGAATCTGACAGACTGCTTTGGATCCCACAGGGGAAGCAGTGATCCATTCAGGTTTGCAACCTGAGACTTGCTGTGTTTGAGATGAGTGCTGTTGAATTGGCATTTCTCTTTATCCTTTGTCATATTAGAATCATTCATCATTAAGATGTGATTCTTCAAAATTGGAGTTTGATCAAAGTTAAAAGTGGATGAGTGATCTGACTGAGCAAAGCTTTACTGTTTTCTCTGAAAATGATGGAAGGGGGTAATAGACATCCGAGGAGGTCAAGGATGATGCACTTAAACCATTGATCAGATGCCAGGTTTGAGCAATAGATATGGAAACATCCATTTATAGATCACAAACTACTTATTTATCCATTTAAAGGTTGGACAGGTTTCCATATCAGTCCTATTCACAGTTATTACTGACTTGATTCATATAGAAATGTTTAATATTAGAATGTGGGATATGTGTGAATGTGGAGTAAACAGTGTGAATATGTTTGTGCGAGATACGTTCATAAGGACTAACTTCACATTAGCTTTTTTTGTTTTTTCCTCTTTCACATCTATGTCTCCAAAAGTGATATGTCGGTATTACTCCTGGGCTTACCTTTCTTGATGACTGTGGGCAGAAAAGGTACTCACTATGTCCTTGGGTTTCCACTCACGTCCACAAGTGTGTGGAATATCACTGAAGTTGAAAAGTCCTCCCTTTTCTTCCTTCCATAGATAATAGAAAGGAAATCAAGCAGAAAGTCAGAAAATCCCAAGATAAAAAAGTGAAAGGATGAAGCAATTTGTGTGGTACAGGTTTTTTTATGTTTGAGATGCATATTGCATAGTGGCTAGTAGATCCCAACAATAACAACTTGGCATTTATAAAGTGCCTTTAACAGTAAAATGTCCCCCAGGCACTTCACAGAGGTGAACATCAAACTAAATTTGACAAAGAGCCACAAAAGGAACTACTAGGAGGAAAGCTTCCTCGTCAGAGAAGTAGGTTTTAAAAAGTGTTTTTAAGAAGGAGAGAGAAGGAAAGAGGTTTAGAAAGGAGAATTCCAGAGCTTAGACACGGGACAGCTGAAAACATAGAACATAGAACATTACAGCACAGAACAGGCCCTTCGGCCTTCGATGTTGTGCCGACCAATATAAAAAGCAATGCCCCTCCAAACTAAACCATTCCCTTCTCTTCCATATACTTATCAACTAACCTCTTAAACGCCACCAAACTTGGCGCATCTACAACAGCTGCAGGCAGGGCATTCCACTCCCTAATCACTCTTTGAGTAAAGAACCTACCTCTGATATCCGTCCTATAACTCATACCCCTTAATTTAAAGCTGTGTCCCCTCGTGCTAGCTTTCTCCATCCTAGGAAAAATGCTATCACTGTCCACCCTATCTAAACCTCTAATCATCTTATATGTT
The DNA here is from genome assembly GCA_024679065.1 of Sphyrna mokarran. Classification (NCBI taxonomy): domain Eukaryota; kingdom Metazoa; phylum Chordata; class Chondrichthyes; order Carcharhiniformes; family Carcharhinidae; genus Sphyrna; species Sphyrna mokarran. Next base: position 17,059,192 of record JAGIQG010000014.1, read on the forward strand.
TCGATAAGGTCCCCTCTTAGCCGCCTCCTTTCTAACGAAAACAACCTCAAATCCCTCAGCCTCTCTTCATAAGACCTGCCCTCCATACCAGGCAACATCCTGGTAACCTCCTCTGTACCCTCTCCAATGCCTCCACATCTTTCTTATAATGTGGGGACCAGAACTGCACACAATACTCCAAGTGCGGCCGCACTAGAGTTTTGTACAGTTGCAACATGATGCTGCGGCTCCTAAATTCAATCCCCCTACCAATAAAAGCTAAGACTCCATATGCCTTCTTAACAACTTTATCCACTTGACTGCCTACTTTCAGGGATCTATTGACACATACACCAAGATCCTTCTGTTCCTCAACACTATTAAGAGCCCTACCATTAGCCCTATACTCTACACATTTATTGTTCCTGCCAAAGTGCATTACCTCACACTTTTCCACATTAAACTCCATTTGCCACCTCTCGGCCCAGCTCTGCAACTTGTCCAAGTCACTCTGTAAACTATAACACCCCTCTTCACTATCTACCACTCCACCAACTTTAGTGTCATCTGCAAATTTACTGATCCATCCCTCAATACCCTCATCCAGATCATTTATAAAAATTACAAACAGCAGGGGCCCCAAAACAGACCCCTGAGGCACACCACTTGTCACCGAAGTCCACCGATAGTGACTAAAATTGGAAAAGAGGCTAGAATTGAAGGTTGGAGGCTGGTGGAAGTTGTAGAGATGTGAGGGACAAGATCATGAAGGGATTTGAAAGCCAGGATAAAGAATTTTAAAATCAAGACATTGCTATATAAGGAGCCACTGAAGGTCAGAAAGCACGGAGGTGTGTGCCACTTTGTGTGAGTTAGAAAATGAACAGCAGAGTCTTTGATGAGCATAGCATATGGACTTTTAGGCAGGGTCTTCATGGTGAAACTTTGGAATTTGAAATGTAAAGATTCACCTATATTTGTTCTGTGTGAATATTAAGTTTTGAGCACAAATCTATTAAATTAAATCATTTTTTTTTAAAAATGAAGCCGTAAAACCATTAATAAAATGCCAGCAATAGATGATGATGCTTAAGTTTTAAAACTCCAAGTGCTTTTGTTTAAAAAAAACTTGGAAATGAATATTTGAAAGAGAAATTGGATTTGATCATTTTAAAATATATATTTTCTTCATGCAAGAAGTGTTATAATTTATTTATTCTTGTCTTTATTTATGAACATGCATTCTACCATTCAAATTGTGCTGTTTGAACATCAGGATTAGTTTTGAATGTTGGAATCTAGGTAGCCTGCATTTGTGGTTCAGTTGATAGCATTCTCATCAGAGTCAGAAGGTTGTGTGATCAAACCCCACTCCAGAGAGTTGAGTGTAAAATCTGGGTTGACACTTCAAATACAGTGCTGAATTCCCATGGCACTGTTTAAAGAAGAGTAACATTGCCAAGTACTTTAGAACCAATGAAATTTTTTTTTTAAAGTATTGACATTGGTGTAATGTAGGAAACATGGCAGCTTTTTTTGCACCCAGCAAGATTCCACAAACAGCAACTTTTGTGGTGTTGATCAAAGGATAATGATTGGCCAATGACCCATTCTCTTCAAAATAGTGCCATGAGTCTCTTAATCCATCTATGCAGTGTTCAACCTCTCAATCAAGAGAGAGCTCCTCCAACAGTGGAGCACTCTTTCAGCACTCAAGAGAAGTGTCAGCCTATATTGTTGTGCTCGACCCTGGAGTGGGACTTGAACCCTCAGCCTTCTGACTCAAAAGGCTGGAGTGCCATCAACTGAGCCACAATCATGTTTAGAGTGCATGCTTTAATGTTCTTTAACTTTTTTTTCAAGTAAGTGAATAACCAGCCAGCTTCTAGTTTTCCTTCTAATAAAATACATTTAACCCCAAAGTCTGTTTTAATGAGAAACTGAATAAGCACATGAGTGAGAATGAAAGGAATAGATGCAGTGAGATGGAGAGGGAGGGTAGAAGGCTCATGTGGAACATAAATATTAGCACGGACCAGTTGGGTTGAATGGCTGTTCTGAAAATTCTAAGTATGTCCTTCTCTGTATATTCAGAGGCTCATGGCTGGGCTTTGCATTTTGCTCTCTTTGGCTGTTCTGCCTTGACCTCAACATGTTCAAGAAAATTCTTCCAGCCTTTTATTAGTATATGCCTTCAAAGGATTCACAAATTGATGCTTAATACTGGCTGAGAATTTGTGAGGTTTTTTGATGGTAAATTACTAGCATTCACGTAAAACGCTGTTCACCTGACTATACAACTTCATGATTTAGTGCAAACACAGATGTGATCTTGGATCACATTTATTTGCAGCACGAGGAGGTTGGACCAGATTTCTGATTGGCCTTCTGATTGGAGGACAAGGTACAGGCAATGGTCTGTCTGGAATGTGTAAATTTACTTTCTGCTGCATGCAGAGTTGTCTGCGATGTGTAATTCAATCCAGTTACTGTCAGGCAGGTGGAGCTCGCTGTGCTTCTGTGATTGATCACAGAAGCATCTCTGAGGAAGGTGAAAATCATGTGGGAAGCATGATTGGCAACATGCATAAAGTGGAGCTGTACTGTTGTTTGTTTTATTCCCTAGTCTCCTCTTCCGCAATTATAACTGTAATTTGCCTTGGATGGTAGAATAATTTTTTATTTTAATGTTTGAGTCAATTACTTCCTTGAAGTTTTATGCCTTTTTTTCCCTTCTGGAAGTAATAAAAGTTCTTCAAAAAGACAGAAACTGTCATTAAACCAGAAAATGATAAGACCTCTGCTTCTCAGTTGTGCTGATACAGCAGAAAGCCAATAAGGATTTACCAATCAATAAATCAATGAGAGTGGGTGAGTGGGGTGCCAGTGTATGTAGGTGCATATTAATTATTAAACCAAGAACTTCAATGGCTAAATAGATGCAAAACAATCATTATTGTTAGTCAGACTGGCACTAGCTGAAAATGTCCCTGACATCCTGAGTTCAGTGTGTGTTTGGTTCGACAGACATACAGAGTTGTGTGGAGTCTGTGATACGATATGTGCAAGTGCAAAATACTATGGATGCTGTTAATCAGAAGTAAAAACAGAAAAGGCTGGAAGTCCTCAAAAGTTCAGGAAGCATCTGTGGAGAGATAAATAAAGTCAATGGAAGTGATTCTCCCAAAAGTGCTGAAACGGTGGGAAAACTGTTCTAAATCCCGACTGTTTTGTCAGTTCAGCTACTTGCCTGAATCTCCGCACTCTGTGCACTGCAGAGATCCCAATCTGAATCTCATTAAAATCCCGGAGTGACGGGCTCTATTTGTGCTGGAGTCTGACAGTTCTGGAACTCTGCGTTTGTGCAATGGCCCCAAACTATCAAACTCCTGTTTGCTGACCAGCTTGATCGCGACCCCACAACAGGACTAATGGCAAATCAATCCCTAACCCCTCCTGCCCCAATTACTGCCTCCCTCCATCCTAGACCAATCCTGTCTACAAAGTGGCAGTGGGACCATCCACCCCCCCCATCCTGTCTGATCACCCCCAGGCCCCAACCACAATACGCCCCCCTCCTTTGGCACAGCCCAATGCCCGATGGATGGTGCCAAGGTGCCCCCTGGGCATGGGCACTTTGTCCCTTTGGCAGTGCCAGGGGCAAAGGGGCCAGGATGATAGAGAAGGCAGCGTTGGACTGGGATAAACACAGTAAGAAATCTGGTGTTGTCAGACTTCTTACTGCTAGGATGCCCATGCCCAGGGAGCACCACTCCCTAGGGGAGGTCTCGATTGCCCTACCTTCAATCCGGCAGGGTCTTCTGCCAATTCTCCAAACGTGGGGAGCTAGTCTGAACCCTGCCGAAATGAAGTACCCCTGAAGGGGTGGGAGATTCAATCGGGATCTGAAAGTTAACGATAATAAACTGATAAAAATATTTAAAATACATTGTAAAAAGATTTAAATTACTTCCCTGTCTTCCCGTCGGTTTTCAGCGTGGTCTGATTGTTAGCCAGCTCTGGAAGATGCACGTGTATTCCTGACGCATCCGCAAATCCTGGTTCAAGGCCGGTAATGCCCATCTCCCACCGTGACCCGACAGAAAAGTTGTGGGTCGCAATTGGAGAATTGTGGCAATGTTTCAGATTGACGATCTGCCACAAAAATCTCGTAGTTTGTCCTGGTAGAGCTTGTTCACCTGCCCAGCAAACCTGCTCTTGCTGTCTCTCTCCCTGTCTGAATGAAGATTGAGTTTCAGACAGACTTAAACTTCCTCCTGTCTCTAACATCTGTGAGTAAAACACTCTTACAGAGCTGGCTCACTGGAGGCACCCATTTTTGTGGAGAGTCATTGCTGTTCCTGCTGAATTGTCAGTTTCCAGCTGGAAGGGAGAAGGAAAGTGGAAGAAGGAGGGCCATCGTCTGCCTGCCATTGTCTGCCTGCTGTCTAGCCTGTCTGCCATTGTCTGCCTGTTGTCTAGCCTGTCTGCCTGCCTGTCGTCCATCAGGCTTGTCTGCCATCCCCTGGCGTCTGCCCTGTCTGTCTGTCTGCCTGCCATCCGGCCTGTCTGTCTGTCTGCCTGTCTGCCGTCTGGCCTGTCTGTCTGCCTGCTTGCCTGCCTGCCGTCTGGCTGTCTGTCTGCCTGTCACCCGGCCTGTCTGTCTGCCTGTCTGCCATCTGGCCTGTCTGTCTGCCTGCCTGCCGAATGGCCTGTCTGCCTGCCTGCCGTCTGGCCTGTCTGCCTGTCTGCCTGCCTGCCGTCCGGCCTGTCTATCTGTCTGCCTGCCTGCCGTCTGGCCGCTGGAGGGTGCTCTCTCCCTGAGGAAGGAGAGAAGTCACAGAGGGAGAGTCTCTTTCTGTCTTCTTTCCATCCACAGGAGGGAGTACTGCACAACTTTGAAACAACAGTGTGAAAGGACTGAGTGAGTGGGCTTGATTTGGAAAATCGGTGCTTGGAAGGGAGGTGGTGGGGAGAACGATACTAAGGTTGATTTCCATCTGAAGGGTTGGCGTTGAAGATGTCCTGGACTTTGACTGTTGTGCCCAGGAGAGCTGAAGGAACAAAGTCCTCCCACCCACTGCTGCTGCCCCCAACACCGGCACCCCTCCCCTCCTTCCCCCTGACTGGGGCACCAGCTCTCTTTAGTGTCCTCGTCCTCCCCCCTGTTCCTCCAACTCTCGAAAGAGAACACCCATCGACCCCATCCCACAATCCCTCGTTCCTTCTCTGACCCCCTCCCTGCCACCTGGGCAGTGAGGCCCTTACCCATCCTTCCCTACCGTGTGACTTCCCCATCCCTCCCCATGGACACACCTGTACGCCCTGCCGCGCACCTGGGCAGTCTCAGGGTGGGCACTAGCGCTATTTGATTGGACACCCTATGGTGTCCAGGGCCTTCCAAGCCTACTCGTGGGTATGGTGTTGGCCAAAGCCCTCGCCACTCCAAAGGCCCTGCCACCTTTCAATTTAATCACAACTCAGGGTCAAGTGCTGTACTTACCCCGACACGACCATAGATTCATGCGTTTGGGCAATGGCTGGCGTCGTTGATCCCTCAGCCATTGTCGCAGCCTCGAAGATGTACGGGGAAGCTGTATTCTTTTTGAAGGCCAAGTGAGCAGTCCACCTCACCCTGGAAAAGGGGCTCACAGTAGGTGGGACGTTCCTGGCTGTGGACCCTTTGGAGGCCACCGCCCACAAGATTGTGATTTTGAACGTCTCGCCCTTCTTGTCCATGGAGCTTCTCCTCCCCCACCTCCATCTACTGGGGGAGTTCAGATCCAGGGTGGTGTCTATCCTGCTCCGACATGTACACTCCTTCTGGCGCCAGTGTTTTGCTACCTGGCTGAGAGGAGGAGGCCTTGGAGGGAGGGTTTAACATCCCCTTCCAGGGAATCGCATAGCGGGTCTTCTGGTCCGTGGACGGAGTGAGGTGCTGTGCCTGTAAGGAGGCGGAGCATATCAAAAAGAATTGCCCTGCCTCCAGGGCCGCCAGCTGCCAACCCCCAATCCAAGGCGGCCGCATGCTGGCACCGCCGCTCCCTCTCACCCCAACTGAGGACCACCTGCCCCCCCAATGCCGGCAGCGAGGAGGTGGCGAGTGGAGCCTCCGTGAGGCCAGAAGACCCAGGAAGGAAGGGAAAAAAGAAGGGAGGGAACAGAAACCGGGTCCCCCGCTATCCCAGTCACCCGACAGCCAGCTCGGGGGGAAAAAGAGTCTACCTCCCGCCCTCCTCCAACACCATCTACTGGGCCGGTAGGCGTCTCAGTGTCTTGTGCTGGGTCTGGGTGAGAGGGGGCATGTGACCATGAATTGGTAGAGACGGCACCGGAGAGGGGAAGGGAATACAAAAAAGGACAGAGCAGGAAGCAGAGGGGCAGAGTGCGAGGGACATCCCTTACCAAAGGGGTTGCCCCTCAAGAAGAGGTGCTACACCTTAGGGGAGGGGGGAATCTGAGACCTGTGGGACTCCCCCCACACCCCCACCCCTCGCCAAGAGGTTGTGGTGTCCACGCTTCTCTCCCAGTTTGTGCCATCCCCTGCCCCGCTCTCACCTGTGTTCATGCCTTGCCCGCAGGGGCAGGGGCAAGAGCATGACAAAGTAAAGAGAAACACGTGCTGCTGTAGTCCTCCACACGGGACTCCCTGAGGGTCAGCTGACTGCGGCGGAGGCCTCAGAGTCGGAGGGCGATGGCTCTGAGGAGGTCAGCGGCTCGGTGGTGGGCTCGGGGGACACTTTTGGAGTCTGCCTGGAGCGAGGCGGGGGCTTCTTGTACCCCCTCCCAAGTCGCCCCTCATCCTCTCTGGGGAACTCAAGGCCTTTCTCCGAAAACATTCTGGTCGCCCCGATCGTGTCCGGCTCGCCCTCGATCGTAGGTCGAACCTGGCGCTGGTGTACTCACAGGTCATCCCAGTGTCGGGTGCGGGAGTTCCTTGACGGGCTCCTGGGGAAGTGGACTGGCGGGTCTTGTGCCAGCGCTCCCCACACATTTCAATAAGGGGTGACAGTGACACTAAGTTACTGATGTGAAAGTGACCATAGTCAGCCTCAACATCAACAGCACCAGTGATCCACACTGTAGGTTCCAGAACTTCTCGGTCCTCCGTGACGGGAAATATGTGGTATGTTTCCTGCAGGAAACCCGTATCGTTTCCAGAGAATAAGCCCAATGGCTCCTGGAGTGGCAAGGGGTGAGGGGCGTCTACCTTAGCACCTCATGCTACCTTCTAGTGGGGGTGTCTATCTTGTTTGCCCTGCATTATCAACTGGAGATCTTGAGGGTCAAGGAGCCGGCGCCAGGCCAGTTGCTGCACTTGACAGTCCGTGAGGGGGGGCATGGTCGTTCTCTTCCAGAATGTCTACGTCCCGAACACCGGACCTCAGCAAACGACTTTCAATAAGAAAATGTCTGCTCATCTTGACACCATTTTGGGGAGGGGGGGGGGTGAATGTATCATTCTCGGTGTGGGGGGGTGGGATTTCAACTGTACCGGCCCCTGACTGCGTACCTCGGCGGTGGTAAAGTTGCAGGACCTGCTTGGGACCCACGAGTTGGTGGACGTCTGGAGACATCTCCATCCTGGCTCCAGAGCTTTCACTTACCATGAGGTCTGGGGCCGGAACGTCCAGAATTGACAGCCTTTATGTTTTGAGGGCATATGTGTCCAGCGCATCTTCGACCTCCATGCGGCAGGTGCCATGCACAGACCACTGCCTGGTGTGGGCGGACTGTGTCCGTCTTGCGTCCGGCGGGATTCCGCATGTTGGCACTTTAACAACACACTGCTCTGGGGAACGAGCGCTTCCCGGACTCGTTCTGTCGATTCTGGGCTGGCTGGAGAAGGAAGCGCGTAGGCTTCCCCTCCTTGAGGCCATAGTTGGACATGGGCAAGGCTCACATAGGTAACTTCTGTCAGGAGTACTCGAGGGGGTCGACCAAGAGGCGGAAATCCAGGTCCGAGGAGTTGGAGAAGGAGATGCTCAACCTGGAGGTGTGCCTCAGTCAGTCTGAGATGGACCCGGCCCTGCGGCTGGAGTACGGGGAGAAGAAGAGCGCGCTGCGGGACCTGCAACTCGTTGGGTCTCACAGCGCGTACGTGAGGTCACGGCTTCAGTTCCAGGTGGACCTGAACTGCAGCTCCCCCTTCTTCTACTCGCTGGGAAAAGGGCAGCCAACTGTCAGCAGCTCCTTACGCTGCTGGCCGACGATGGCTCCCCTGTCTCGGATCTGGAGGGCATCCGGGCTATTTGTCTGGGATCAATACACCTCCCTCTTCTCTTTGGATGTGTCCAGTGAGGATGCCCTCTGTTGAAGGACCTGCTGCAGGTCAGCCTAGAGGGCATCGGCTGCCTGGAAGCCAGCTTTGGAGGGGGCAAGACCCTGGGGCTGGACAGCTGACCGTGCAGTTCTTCAGGGTGCTCTGGACGTCTTGGAGAATGACTAAGCGGGGGTCCTGAGGAAGAGCGTGGCCACCGGGAAGATGCCCCTTTTGTGACGCAGGGCCATCATTGCCCTGTTGCCCAAGAAGGGGGAACGCCGCCTACTTCAGAACTGGTACCCAGTCTCCCTCCTCAGCACGGATTATAAAATCCTTGCTAAGGCCATGGTTTCACGCCTTGGATCCGTGTTGGACCACATGACCCACCCTGACCACTCCTACACAATCCTGGGCCGCTCTATTTATGATAATCTCCACCTCATCCGAGATCTTATCCATCATTCCGCTGTCAAGCGCCTTCTTGTCATTAGATCAGGAGAAAGCTTTTGATAGGGTGAAGCACGAGTATTTGCTCGGAACTCTGCAGGAATCCGTGTTCACATTTTGTCACCCGGATCCAATTACTGTATCTGCCGCAGAGTTTCTAATTAAGGTTAATGGATCCCTGACGGGTCCCCTTCGCTTTGGGAGAGGAGTTTGGTAGGGCTCCCCCTGTCCGGCCAACTCTATTCTGTATGCGTGGAGCCCTTCCTGTGCCTCTTGTAGAGGAGGTTGTCGGATTTGGCTCTGCGCGGCCTGGGCATAGGGGTCATCCTGAAGGCATATGCCGATAAAGTGCTCCTCATGCTCAACAGTGGCTACATTCACAGCCAGGTGTCCCTGGAGAGGGAGCATGCAATGTCCACAGGCACAGTTGACGCCTTCCATGCCCATCGAGCACTACAGGAGCTGGGGTGCATTATCGACCCAAATAATCACATTTTAATTTGATGTGTTCAAGTTTCCTTTGTACTTTGATTTTGTTCGGGCTGTTCCCCCTTCTTTTGAGGAGCTGCCCCTTCTACTTTGTCCTGATTTAACTTGAGTTTGTTTATTTGGTTTGACTTTAAAAGAGGCCAATAGTTCTGATATTTAGACAATGGGAATAATACCAACATTTCAAACTGGAGCATTTTCAGTCTTAAGGAGTGTTCTGTCTAAAAGGAAAAGGGGAGGGGGAGAGAAAGCAACCAACTTATGGATTTCCCCAAGATGCTACCTTTAGTTTGGATGACTGTCACCTTCTAATGGACCAACTGAATTGAATCAGTTCATTTCCATCCAGGTGTTTAGTCACTTAGATAAAAAAAACATCGTCTAAATGCTCAAACGTGGATCTGTCATACTTCTCTTCATTTAGGCATCATCTTCAATTTAATTTTCTTCCTGTAGTCAAGTTGCTCACGAATTTCCTCAATATCACAGTTATTGTCCAGAAGTTGAAATGTAGCCTACAATGAACTGATGCAGTGCTCAATGTGGGGTTACTGCCTGTATCCTGCTTCACTACCATATGCTCGTACTGTAATTTTTGACAGTTCTTTGCTACATATTTTCTTCTTGTTCAATACTCAGTCAACACACTGGGAAAGTGACTGCATATGAACGGTTTCACATTCTATACTTGTTGTTGTCTGTGTTTGAAAGGTTATTATGATATAATTATGTTCTGTCTTTCCGGAAACCAACTCATACCACCTGAAGCTGACCTCATTTACTTTAAATCCGATCTGCTAAGATAAGTATTGAGGCCAGTTATTTCGGTGATGGTAAGACATGGTAAAGAACTCATGTATGTAAGCTATTAATACATTAAGCCACGTATGTAAGCTATTAATACATCTCTTGGTGACTAACATTACTACTTCGTTAAGCATGTGCTGTATATATACTTGAGTACTTTCTTCCCAATCCCCCACCCCCAATTTAAACTGTTGCACGTCTGGATTATGTCCAGTAGTAAAATGAGCTATACCTTTAATAGCCAGTCATCTTTAATGCTCTTATTGCAGTAACGTTATCACTTGGTATTACAAGTTACATTCAACTAGAATATTAAAAATGTTTTGAAATTGAAAATCCCAACATCCTTTTTTTCTTCCAGTTATGCATTTAACAGTCTTTTCACCAGATTCCTCCAATGACATACTCTCATAGCTCACTCCAGTGCTATCTCTCTCTCTCTCGGACCTGCAGTGTATGTTACTTCTGGATTAAACATTGTCTGTTGCCATTGATCCCTGAATGGCAATCCCTTCCACCGCTGGCACAGAGGAATTACATTTGCTGATGGCCAACAGATGTTCATTCCTTCTGACGGATTTTCCTCTCTGCCATCTTGTCATTTATGTTTGACCTCTGCTTTTTTTTCACATCTTCCGGGCATTGTGGAGTCAGCAACAAGGACTTTCCACAACCCCCAGTCAACTTGAGATCTCATTTGAGACACCTTTGTATTGCGGAAATGGCCGATCTGTAGGTCTGTGCTATCTAAAAGCAAGAAAGGCTCAAATTTATTTAGCACTTTTCACAATCACTGAGCATTTCAAAGTGATTTGTAGACAACGAAGTACTTTTCAAGGTTTCGTCACTATTGTATTGTAGGAAACATGGCAGTCAATTTACACACAGGGATCTCCCAAAATGTGATAATGAGCAGATAATCTACTTTGTTATGATGTTGATCAAGGGATCAAGTTTGGCCAGGATACCTGGATAACTCTTCTGTTGTTCTTCAAAATAGTGCCGAACATCTCAGCAAGCAGATGGGGCCTCAGATTAACTCCTTATCAGACAAGTGACATCTTTGACAGTGCAATTCTCCCTCAGTACTGTAATGGAGACCCAGTCCTGGGTTATGTCCTGGAGTGTGATTTGAACTAGAAACCTTGTGATTCACTGTCAGCTGAGCCATAGGTGACAATACAAGGAACTCCAAGAACTTTAAGGAACAAAGTGTAACTTGGTCTCCCTCATTATTGAACGTCCATGTATTCTACAGGTGAAAGAACATCTGCACAATGTGGTGAATCTTATGATCAACAGGAGGGAATTGGGAATGAAAATGAAGGACTGAAGATAAAGTTAGAACATAGAACACTACAGCACAAACAGGCCCTTCGGCCCACAAGTTGTGCCGATCATATCTATACCTACCAGGCCATAGAACTATCTGTAACTCTTGTAACTATCTGTAAGTTGAAGTAGCTTTTTATAAAACCTTTAAATTCAGGAAAGTGAGGCATTAGGCTGTAAAGTTTCAGAAATGTGTTTTGGAAGGCAGGGATATAATGATAAATCAGTCTCATAAATGCAATTTATAAATGCAATTTATAAATGCAAGTTTTCCTTTCCAATCATCGAGGGAACTGAAAAGCAACAAGCAGTAGTAAAAGGTTAGAGGAATAGAAGATGGGGCATGTAATCAGGGAATATTATCTAAGAATTGGGGACTAGCTTGTGGAGAGATTTGAAAATAAGAATTTGAATTTTGAACCTGAATCAATGGGAAACCAATGAAGATAAGAATGAATAGAGGAGAAAACTCAGGTCAGATATTTGGAGTAGTTGGAGTTTATCAAGGATAGAATAAGGGTACTTCTGAGAAAAGCCTTATAGAAATGGATTGTTGAGGTGAGGATGATGTGGAACAGTGTTCAAGGACAAGGGGTAAGGCATGGAAATAAGTGGGAAATGTTCTGCTGGTGGTAAGATGATGACAAGAAGGTTGAAAACCCATCTGAGGGTGAAACAGAATGTAGCAGGGCCAAAAACTGGGTGTTTTGGCACGAACTGAACAGATGGCTTTTCTATTACCAAAAATTGATCATGCTGTTCATTCATGGGTAGTGGATTTACATTCACAAATCAATGGAGATGGGAGCACATCCAGTTGGGTGTTGGTGCTGATTCAATTTTTGCTGATGATATCCCAACTTATTGGTATTTAATATGTGCACAGTGTTATTCAGACCCTCTGCACAGCGAACTATTGATCAGTTCCTTAATCTGTATATGTTATTAATACCTTCAATAAGGCCACTTTAAAATCTGTTCTTTTCTAAAGAAAAAACTATCCTGTCTCCTTAAACTTTCCCTATAATTTAAAACTTATAATACGTGGGATGATGTTCAGTGTTTGATTTTTCTCTCATGGAATGATATAGCAGCCATTGCTCTGTTTTGTAAATATTTGTTCTAATTTCAATTCAGTAATCTTAGACATTCTGCCTTTTCAGGCATAACAATTTGACAAATGAAACACAATATCATTTTATATATTGTCACCAAGCTATTGTTTCCAGCGTAGATTGCTTAGGATTTCACTTTCAGCCTGTCCTGTTTAGGCTATAACATGAATCTGTCCATCTCTGGTCCAAGTGAGTTGAATGATGAAAAAGTCAGCCTAATCTGCTGATGGCTGCATGCTTCAGACCAACAATTGAATGTAGAATGGCAATTGATTATTTAAATGTTAAAAGCAATTGATTAAGCAATGGGCGACGTAGGGGCTTAACACAATCTGCTGATCCTCTGGGACCCAGATTTGAATGAAAGCCGGATTGATGAGTTGAAGGTGCTTTTCTGTTTTATGTTTAATGAGGTTGGACAGTTTCAATCCATTTTTGTGGTCCTATGTCACAAAACTAACAAGCTGAAAATATCACATAGCGGTAGCAAAGGAAGGTATGCAGGTCTTTAAGAGTCTTTGAGACTCTTAATGTATTTTAGTTGAGTATTGAAACTCACTCTGCATATGATGGTGTTTGTCTGACTTGAGAATGCTGACACTGGTCTCTGGCCAAGTTTCACTTTTCAACATTAATATGTCACTTAAACCATAATGACTCATCATAATAGTAATTAGAATCCTATAGTGCAGAAGGAGGCCATTTAGTCCATTGAGTCTAGACTGACTCTTTGACAGAGCCTCTTACCCAGGCCCACCTCATCCCTGTAACCCTAATAATCCCCATAACCTACACGTCTTTGGACACAAAGGGGCAATTTAACATGGCCAAACCACCTAATCTGCACATTGTTGGATTGTGGAGGAAACGCAGCAGACATGGGAAGAATGTGCAAACACCACATGGACAGACACTCGAGGCTGAAATTGAAACCTGGTCCCTGGCACTGGGAGGTAGCAGTGCTAACCACTCTGCCACCCATTTCTGAAACCTTTCCAGTTAAATTACTAGGTAAGATGTTTAGTTTTATATCAACAGATTTCAGTATAACGGTGTATTTCAATAGGTTGATCGGCCATGCTAAAATGTCTCTTAGTGTCAGGGGGATTAGCAGAGTAAACATGTCGGGTTACAGGGATAGGTTTTGGGTGGGATTGTTATTGGTTGAGGCTTAATCGGCCAAATGGCCTCCTTCTACACGGTAGTGACCCTGTGATTCTAATTGGATTGAAGAGGTACAGCACAGTGCGAGACCTTTCCAAGAATTTCTATTTTGGCACATGAGCATTACTTTAGCCAGTACATAGCAACCCCAGTGAGAGAATGACCAGTAATAAAGTCAGAGACAAAGTACTATGGATGCTGGAAGTCTGAAATACGAACAGAATATGGTGGATATACTCAATAGGTTAGGTAGCATCTGTGGAGAAAGGAACAGAATTAACATTCTAAGTTTGTGTTCATCCAAAAACCAGTAGTGGACTTTGTTTCCAGTTAATGAAATTGGACAGGTAGAAGGGTTATCGGTTGGAGAGTGTTTTAGAGATAGTGAGTATGATTCATTAGATGTAGAGTAGTTATGGAAAAGGCTGAGATGTGATTTGGTAAAAGTGGACAGGATATACCTGCTTGAAGTGAATTCGGAGTGAAAGTATGGAAGTCACTCAAGGGAAGGAAAGAAGTTGCATAACAAATAGAAAAAGAGTGTGGAACCCAAAAGGAGACACCACGCTGCCCCCCCCACCCCCACCCCCATCCCAGATATCAAAGACCACACAGAGTAGAGTAAGTCAGCAACAGAAATCTTACATCATAAGACCATAAGAAATAGGAGCAGGAATAGGCCATCTCACCCTTCAAGCCTGCCCCGCCATTCAATAAGATCATGGCTGATCTGAAGTGGATCAGTTCCACTTTCCCGCTCTCTCCCCATAACCCTTAATTCCTTGTTTATCAGAAATCTATCTATCAGATAACAGAAGTGTTATATAGCAACAACCTAAAGTGTAGAAAATGCCGGTGTGAAATTTTTAAAAAGCGACGTAAGAAAGCAAAGGGAGGTATTAAAAATGATGTGTAAGATGATTCTGATAGCTGCTAAAATATTATGGAAAATCAAAGCAAAAACACTCATCACATTTGAAACAAATGCTTGCTCATGCACTTGAGATGCTATAACTTACAGGACTGTGGACCTAGAGTAGGAAGGTGTGATTACTATGAATAATTCTTTTTCAACTAGTAAGAATACAATAGGCTAAGTGACCCCCTTTTATGCTGTAAATCTTCCTTTGTTTTTATGTTTATACCTTGGAGTCTTAAAAATTCCTGAATTTTCTCTATTGTCCTTTGCACTCTGAAATAATCAAAGATTCAACAGTGTTTGATGCTATGAACAGCATTTTAGGGAGACAAGGTAGGGATTCTGTAATGCCACGTTTTCCCAAGAGACATAAGCAAGACTTTGGAAGAAAAATCTGCTGTGGTATGGCAGATAATTTTCATTTTCAGACCTTGCTTATCAGTCTTGTACCCTGGCTTTAGTCTAATACTGAGATTGGCTAGACTGTCCAAGGAGAACCCTGTGCTCCTGGTTATCTGACATTGGATTTGTGATTCCAGAATCCTGCAATTTTAACAGTTCCAAAATCTTGGGATTTGCAGCTGAGATTTCCTGTGACAGAATTGAGCAAAGTTCATCCAAGCAGTAACGGCAGTACTTGGGACATCATCTCAGATCTTTGTGAATTCCTTTTCTGATGTGATATTTGCTGCGTCACTCAGGACAAATAATCTTTTAATAGGTAAATCATCCAGCAAGCAAATTGATGGGCAACACGACAGCTCAGTGACTATCACTGTGCTGTGCAGGTACATGGATTTGGGCCTGTGTCTGTGGGAGTTTGCGCATTCTCCCCGTGCTTGTGTGGGTTTTCTTCGGGTGCTCCGGTTTCCTCCCACATCCCAAAAATGTGCTCTTAGGCTGATTGGCAAAACAAATTCTCCCTAAATTGTCTCAAATTTGATTTCAATCCATAGATCTATAAACATACACAGGGATCACGGATAGAGG
Organism: Sphyrna mokarran; assembly: GCA_024679065.1. Lineage (NCBI taxonomy): Eukaryota > Metazoa > Chordata > Chondrichthyes > Carcharhiniformes > Carcharhinidae > Sphyrna > Sphyrna mokarran. The sequence continues at coordinate 17,074,697 of JAGIQG010000014.1, forward strand.
TGGGAACATAGTGGTGGCGGCACGGGCTCGTTGGACCGAAGGGCCTGTTTCCCGTGCTGTTTTGTTCTTTGTTCTTTGGTCTTTGTTAAATTGCTATGTTTTAATTATGTTTATTAAAAAGTAAATAAAATGCATTTATCTAACACCTTTCACAATTTCCAGTCATCCTAATGTGCTTTACAACTAACAGAGTATTGTTATGTAGCAACCTGTTTGCGCACAATATGCTCCCACAAATAATAGTGCATTAATAATCATTTGATTTGGTTTAAGTTAGTTGCTGGATAGATATTGACAGGAATCTACTCCATTTTGAATAGTGCCATGTGATAGTTTACACCCATTGGAGAAGACCAACCTTGCAATAGCATTTGGATGACACTGTAATACTGAAAGAGCATTCCCTCTGTATTACACTGAGGCGGCTTATGTTGTGTGCTCCAGACTCTGAGCTGGTATTTGAACACAACCTCATGGCTTAGAATCAAGATTGCTACCCACTGAGCTATGGCTGGCATTGTAAACATGATGAAGTCAAATTACTGCGGATGCTGGAATCAGAAACAAAAATAGAAAACACAGGAAAATCCCATCAGATCTGACAATACCTGTGGAGATAGTGTCTGGATGACTCTTTATCAGCTCTGACAAATGGTCATCTCTCCACAGATACTGTCAGACCTGCTGAGAATTTCCAACATTTTGTACATTATAAACATGATGCTTTTTTGTACCAGATCAAGTGTTCCAAAGCTCTTCACAGAATGTAATTATTGAAACCTGTGGTTACAACAATAGTGTCTATTTCCACAGTTGTAAGGTTTTCCCCAATATTGTATGCCTCAACTCAAGCAAATTTCTAAAACAAAGAGATGCTTTATTAAATTAAACAGAAAAATCTGTCTGCCTTGGAGTCTCAATTTGTCTGCTTAGCTGGCAATATGTTACAAATATAATCTTGTATTGAGCTCCAGAACTACTCCTTGATATCGCTCTTTACTTTAGGTAATGATTGTACGGCGCTCTGGCTATGGCTAATTAACTCATTGCTTATATGGTAGGATTAAGTGCTGATGCACGTCCTTATTTGTGGATCCCATTAATATAATTGGGCATTAATGGATTAAAATGCTGCTTGTGTACTCAACAGACATTGAAAACAAGAACACTGAACACAAGAACCTTATCCACACCCACTTACACCAATCCCCCCTTGCTACTAGCAAACCATGACCATTTGAATTTGTAATGCTGGGTGTAATGTTTAAATGCAGGAAGTATGTTTCAAATAAAGCTATAATGCTAAAAGTACATCAGATTGCCTGAAAGGGTAATATGTGAATCTTACAAGTTGTGTGCACTCTCCATCAGACCACCTAGAGATGATTAGGTATTTCCAGCGCCTTCAGATATTCTCAGATTTTTCTTTTATTTCAGGAAGTATCAAAGTTTAATTTTGTAATCTCCTGGTGAAAACATGAATTCTGTTTGTAAACATTAGGGAAAGAATAAAACTTCACTTATAAATTAAAAACAAAGTATTTCCCTTGTAGTCCTGAAAGTGTTAAATATGCCAGTAAGGATATTCCTGAATTTTCTTAATTCCTTAATTCCTTAATCCTCTAATATTCCTAAGAAAATCATTTTAAAAGAATGGCGATGTATGTCAGGTCAAAACTGCTTCAGGTTCATGTACATTTTTTAAACAGAAACAACCATCTTCATTCTTGTTTCACTAAACAAGGCTGAGAATTGATTTGATGTATTTCATGTTACTCATTTCTAATTTCAGTAGTGACATGTGAGTACGGTGTGCTCGACACTGGTTAATGTGGTTGTATGAGGCTGTGATTAATATACTGCTGTTATATTATGGTGATTGCTTCATAGCCTGAAGTGCTAAGAAATATTATTTGATTTTGGCACTAGTATTTATGTCTCTGGTAAGAGTATTACACAAAGTACATAATTATAACATCCTCTGAGATTTTCATAATGTCTGTTATAATTAGGGCATCATAACAGGATGATACTTATGAAAATATTTATCACAACAAGTAATACATGTTTAATTTTCCTTGCCATTAGTGATGGTTGGTAGGCAGGGCCAGCATGGAACCAAGCCAGAGGAAATCAGTGTTCGAAGAGCAGGCAAATTGGTTATCAGTTCTATCAAAGTAGCTTCTACATCCAGAGAATCCTAGCTAACCAGTGAAAACTACAGTGCTGTGCCTTTCTTGTTGTGCAAGCTTAACTGTGAGATGGAGTATTCAACAGTGGAGAGCATCTCAGCAATCCATCCACCCATCCGTCCAAGTCAACATTCAGCATCTGTCATGAGCCCCTCCATTAGACGTCACCAGAAGAGAATTGGTCAGCTGGAGCAAGACTATTATATATAAATTGGCTCAGGTGTTCCATGCCAATGTTTATGCTCCACACGGTAAGGTAAAGTTGCCATGTTCCCAGAGGACTTTAGGCTGCTGTCCTCTTTTGAGGTGGTTTAACTTGAGGATAATTATGCCTCAAAGGCGAGGGGCAAGGTTGAGAAGGTGGACCTTCATGAATAACCTCAGTAGGTACAAGAATTGAAGCAGTGCTGTTGGCTTCACTCTGATTCATGAACCAGCCGTCCAGCCAACTGAGCTAACCTACTCCCAAAATTGGTTCCACGTGGAACGCAGTGCCAACCAAAACAAACACTTATGTACTGCTCTTAATGTAATAAAATATCCCAAGGTACTTCCTAGGTGCACTATTAAGCAAAGGTCGACACACGAGGGCAAATGGACAAAAACTTGGTTTAAGAAGTAGGTTTAATAGAGTGTCCTAAAAGAGGAATTTGATGCAAATAAGGACACAAGTTGCAGAGTTCTGATTGACCTAAAGCATATAGAGGATAGAATATGTGATATAATTATGGCTACATATTGGGTGCCTGTAGCACAAGCTGCGCCAAGGCTGAGCACTGTTAGTGGGAAGGGTTGAGAGAAAAGGAGACAGGGCTGGAGGACAAGATAGGCAGGGAGGGTGAGACAGAGGCAGAATTGGGGTATGAGTTGTGGGAGTGGGTTGGTGGAGGTGGAAAGGCAGAAAGTGATATGGAGGCAGAATTGGGATAGGCAACTTACATTGGGAAACATTGTGATGGTCAAAGAATATCTGGTGAGGCTTCAGAGGCTGTCCTGGGGCTGAGGCCATGCTATCAGGTGCATATCTCAGAGGTTCCCTTGGAGCTGGATGGACCATTTTAGAACTCTGCATCAAATACATGTCTTGCCCCACCCTCTCCTATCTTGGACAAGGGAAAGCCTCTCTGGGCAAAGATGGGTATGCACAGTATGGTGGGTATGGCAGGTTCAGTGAATTAAGGCATTTGGGGATTTGAGTCATGATATTGGAAAATGGAGGATACTGTAATGTTCAGGAAGGGTATCTGTATTCTGTACGTTGCTAGCTGAAAAGTCATGGGGGTTGTATTGGATGGTCTCATGGAGGTGTCTTGAAACATAAGGCTGCATGTGACCTTGGGAAGGAGAGACATCAGATTGACAATGGGCCTGAGAACATCAACATGGAAATGATTATGAGGAGAAAAGGAGTATCAAAGTGAACAATGGTGGGGTAAAGGTAACACGGAAGTGATTGGATACTTATTAGAAGGAATGGGAATTTGGTGAGGCCCCCGGATGTCCCTGATGGTGATCAAGAGGAGTCAAATCCATTATGCTGTATGGCATAACCAACGGTCTAAAGAAGAAGCAGTTCATATATAGAGAGTTGTGTTAAAAAGTGCTGCAGACACCTTTACTTTTCTCAAGATGTAATAGCGATAACCACTTTTTCCATAAGGAATTTATGCACAAAGACTTGGAGAGCATCCTATGCTGGTTACTTTAAAGGTTATCGCTGCATTGGACTTCTTTGTTAATAGGTCCTTCCAGGGCTTCACTGGGGATCTTTGCAGAATCTCACAATCAATGAAACATACATGCACAAGGGAGGTGAAAGATGCTCTTCTCAATAAAGTTTAGTGACATAAGCCAGGTTGGTAGAGTTGTGAGATTCATTGCAATCTCAGGATTTCTGCATCAGCTGAACACGTGACTTTGATCTTCCATGGAACCAGTGTGTGAGATTCATAATTAGAAACGGATTTCACTCTCTGAACATTCAGCTAATTTGTGATCACAGAAAGCAGATCCTTAATGTTTGTGTTAGATAAAATTGGTGTTGTCAAACTTTACTTTGTGTTAGATACCCAGGGATAACTCTTACATTTTGAATCAATTGCAAGTGCCACAGATGTTTGAGGGACCACTGAGCTTTTAGAGTTGGCAATTTGGTAATAGAGGATACCCCCAGAAGACGAATAGCTCCTAATGTCCGTTCATTGTCCAAAGAGAAAGGAGATACAACGCTATACTTTCTGCTACAAGATCCTTAACAGAGTAAACTATTGGCTTCCTGAAGATGCAGTTCTGGTGGTGGGACCATTTGGCTGAGGTTCTCCAAGACCACATGATAGTTGTTTGCTTCACCCTGCACAATCTTGCATTGCAAAGGAGGAATGTATTACCTGAGGGAGACACTGAGCAGCTAGATATCTCCTTGGACTTTGAAGAAGATGACTTTGAAGAGGGTGAGGATTCAGAATACCATATGAGAATGCTATTGCATGGGCATACCACAACAGACATGCCTGTGACAAGCTTATAGCTGAGAAGTTCCAGGAAAATACAAATTTCACCATCAAAATTTCCTTCAGTCTTCGATTTATGAGGCACAACATCACTTTCTCTCTATTTGTACATCTCAGGAATGGTCACAAATCTCATAATGACCACAGTGACCTTGTGCCCTAACAATAGAGTCATCCTTGGAAGACATAGTAGCTGTGACAATATGTGGATGCAGTGGAATGTGATTTCTGACAATTCCTTAATGGAATGTGGGCCTCGCTAGCAAGGCCAGCACTTTTATTGCCCATTCCTTTTTGCCTTTGAAAAGATAGTGGTGAGCTGCTACCTTGAACCATTGCAGACCAGTTGTGTAGGTACATCCACAGTGCTGTTTGGGACGGAGTTATAGGATTTTGATCCAGTGACAGTGAAAGAACAGCGATATATTTCCAAGTCAGGATGGTGTGTGGTTTGAAAGGAAACCTGCATGTGATGGTGTTCCTTGCATCTACTGCTCTTATCCTTTGGGGTGGTAGAGATAATGGGTTTGGAAGGTGTTGTTAAAGGAGCCTTGCTGAGTTGCTACAGTACATCTTCTGAATGGTACACATTGTTGATTGTGTGTGTGTGTGTTAATGGTAATGTGATTGAATGTTTGTGGATGGGGTGCTGATCAAGAGAGCGGTTTTGTTCTGGATGGTTTCATTCTACTTGTGTGTTGGAGATGCACTCAGCCAGGCAGGTAGAGAGTATTCCTGACTTACTCTTGTAATTGGTGGACAGGCTTTGGGGAGTCAGGAGGTAATTTACTTTCCACAGAATTCCCAATCTCTTCAGCTGTTCTACTAGCCACAGAAATTATATGGCTGATCCACTTTAGTTTCTGGTTAATGGTAACCTCTAAGATGCTGATAGTGAGGGATTCAGCAATGGTAATACCATTGAATGTCAAGGGGAAATGGTTGGATTTTCTCTTGTTGGAGATTGATATTACCTGCACTTGTGTGGCAGGAATGCTCATTGCCGGTTATCAGCCCAAGCGATTGTCTTTGTGTACATCCTTAAGCAGCTCCACATATTACAACATAGTGTCACCAAGTCAATGTAGTTGGGGGCTTTCAATTTGCCGTAAAGCCAATTCACTCATAGGTGCCCTGATGTCAGGATACCAGGGTAGTCAGGCAGCCCAAACACACAAGATATTTTTCATTGGTCTGCGCTTGGGTGTCTCAAGAGGAAGCAGCATCTGGGGAACACCATTTCTCCATCATCAGTTCTAATGAATGCATAATGCAGAGGCATTGGCCAGGATTTTCCACTCCTGTTGGCACCAGATGGGTTTGGCTGCGAGAGCAGAAAATATTGTGAGAAGGTGAAAAATGCATTTCACATCAACATAAAAGCAGAAACCATCCCTCAAACTCCTAATTGATCCTTATTTTCCTAGAGTCATAAAGGTACAGAATGGAAACGGGCCTTTTGGCCAACTTGTCCATGCCACCCATTTTTTTTAACCCCTAAGCTAGTCCCAATTTGCCCCATATCTTTCTGTACCCATCTTATTCGTATAACTGACTAAACGCTTTTTAAAAGACAAAATTGTACCTACTGCTGCTACTACTTCTGGCAGCTTGTTCCAGACACTCACCAACCTTTGTGTGAAAAAATTGTCCTCTGGACTCTTTTGTATTTCTCCCCTCTCGCCTTAAACCTATGCCCTCTGGTTTTAAAGTTCCCTACCTATGGCAAAAGATATTGACTACCTGGATGATCTATGCCCCTCATTATTTTATAGATCTGTATAAGATCATCTCAAAGCCTCCTACATCCCAGAGAAAAAATGTCCCAGATTATCCAGCCTCTCCTGATAACTCAAACCGTCAAGTCCAGGTAGCATCCTAGTAAATCTTTTCCGCACTCTTTCTAGTTTAATAATATCTTTTCCATAATAGGGTGACCAGAATTGTACACAATTATACACAACAATGTCTTGTACAATTTCAACAAGACATTCCAACTCCCGTATTCAATGCTCTGACCAATGAAACCAAGCATGCCAAGTGCCTTGACCACTTTGACCACCTGTGACTCCACTTTCAAGGAGTTATAAACTTGTACTCCTACATCTTTTGTTCTATAACTCTCCCCAGTATCCTACCATTAACTGAGTAAGTCCTGCCCTGTTTGATCAACTGAAATGCATCACCTCACATTTATCTAAATTAAACTTCATCTCCCATTCATCAGCCCACTGGCCCAATTGATCAAGATTCCATTGCAATCCTAGAAACTTTCTTCTCTGTCCACTATGCCACCAATCTTGGTGTTACCTGCAAAGTTATGAGCTATGCCTACTAAATTCTCATCCAAATCATTAATGTAAATGACAAATAACAATGGACCAGCATCGATTCCTGAGGCACACCACTGGTCACAGGCCTCCAGTTTGAAAAACAAGCCTTACAACCACCTTCTGTCTTCTATCATCAAGCCAATTTTATATCCATTAAGCTATCTCACCCTGGATCCTGAAATTTAACTTTATACAACAACCAACCACATGGTCCTTTGTCAAAGGCCTTGCTAAAGTCCATGTAGACAGCGTCAACTGCACTGCCCTCATCTACCTTCTTGGTTATGTTCAAAAAAACTCAATCAAATTTATGGAAAAATCAAATTTGTGATTTTCCACTCACAAAGCCATGTTGACTGTCCCTATCAGTCCTTGAATCTCTAAATGTCTGTAGATCTTGTCTCTCAAAATACTTTCTGACAACTTACCTACAACAGATGTGAAACTCACTGGCCTGTAGTTCCCAGGCTTTTTTCCCACAGCCCTTTTTAAATAAAGGCAGAACATTTGCTACCCTCCAACTACCCACTTGTCTCTCCTGGTGGTCACCTGACAGAACCTGTGGTGTGACAACCTCCCTGTAACTAGTGTTTATTACACTCTCTGGCTTCAGTATGCTCTGCAGTGTATCCATCTGCTGCTCCAACCTGTGACTATCGATGGTTCAAGTATCTCTGCTAGGGGATCTGCAATTTTGTCCCTAGCCTCCCACGGTGTCCTGGGATATGCTTCATCAGGTCCTGGGTATTTATCTACCATGATGAGCTTTTTCTCAGCATCTCCTCTGTTATATGTACACTCCTCAAGACATCACTACTTATTTCTTCACGTTCTCTAACATCCATGCTTTTCTCAACAGTAAATACTGATGAGAAATATTCATTTAGAATCTCACCCATCTCTTGTGGATTTGCGCATAGGTCACCTTGTTGATCTTTGAGAGGTCTTATTCTCTCCCTGGTTACTATTTTGCCCTTTGTGTATTTGTAAAAGCTGTTTGGATTCTCCTTTGCCTTATCTGTCAAAGCAATCTGGTGTCCCCCTTTTGCCCTCCTGATCTCTCTTTTAACTCTACTCCTATACCCTCTATACTCTACGAGGGATCCACTTGATCCCAGCTACCTATGCATGTCATGTGGCTCCTCCTTCTTTTTGACCAGGGCCTGAGTCATCCTGGGTTTCCTACTTCTACTAGTTTTGTCTTCACTCTAAGAGGGAATGTGCTTACTCTGAACCCTGGTTAACACACTTTTGAAAGTCTCTCACTGACCAGACATCCCTTTGTCTTTTCACAGACTCCTCCAATTAACTGTTGAAAATTCTTGTCTGATTCCATCAAAATTGGCCTTACCCCAATCTAGAATTTTAACTTTTAGACCAGACCTATCATTTTCCATAGCTATTTTAAAACTAATGGAATTTTAGTCACTAGTCTCAAAGTGATCTGTCATTAACAATTCTGTGACCTGCCCTTCCTTATTTCCCAAGCAGAGGTCAAGTTTTGCCCCATCTCTAGTCAGGCCATCCACATACTGAATGAGAAACTCCCCCTGAATACACTCAATAAATTTCTCTCCATCGAAGCTGCTAGTATTATCGCTGTCGCAGTCAATGTTGAGAAAGTTAAAATCCCCTACTGTTACCACCCTATTTTTCTTGAAGCTATCTGTAATCTCCTTATTTGCTTTTCAATTTCCTGCTGATTATTTGGGGGCCTATAACATAGAACATAGAATATTACAGCGCAGAACAGGCCCTTCAGCCTTCGATGTTGCACCGACCAATTATGAAAAAAGCAATGACCGTCCAAACTAAACCATTCCCTTCTCTTCCATAAACGCATCAACTAACCTCTTAAACGCCACCAAACATGGCGCATCTACAACTGCCGCAGGCAGGGCATTCCACTCCCTAACCACCCTCTGGGTAAAGAACCTACCTCTGATATCCGTCCTATAACTATCACCCCTTAATTTAAAGCTGTGTCCCCTCGTGCTAGCTTTCTCCATCCTAGGAAAAAGGCTATCACTGTCCACCCTATCTAAACCTCTAATCATCTTATATGTTTCGATAAGGTCTCCTCTTAGCCGCCTCCTTTCTAACGAAAACAACCTCAAATCCCTCAGCCTCTCTTCATAAGACCTGCCCTCCATACCAGGCAACATCCTGGTAAACCTCCTCTGTACCCTCTCCAATGCCTCCACATCTTTCTTATAATGTGGGGACCAGAACTGCACACAATACTCCAAGTGCGGCCGCACTAGAGTTTTGTACAGTTGCAACATGACGTTGCGGCTCCGAAATTCAATCCCCCTACCAATAAAAGCTAAGACTCCATATGCCTTCTTAACAACCTTATCGACTTGATTGCCAACTTTCAGGGATCTATGCACAAATACACCAAGATCCCTCTGTTCATCAACACTATTAAGAATCCTACCATTAGCCCTATACTCTACACATTTATTATTCCTGCCAAAGTGCATTACCTCACACTTTTCCACATTAAACTCCATTTGCCACCTCTCGGCCCAGCTCTGCAACTTGTCCAAGTCTCTCTGCAAACTATAACACCCCTCTTCACTATCTACCACTCCACCGACTTTAGTGTCATCTGCAAATTTACTAATCCATCCTTCAATACCCTCATCCAGATCATTTATAAAAATTACAAACAGCAGGGGCCCCAAAACAGACCCCTGAGGTACACCACTTGTCACCGAACTCCACGATGAATATCTCCCATCAACCACCACCCTCTGTCTTCTATCCGCTAGCCAATTCCTAACCCAATTAGCTAAATCACCCTCTATCCCATAGATCTGCATTTTCTGCAGAAGCTTCCATGGGACACCTTATTGAACGCCTTACTAAAGTCCATATAATCCTACCAAAGTGATTTCCCCATTCTTATTTCTCAGTTCTACCCATGAATATTCAGTGGGCAAACCCTCAGATATATCCCCCTCAGACCACCATAATGTTTTCTTAAATTAAAAGTGCAACTCCTCTCTTAGTTCCTTTTTTATTTTTCCTATGGTACCTATACCCTAGAACATTGAACTGCCAGTCCTGTCCCTCTCTTAGCCATGTTTTAGTAATTGTTATAACATCCCAGTCCCATGTACCCATCAATGCTGAGTTCATCTGCCTTGTCTATCAGCCCTCTTGCATTGAAATAAATGCAGTTTAATCTGGACTTCCTTTGCATTTTATCTTGCTTTTCCCTGATTTGTCGAGTACTAGGATTACTGACACAGCCTTTGCTATTAAATGTGCTCTCTTTAACATCTGTGCTGTCCTTAACCTTCTCTTCTGTCTCCCTACTATTTTGGGTCCCAACCCCCTGCCAAGCTAGTTTAAATCCTTCTAAGTAGCTCTAGAAAATCTCCCTGCCAGGATATTAGTCCCCGTTTAGTTCAGGTGTAACCTGTCCCTCTTCAACAAATTAGCTCTTCCCCAGAAGAGATCCCAATGATTCAAAAATTTAAATCCTTACCCCTTGCACCAGCTCTCAAGCCACACATTCATCTGCCTAATCTTCCTATTCCAACTTCACTAGCATGTGACAGCACGTCCAGAAATAACTACCTTTAAGGTCCTGCACCTTTTGCCTAATGTCCTATATTCACACTTCAAGACCTCACAGCTTTTCTTACTTATGTCATTGGTTCAATATGTACAATGACTTCTGGCTGCTCATCCTTCCCCTTAAGAATGTCCTGCAACCGCTCTGAGACGTCCTTGACCCTGGCACCAAGGAGGCATTACACCATCCTGGGGTCTCAATCCAACCACAGAAATGCCTGTCTGTGCCTCTAATTAGTGAGTACTCTATTACAACTGCTGGCTTGCTCTTTGCCCGTTCCTGCTCTGCTGCAGAACCAGTGTTCTGCCACGGGCCTGGCTGCTGGTATCTTTCTCTAACAGGCTATCTCCCTCAACAGTATCCAAAATGATGTACCATGTTAAATGTGTGGAGTTGCAGAAATAGAGTAGGGGAGAGAATCAGATTTGACTTGATGAGTCCAATGGTCTCTTTTGCACTGTAGGAATTTTATGAACTGAAGATCCAGCTGAAAGTTCATTGGAATGGTATATTTTTGATTCTTAGATAAATGTGGGATACTTAATCACGTTGAATATCAGTTGAATCCATACGACTTGGAGAAAGATTAATGCAACATATATTTATGTGAAAATGGAAAACAGTGAGTGAGTGCTGTATTCATGTTCATTCAGAACTCCCTTGTTTTTCTTACTCTACCACTACATCTCAGTACTGTCTTGACATTCAGGGATGGAGGCAACCTGCTGAGTGCTATGTTCCATTGTCTGAGAGAGGAAAGAGAGGAAATTGCTGGGTCCTTGAGAGAAATTTTTGTATCCTCACTGGCTACAGGGAGGTTCCAGAGGATTGGAAATGTTCTGAAGGCTAACCGTTTTTGCTACTAAATAAACCTGTTGGACTTTAACCTGGTATTGTGAGACTTCTTACTGTGTTTACTCCAGTCCAATGCCAGCATCTCCACGTCAGTCATAGAAGACAGAGGATAACAGTGGAAGGCTGTGTTTTTAAATGAAGGGCAGTGACTAGTGGCATTCCTTAGGGATTAGTGCTGAGGATCCCTGCTCAGGAATCCTTTTCTGAGCAGGGGTCAGAAAATCCTGGATTGACTGTGAGCAGAAGAAGGAGCAGTTCAGAAAAATGCACGTCCTGTTCTGTCTCCCAGTAGGGCATTGAGATGCCATTTGTGCAGTTACTTACATGAGATATTGAGCTTAAAGTGGTTGGCAGATGTTCAATGCTGTTGTCCCATCTGCTGGTAGGATGTGACATCCCACTGGACTTTAATCTTTAGGCTTCCGATTGCCTTTATGACAGTGAGAGTTTGGAATGGGTAGAAATTTCATTAATCATGGCAGAGTGGAGAAAATCATTGAGTTTTCTGCTTTGTAGAGTTGTCCTTTTCTGAATGCTACATGCACTAACCATCCCTCGTGGGTCCCTAGAATGGCACAGTGGTCATAGCACCAGGGATTCCGATCATTCCCAACTTTGGTCACTGTCTATGTGGAGTTTGCACATTCTCCCCACATCTGCATGGGTTTTCTCCAGGTGTTCCGGTTTCTTCTTATAGTCCAAAACTCATGCTGGTTAGGTGCATTGGCCATGCTAAATTCTCCCTCAATTTCCCTGAATAGGAGCTGGAGTGTGGCGACTTTAATCTTTAGGCTTCCGATTGCCTTTATGACAGTGAGAGTTTGGAATGAGTAGAAATTTCATTAATCATGGCAGAGTGGAGAAATTTTCACTGGGAGATTTTCACAGTAAATTCATTGCAGTGTTAATGGAAATCTACTTGTGATGCCCATAAGTAAAATAGCAACCTCTTCCCAGATGAGAGGACCTCCTACTCCCAGCCCTTGGAAAGAGGACTTCCCTTTTATCTTGAACAGCCAACAGGACAATCCCCAGGAAGGCTTTGCCTGAACCATGCGGCCGAGGGCTTGCTTTTGTTCAGGTTCATTACTTTCTTCTTCACAACAACACATGGCCGGCAGGAAGTGAATGTCTGTCTGGGTCCCATGTAAATATGGCGCCAAAACCTTCAACCCCTTCGGGTAACATCAAGGTGGGCATGAGCCAATGAATAATTAATAAGCCAAAAGCATAAGATTGTTGAGCCACCTTGCTCCCCAGCAGGAATCATGTTGACTTTCCTATTCACCACTGGCCTTAGTCTCCAGATTGGAAAATTTCATCCAACAAAGGCATGGTAGAAGAAAGCAACAGAGCAGTTGAGGCAAGAATGGATTGGGCCACTTTAATGAAGTGGAAATACACAGTCTTAGTTTTAATTTCAATTCTTTAATAAGATGTGTCTGTCACTGGCAACATTTATATTTGCTGCCCTTGAACTGAGTGCCCTTTTCAGAGGGAGTTAAGTGTCAATTGCATTGTTGTGCTCCTGGAGTCATGTGTAGGTCAGATGAGATCAGAGTGGCTGATTTCCTTTCCTTAAGGGTATTAGTGAACCAGATGGTTTTCACAACAATCGATGCTTGTTGTCATGGTCACCATTAATTGATGTGAGGAAAGATTTTTCCATTCAGAGGACAGTGGAGTCTGGAACTGATTGCCTGAAAGGGTGATGGAGGGGCAAACCCTCATAATATTTAAGGAGTATTTAGATGAGCTCTTCTGATGGCAAGGCAGACACAGCTATGAGCCAAGTGCTAGAAAATGGGATTAGAATAGTTGGTAAATTTGTCTTTGATCAGCAGAGACACAATGGGTTCAAGTGTCTTTTGCTGTGCTGTATATCTTTACAACTCTATGAGTATGAGATTAGGTCTCAATTCCAGATTTACTAATTGAGTTCAAATTCTATAAGCTACCAGCATGTCTGTATCAGCTCTCTGCAAGAATAATTTGGTTAGTTCCACTCTCCTGTTCTTTTCTCATAGCCCTGCAGCTGTTTTCTCTTATTCAGTTCCTTTTGGAGTCCTGATGGTATCTGACTCTATCGTACTCAGTGCGTTCCAGAACCCAACCATTCACTGTTAAGAACCTTTTGTTATGTCAAGTTGGTTGTTTTGCCACTCACCTTCCATCAGTGACCTCTCGTTCTCAATCCGCCCATCAATGGGAGCACTTGTTCTCTATTTACATTCTATCTAAACCCCTGTTGATTTTGAACATTTCTTTCAAATATCCTCTCAAGTCTTTTTTACTCTAAGAAGCCAGCTTGTCCCATCTGTCAACCAAGCTAAAATCATTCATCTCTGGAGCCATTCTTATGAATCTTTTCTGCATCCTCTCTAATGCCTTTATATTCTTCTCAAAGTGCGGTGCCCAGAATTGGACATAAACTCTGTTTGAGGCCAAATCAAATTTTTGTAATGGTTCATATGATGTCACTGTTTAAAAAAGGAGGTAGACAAAAGATAACTATAAGCCAGTTAGCTTAACTTCTCTAGTAGGGAAAATGCTTGAATTATCATCAAGAAAGAAATAGCAAGATAATATATATATTGTCCCATTGGGAAAATGCAGCATGGGTTCATGAAGGGCAGGTCATGTTTGACTAACTTGGTGAAATTCTTTGAGAACATTACATGTGCAGTAGACATTGGGGAACCTGTGGATATGGAATATCTGGATTTCCACAAGTTTTGACAAGGTGCCGCACCAAAGATTGCTGCATAAGATAAAGGTGCATTCTGTTACAGATAATGCATTAGCATGCATAGAGGATTGGTTAACTAACAGAAAGCAAAGAGTTAGGGTAAATGGGTGTTTTTCTGCTTGGTGATCAGTGACTCGTAGTATGGCTCGGGATCACTGTTGAGACCACAATTGTTTACAATTTACGTAGATGATTTGGAGTTGGGGAGCAAATGTAGTGTGTCAAAATTCGCAGATGACACTAAGATGAGTGGCAGAGCAAAATGTGCAGAGGATGCTGGAAGTCTGCAAAGGGATATAGATAGTTGAAGTGAGTGGGTGAGGATCTGGCAGATGAAGTATAATATTGATAAATGTGAGGTCATCCATTTTGGTAGGAATAACAGCAAAATGGAATGTTATTTAAATGGGAAAACATTGCAGCATGCTGCTGAGCAGAGGGATTTGGGTGTTCTTGTACATGAATCACAAAAAGTTGATTTGCAGGTGCAACTGAAAATTAAGAAGACAAATGGAATGTTGTCCTTCATTGTTAGAGGGATGGACTTTAAAAACAGCAAGGTTATATTGCAACTGTATAAGTTGCTGGTAAGGCCACTCCTGGAGTACTGTGTACAGTTTTGGTATCCTTACTTGAGAAAGGATGTACTGACAGTGGAGAAGTACAGAGAGGATTACTAGGTTAATTCTGGAGTTGACAGTGTTGGCTTCCATGGAGAGATTGAGTAGATTGGGGTTAGACTAATTGGAATTCAGAAGAATGAGGGGAGATTTTATAGAAACGTATAAGATTATGAAGGGAATAAATGAGATGGAGAAGCAGGGAAGCTGTTTCTACTGGCAGGTGAAACTAGAACTAGGGGGCATGACCTCAAAATAAGAGGGAACAGATTTAGAAATGAGCTGAGGAGGAACTGTGAATCTGTGGAATTCCCTGCCCAGTGTAGCAGTTGAGGCTACTTCATTGAATGTTTTTAAAACAAGGATAGATACATTTTTGAACAGTGAAGGAATTAAGAGCTATGGTGAGTGCGTGGATAAGTGGAGCTGAGTCCACAAAAAGATCAGCCATGATCTTTTTAAATGGTGGAGCAGGCTTGAAGGGCCAGAAGGCCTATTCCTGCTCCGAATTCTTATGTTCATCATAACTTCCTTAATTTGTGTTATTTGCCTCTGTTCACAAAGTCCAGGAGTCCACATTGCCTTCTTTCAGCCTGCCCTGCCATCTTCAGTGAGTTTTCCAATCATGCCTCCAGATCTCAGTATTCCTGCAATCCTCTTAGAATCTTGTTTTTTTTTAAATTAATTTATGGGATTCTGGCATCATTGGCTAGGCAATACAAAATAAATGTATTTATTTTGTATTACCTTTCACTGCTGTTCCACCAAAATATACCACTTCACATTTCAATACATTGAATTTAATCTATCATGAGCCATTCAATCCACCAACCTGTCTATGTCTTGTTGAAGCCTATCACAATCATCCTCGGATCACAATACTTTCATATTTTGTGTTACCTGCAGATAAAAATAAGAGGTCGTTTATTTAAGACAGAGATAAAGACAAACCTTTTGTCTCAGATGGTTGTGAGTCTTTGTAACATTCTTTCTCAAAAGGCAGCAGAAACAGTATCTGAATATTTTTAAGTTAGAGTTAAGTGGATTCTTGATAAGCAAGGGAGTGATAAGATAGGAATATATAGTTGAGGTTACAGTCAGACCATTTTATTGAATGGTGGAGCAGGAATGGTGGATCAAGTGGCCTATCCCTGCTCCTAATTCATCTATGCATAATTTTGAAATTGTCTTCTGAACACCCAAGTCTGTGTTAATAATGACAATAATAAAGAAAACAGTGGTCCTATATGTGCTCTGAGGAACTGTGTACGTTTCTGCAGCCTGAAAGTCAGTTGTTCACCATTTTTCTGTTTCTTATAACTCAGCTAACTTCGTATCTATGCTTCCATTGGCTTTAATTTGCTAACACACCTGTTAGTGGCATCTTATCACATGCCTTTCATCTTTATTGGCCACATCAACCTCATTATCTTCATCAAAAAGCTCAGTCCATTTACTTGAGCACAATTTGCCTTTAACAAATTCATGCTGGCTTTCCCTAATTAATCTATGAAGATAGTAATTGTGGATTATAGATAAGTGGATGGTATTAGCCATTGGTAGTGTTTCTTTCATATTGATTCCTTGAATATTTGTAATTGTTTTATAATAACATATTTGTAATAACAAAATAAATCCCTAATTAATCCATATTGTTCCAGCTACTACTTGATCTTTGATTATGGTTTCTAAAAGCTTTCCCACCACTGAGATTAAATTGATTGATTTGTGGTTTCTTGGTTTATCATTAACTTATTTGAACAAGGGGGTAACATCTGCAATGCTCTAGTTCACTGGTCCCTTTGCTTTATGAAAGGAGATTTGAAGCTTATGACCAATATTTTAGCAATTTCCACAATACTTCCCATTCTATCCATAATTCCACAATTACTTCCCATTATATCACTTACCAACTGTTGAGTATTGCTATTCTTTCTAATGGCTTCTTTTTAGCAATTTTAGCACTTTTATTATCTCAACTACCTGTTTTCACTATGGTTTTGACATCTTCTTCCTGATAAATACAGGTGCAAAGTACTTATTTAATAACCCAACCATATCCTCAGTCTCCATATAATTAGTCTACTTTTTGGCCCCTTAATCGGCCCCACTAATCCTCTTACTATCCTTTTACTACTTATATGTCCATAGAAGACTTTTGGATTTCCTTTCATGTTAGTTGCCAGTCTCTTTTCATATTCTCTCTTTGCTTTCCATTTTCTTTTTTCATTTACCCTTGGAACTTTATATATTTAGCCATGTTCTGTCTTGTATTATCAGGTGATTTCGATCAGTGTCCCTTTTTTTCCTGCTTCTTTTCTCTATCTCTCTCATTATCTAAGGAACTCTGATTTTGGTTGTCCTACACTTCATGGCATTGTTCCTCAACTGAATCCAAACATTTCCTCTTTAAAGCAGTCCTTTGTTCCATTACATTTTTGCCTGCCAGTCTTTGATTCTAATTTGGCTGGGAAAGATCCATTCCCAACATTCTGGAATTGGTGCTCCTCCAATATTTTTAATGTAGATTGCTCTTTTTCTATAGCTAACTAAGATCTAATGATACTATAATCATTATCCCCTAGAAGTTCCCAAATCTCACTTGACTCACTTCATTTCCAGTTTCTGCAACAACACCTTTCTCATTTGGCCAGAATCATGCTGATCAAGGAAAGATGTGTTCCGGTTTTCAGAGGGAAAGAGGGAGAAGCCGGGAAAGCTTTGAAATTGAAAGTCTACAGTTAATTGTGTGGTTCTGAAATCAAGATACAGGTACAAGAAATCAAGGTAGAGGTACAAAGTTTTAAAAACACATTTTGTTCAAAAACAAATGTGTTTTTGGCATAAGTAAAAACTTAATTGGGAATTGGAGACTGTAGTGGGGAATTTCTTTTAAAAGTGGCCAATGTCTAAAAACTTAGACTCTATTCAAAAACTCACGAAGGAAAAGGTTTCTGTTCAAAAGACGTAACTAAAATTTATTTTAAACATAAAAATCATACAAGACAAATGATACATTAACATATGGCCATTCAGAAGTCTTCAAAGGGATGGACAGCTCATGTTCAGGGCTGTGAAATCTCTCCAAAGATCTGAGGCACTTAGCCAAAATACAGAATGATTATACTTTCTGTTATTTAAGGTACGCCTCTTCATTGGCTTAAAATTAATTTCATTTAATGTTCATATCAGTCCAACTTTTGACAAGAGTATCTCAGTCAATTGCAATACGATTCCCAGTATAATGATATCTCATTAGTCCATTCAATTCTGATTTTACATAGTGGTTTCTGTGTAACTATGGAAGCCTTCCATAGATTAACCTTTCCCATCGGCACATTGCCAAGACAGAAAGATATGTGATTTCTGGACCCTAGAAATCCATTATCTTATGTCTGGACAATGTATGCCGCTATAATGTTACAACATTTGTTCCAAAAACTTGGAACTTATGCTTATTTTTGCTGACTAATGGATTCCCAGTTTATAGCTCTAACCTTCTGACCTTATTACATTTTGCAACATTTGCTTATATTTGACTGAGACGAACAGTATATATTATATATTAAAATACATTCATACTTTGATATACTTTAAAACCATATTCATTTGTCTTAACACTGTTATTGCGTTCACATATGAGCATATTAAGTTGTTATAAAGAATCATTTAACCCTTTCTAGCTATCTTGTCACTACAAAACCATACCTGTCTATAAATCCCCCTACCTGATTTAAAATTCCCTTCTACAGAGAGGTAGGTTTTGTCTGAAAACACTTTTGATTTGGTACCCTTGAACATTTGATAGTCTGGCTCTTGGTAATAGACAATTTGGGTAAGGTCGTAGGAAACCGTTTCTGTGGAATTATATACTATCTTTCTGAGAAGAAAAGATTTTTGCACATCCGGATCTAAAAGCTGCAAAGCTATTTCCCACAGGATTTTTAAAATTTGCTTTTGTTGATTTGCAAACATAAAAAAAACCCTCATCCCATTCTGCTTGTAACTGTAGTCTCTATAAATAAAACATTTCGGTGCTGTGAGATTTCAAGCAAATGTCACCTCACTACTCAATATACAACATTAGCAATTCTCAACAGAATTGACAATACCCTCCTGCCAGAGCTGAGGACTTTTGAGTGCAACAGTAGAAAAAAAAAGTTAACCTAACAAACTCGTCCCCTGGATAGATCCCGTGCAGTTTACTGTATCAAAAATTAATTCAGATTTATTTGGATTAATTAGGCTTCTGGAATGGTACCACTCTGCCTTTGAGTCAGAGATTGTGGATTCAAAGCTCACTCCATAGACTTCATTACAGAAACTAGGCACAGCAAAGTACTGAGAGAGGACTGCCCTATCGAAAGTACATCTTTTGGTTAGACTAAGGCCACTCAGAATGATTTGTCCTGACTGTAGCAGTATTTGAAGAAAAAATATGTTCTCTAAATCCCTGTTTCAACCTTTATCCTCTGTTTAACACCTAAAAAGACATAGGCCAAAATTTTGAGTAGGGTAGTAGGAAACAGTTTCTGTGGAATTATATGCAATCTTTCAGAGAAGAAAAGATTTTTACACATCTGGATCTAAAGGTCGCAAAGCTATTTCCTGCAGGATTTTTTGAATTTGCTTTTGTTGGTTTGCAAACATAAAAAAAACCCCTCATCCCCCATTCTGCTTGTAACTGTAGTCTCTATAAATAAAATATTTCGATGCTGAGAGATTTCAGTATCCCTTGCCAGGATCTTCTGGTCCAGCCATTGGTCTGTCCCTGCCTCCCCAATCTCCAACCCCTGCCTGTTGGGGGAGGATAAGAACAGTGGGAAAACACATTGACAGCAGCAAGACTGGAAGGTTCCACGACTGGCAAATGGCAGGCCACCATTGCCACATGAGGTAGCAGGGGGCAGGACAGAAAACTCCATCCATAAAATGTGATCATTATTTTAATATTGTGGAAGCTGGCTTGTGGCATTTTTCTCACTTGATATCCCCCATCCAGTTGCCCTGGATCCAGTATGCCCCAGTTACTACACGTCTTCTCCATTTCTTGAAGTTGTTTTCTGCTCAAGATAGAACTTCACCCAGTCCCAATTGATTCTCCGAGCCAGGTGATCCTCTTCTGCTTTGTTATCTTTGAAGGAACAATGACTACAATCACCACAATTGGCCAGGCCAGCATTTGTTGTCATTGCCATTGAACCAAATGGCTTGTTAGGCTATTTCAGAGAACAGTTAAGAGTTAACCATGTTAATGTGGGTCTGAAGTCATGTGTAGACCAGACCAGGTTGTTCTCTAAAGGACATTAGTGAACCAGATAGCTTTTGGCAACAATCAATGATTGTTGTCTTGGACACCAATACTGAGATTAGGTTTATAATTCCAGATTTATTAAATGAATTTAAATTTCACCGGCTACTGTGTTGGGATTTGAATCCATGACTCCAGGCCACCAGCCTGGGCTTCTTCAGGGAACACAATGCCCCATGCAACAATTCAATACCTCCTAGTTGTATCTGCACTTATAACCCTATTAACATTCAGAGGGAATCATAGACCCAAATTTCCGCTCTTGCGTTTGGTATGCAGAATTGGCAAATTTCCTGACTCCACAAACCTGACAGGAGAAAATGCCCCCAATGGTCAGATTTTCATTCTGGAGTGGAGTCAGACCCGCTACCTCAGAAACAGTGTGGAAGCAGCCGTAGGCATTGCTGGGTATGGAAGTGACCCACCTTGGTGCTCTGGGACTTTGCAATATAAACAATAAGCCCTCACCCCTCGCACACCTTCAAGCCCCATATATGCTGCATACCCTGTCCATGCCAATTGATGCCCCCACCTATCCCCCATGGCCCTTCAGACCCTTCATGTCAACCTATGCCTCTCTGTTCACACCTATTACCCCTTAGAACCCAATGTCAACTTAGTACCAACTCGTAAAAATTTATGATCGTATCCATCCACCACCCTTTGACCTTGTGTCTTCTATGCCAACTCAGCCATTATCCACCATGAACAGATATTAGACTCTACAATGAAATATAATAAGTTCCAAGTACCTATTATGACTTCAGTATATTTTTTAAAAATTTGTTGATAAAAGCCCATTTATTTGTGTACCATATCAAGTCTTTTTATGACTATTGCATCTCTGCTACACTACACCCCTGTACCTCCTGTCCAACATGATAATGATAGGTTGTGGAAGCAGTCAAGTTGCCCTAACACTATAATGACAGTCCACAGGCTTATGTCAACAAACATCTATTTAAATTGCAAACACTTTTTTTTAAATACTATAAAAGCAAAATGTTGCAGATGCAGGAGATTTGAAATAAAGCAGAAAGCTGTACAAAAGCCTGGCAGCATCTGTGGAAACAGAAACAGAGTTTCAAGTCCAGTATAACATTTTATTGGAACTGCAGATGTTTTTTTTTAAAATTTAAAGAGCAGGAGATTTAAATGGCTCAACGTTTTGACAGTTCCACAGACATTATCCACTTTTTAAGCACATTCATGCCTCCTGCAAAAAAGGTTCCTGAGCCGTTCCAAAAGACTATCTGACCTCTCCCAAAGGGGTATACTACCTTCAAATAACTGTTTAGACTTTCAATCAGATTTATAAAATTCATGATTCGTACTTCAGAAACCTGGATGAACAAAATTGCTTCTGTTTGAAGGCAGCTGCACTTTTAAGTGTGTCACTGCCTCCATGAGCCC
Source organism: Sphyrna mokarran (assembly GCA_024679065.1). NCBI lineage: Eukaryota > Metazoa > Chordata > Chondrichthyes > Carcharhiniformes > Carcharhinidae > Sphyrna > Sphyrna mokarran. Next base: position 17,096,269 of record JAGIQG010000014.1, read on the forward strand.
CGCATGTGCAAAATATGTCCTGTCTGTGTTTCACTGTTCCCTTCTCTCTCTCTCTCTCTCTCTCTGCTTCCCCACCCCACCCCCACCTCCGCCCCCACCATAAGTTTGAACTGCAGGATAGGAGTTTAAATAGAAGTTTGACATGAGAATGAATTGCCTACTTAATAGATTAGTGCATTTATGGAATACGCTCAAAGAAGAAAGGAAAGGTACATTTATATAGTGCCTTATCTCACTTCTCAGAAACATCCCAAAACACCTCATATAAAGTAAATGGCATTATCCATTTACTGTCGTTTGAGTACATATGATAAACTATTGTATGCTCAATGCCTAAACAGCACTGTGATGAATGACCAATTAATTTCTTTTATTTATGGTGATGTTAGTTGAAGGACAGATTTTAGAGAATGCCAAAAGAGCTTCTTCATTCCAAGTGCTGCCCGTGTGTTTAACATCCACCTGAACGGGCAGATCTCAGTATCCTATTTCATTTAAAAGATGGCATCTTCTCAGTACATGAGTGTCAGCCTAGATTACATCCCTGGTTTCTGGAGAGAAACTTGAACATGGAACCATCTTCACTCCAAAGTGAGAAAGCTATTAACTGAGCTATGAGCTAATTCATTCCGCAGATAAAACCAAAATGTGTTAAAAAATCTTGGGCTTATCATTTTCTAAAGATGATTTCACTCTTGCTATTGTTCATTAGAGAGCTTATCAGATTCCAGAATCTTGCAGAAAGCTGTGGGGGCAGGTATTTTGCGAACCCATTCGATTTTTTTTTTCCCAGCTGATTTTAATTTTTCTGTGTCATGAAGTCAATGTGGAAGATTCATGGTAAAGTTGAAATGCTGTTGGAGCATTGAGTGTCTGCATAAGCAGAAGGAATTAAAGATGGTAGGGGGATTGAATTTAGGAGCCGCAGCATCATGTTGCAGCTGTACAAAACTCTAGTGCGGCCGCACTTGGAGTATTGTGTGCAGTTCTGGTCCCCACATTATAAGAAAGATGTGGAGGCATTGGAGAGGGTACAGAGGAGGTTTACCAGGATGTTGCCTGGTATGGAGGGCAGGTCCTATGAAGAGAGGTTGAAGGATTTGAGGTTGTTTTCGTTAGAAAGGAGGCGGCTAAGAGGGGATCTTATTGAAGCATATAAGATGATTAGAGGTTTAGATAGGGTGGACAGTGATAGCCTTTTTCCTAGGATGGAGAAAGCTAGCACGAGGGGACACAGCTTTAAATTAAGGGGTATGAGTTATAGGACGGATATCAGAGGTAGGTTCTTTACTCAAAGAGTGATTAGGGAGTGGAATGCCCTGCCTGCAGCTGTTGTAGATGCGCCAAGTTTGGTGGCGTTTAAGAGGTTAGTTGATAAGTATATGGATGAGAAGGGAATGGTTTAGTTAGGAGGGGCATTGCTTTTTATTTTGGTCGGCACAACATCGAAGGCCGAAGGGCCTGTTCTGTGCTGTATTGTTCTATGTTCTATGTTCTATGTTTGGCTTTATATGAATGTGAAGGAAACACAGTGTGAGTGTATAAAAACATTTGCACAGATATCAAAAATCACCTTGTAGTTTTGAAAAGGTTTTAAGCATGTGGGTGTATTTTTATGCATCTTGTGAATTGTGATATAAATTTGATCTGTCACTGTGATAATACCAGCATACATATGTATTTAAAATAAAGTTTGCATGTCATCAAAAATATTGAGTATTAACTCCTTCCTAATTACAAATATAATGATAACTTGCAGTTACAACAAAATTTTACACAAAGAAACTTCCACAGATTTCACCAAGGATTAAAAATTAAACTCAATGAAAATGTGGACCAAAGGCCACAAATAACAAGTCATGGGACCCAGTGACACAGCTTTTGAAAAGATGTTAACAATGGTGACAGAGGAAGTCATTGTCTGTCTCTCAATTTGAGAATATCTGCTCTTCCTCACATGTTTCTAACATGCGTTTTCATAAGACTGTACATGATGATTCTCAATATCTAAGAGGCAGGACATCCCACAAGCTAGTGGGATCCAGAATGTAGGATTTGGTTCTGTTCGTTTCTTTCTCTACCACTGTTCTGCTTCAACATTAAGACATTGTGATTCAAAGCGTGATGGAGAAGTCACATTGAGAAATACAGCAAGTTCTGGAGATGAGGCAGGAACAGTTGAGAGCTCTGGCACAGATGATGGAATGGAATGAACAGCTAGTTGCACAAGAGTTAGAGGAAATAAGGGCTCAACTAGAGATTGGGGATGAAGGAGATAACGAGGTAATGTGTGCGAAGGACTTGTCAAGTGACATCGACCATTTTTTGAAGAACAATGGGAGAAACAGACAGAAACAGCATTTCACTAGAAACTAAAAGTTGACGTGAGATGGATTGAACACTAGTTTGAAGTGATTGGCGAAAGCGAATTCATTGCAAAGCCTATGAAAACAGAAGAAGTGGGAGTGGGTATACACCAAAGAGCCCACGAAGCCTGTTGCACCATTCAATATGGGTATAGGCTGATCTTCAGCTTCAACCCCACTTTCCTGCCTATTTTCTAAATCACTTGGTTCCTTCAGAGACCAAAAACTCTATCTCAGCTTTATGTATATTCAACAATGGAGCAACCACAACTCTCAGAGGGAAAATTGCTACGATTAACAGGAAAAAAAAATCTGAAGAAGCAAGAAGTAAGCTATTGAGCTCTTGCAAATCTAATTCGAAAGGCATAGTGATACTAGATGTAGCAGGTTACACTCACTGTCTATTTAAACAATGCAGAACTGGTAGACTTTGGTCATATGTTTGTTCAGTAAAGTTAGGAACATTTCACAGTAACTTCATTGCAATGCTAATGTAAGCTTACTTCTGACACTAAGTCTGGCCAACACATTTCTGTTCCTTGTAACATGATTATTTCCAAAAGACAAACTACCGACATTAAGAAGCCTGAGAGTATACCAAGTCAGCTGACTAATAAGAAAGAATTGGGACAAGTATGGAAGAATAAGCACCTGCAGTAGAATGCTCAATGACCTGTTCAGGTTAGTATACTGAACCTGTGCAAACCGTGATCGTTCCTTCTACCCCGGGGGAATGAAAGCCAGAGAGGTTATAGCAAGGGTGGGTAACTGCTTTCACATCCTGTTCCTGTCTCTTCATTCAGTCTTTCAGGCCAACAACCTATAAGGTTACACAGATCATAGCAAACCTCACATAATGGATCTAAATGCTAGACTTCAATCATCAAGAGCTAATTCCATCTCTCCTCCCAGCCCCAAGATCCCCAACAGAGGGAGTGCCTGGCAATTTGGAACTTGAACTTTGGAAGTTAATCCAGCCCCAGCCGAGACATTGCAAATCCACACACTCCCGTAAATAAATAAAAGAAGGATTGAATACGACTAACACTGCTCTGCAGAAGACAAGATTTGATTCAGATCGAGTCCATCATTGGTGAATTTTATCCCCACATTTTGCCATTAAATCTTACAAATACGTTTCAAAACTCTCCCAACTGTGAATAGTTCCACAACTCTGTACTCCCCTAATTCATTTAATTGAACCATATGTTGAAGCATATAATTGGATCACAAAATACATGATATACCTTATTGATCCAGGAAGAATTATTCAGAAGATATTGAAAATGTCTGAGAACTGTAAAGATCTATTCCTTTGCAACAAAGCAGAGTTGATCTTTCCTGTGTAAGATAGTATAGAGTCAGCAGCCGGTTCCCTTGTAGTTAAAATAAATAAAATCAAAAGTGCCGTAAAAGAAGTGACCGACTTGCTATCACCCATTTTATACCATCACATAACAGAAAAATCTGTCCCTGCCAATGGAGACTAAAGCAGAAAAAGATTGTCTCCTGGCTTTAATTTCGCATCTTGTACCTACAGTTTCAATTTGAGCCATAATTTGTACCCAGGTTGTGCCACATGCTTAGCATAATTGCAAAAGCAAATGTGCTCTGCATTAATTCAAACTGTGTAGCACTGTTCATGTACAAAATATAATATGAGCCCGTTAGTCAAATTGCATTTTTTAAACAAAGAGTCTTTTGTGTTGCATGTGATTCGTTGAATAATTTCTGTTCCATCTTCTGCTGACTATGTATTTTTACAATTTTGCTAAGTATTTCTTCTGGATCATTCAGTTTGCAGCTTAAACATTTTTTTAATCACAGTTATTTCAATATGAAAATCCTGTACACCATGGAACAAAGTCCATGTCTCTCAACCCCTGGTTTTCAAAAAGGTGCCATTTTCTATTTTAAGAAAAAATCAAATGGAGCTTCAAATATTACAACACAAAGAACAAAAGTGTTTTTTCAGAAAATGACTACAAATTTTATTGGCAATTATATATTGCCAAACTTATTTCAGAATATATCAAAATGTATAGATTTGACCCAAGTATATTATTATAGAAATCACTAACAGAACCAGTTTTTGTTTTTATGCAATATGTAAAGTAATTTCATTCCCAGTTTGTGGGAGATGTTAGATTGAAGCATAGGTTGACTTAATTCATTTTTACAGCTGCAAGTAACAAAATGACAGGTGCACAGAATGAAATCTATATTAAGCAGAAGTCCATATTTGGATGTCCTTTTGAACCTCAACTCGCATTATGTAGCCTTTTAAAGGGTGACTGGTGACAGCCTAAATATCTGACTACATTGCCATTGAAATTAATAGTTTAGTCTGAGCATCCAGCTCCTTTGAAATATTTTTTCCCTTATGTTTGATTATACTGGACATGAAAATCTGGCAAACTGTGAGGAGATGAGAACACTTTTTAACAGTGCCTGAAAAGGTGCTGGAAGCGGATTTGATACCTACTTTCAAAGAGGAATTTGATATTAACGTGAAAAAGAATTTGCAGGGCTATAGGGGGGATAAGGTAGGGCGAGTAGAATCATAGAATCCCTAAATTCACACCATTCGGCCAATTGAGTTTGTACCGACCACAGTCCAGCCCAGCCCCTATTTATCTTGCTAATTCCCCCAATACCAAGGTCAATTTAGCATCATCAATTACCCTAATTTGCACATCTTTGGACTGTGGGAGGAAACCGGACCACCCATGCAGACATGGAAAGAACGTGCAAACTCCACTTAGTGACTGAGTAGAACTAGTTGAATGGGTCTTTCAACCCTATCACCATCCTATGCAGCTGGCACATTACTTGCTTACCTTACTCCACTCCACTATTACAGTGAAGAACTATTTAAGTGTCTCAAAGCTTTTTCAAAACGTTAGCGAATGAAGATTTCCTAAAATATGACAGTTGGTGCTGTAAAATGGGTACACGGCTTGGCTTCCACTGATGATCCTACAGTATGGAGGACTCCCAAAACAGGTATGCTCTACATATCTGATGATGTCCACTTCACAGGTTTGGACCAACATTATGGAGCTCAATCACAATCCAAAAAAGGTACTAGAATGGCAATCCAATTTTGATTGCCACTCCTTACCAGCCCATCTTATAAGGAAGCATGAGGTATAATTGTCCATTGAACCCATCAAACCTATTCCATCCACAACTTATCTGCTGCCTTGTGGAATCCACATAAATCCTGATGCAATTTTATATGAAGTCCCAGCTTGCACGTCCCATATGTAAATCAGCCATTTAGAACATACAATATTCATTAATTCTTTCCTGGTTTTTATTATAATTAATTTTCATTTATAGGGTTACAGGCCTCAATGCTTCTAAACTAGGTACCAACTCCAAATGTGTGCATTAATTTCAAGATGGATAGCACAGTAGCACAGTGGTTAGCACTGCTGCTTCACAGCTCCTGGGACCTGAGTTCGATTCCTGGCTTGGGTGGAGTTCGGACATTCTCCTTGTGTCTGCATAGTCCAAGTGCTCCGGTTTCTTCCCACAATCCAAAGATGTGCGGGTTAGGTTGATTGGTCATACTAAAATTGCCCCTTAGTGTCCTAAAATGCTTAGGTTAGAGGGATTAGCGGGTAGATGTGTAAGGATGAGGGGTTAGGGCCAGGGTGGGATCATGGTTGGTGCTGACACGATGGGCCAAATGGCCTCTTCCTGCACTGTGATTTCAGTGAGATTCCCAGGTACACAGCATCTCTGCATTTCTCCTGCGGGCCCTGAAAGTAGCCATTACATCTGAACCCACATCCTAATGAGGGAACAGCATTTTTAAGAGGATGGGGTGGAGAGCTGAAAATTAAATTTGCAGCTTTCTCAGTATAACTCTTCCCTTAAGTAGAGAAAATACAATCTTAGATACTTAGTGAGATTGCATCTGTGAGAAATTTAATTCTCATGATCAGGAAGAATGGGATTATCTTGATTTGTCTGATTTTTGCATCAAATTTACAACACTGCTCGCTAAACTATCACAAATGCAATGAGATATAGAAAATGCCTCACTCTCTCGTAATGTACATGTGGAATCAAATATTGGCCTTTGGTAATTAGTATGATTGAATACTTATTAATTCATGACATCAGCCTGCAACAAATGATCAGTGGAGAGAAGCTCTTATGGTCTAATTGAAGTAAAAAAAATTGCTAATGTAGAAAGCATTTGTCAGAGCTTGAGGCTAAGGAATAGCAGGGGTGTGACATATCATTGATATTAGTTGACTGCATCTTTACATGGTTAATGTTTTTCCACCTGCTGCTCCAATTCTTTTGGATGGACAGCTGTTTCACTCCAGCTTTCTCCCCTTCTCTGCTTCAACTTACTTGCACAAAGCTTTTTCATATGTGATAATTCTTCAGATATTGGGGTGCAGACAGAGTGTTTTAGACTATTTAACAATAGAAAGCATCACAACTCAATCTCGTCATCACAGAAGTTTAGTTATTTGTTTACAGACAGTAAATGCTTGGAATTAGCAGAGACTTAAGTGGGGTGATAATGGCTGACATTAATTTCAATGGTAGTATGGTAGAGGAAAGAATGAGAAAAGGAAGTTTTGTGGATAAAAGGACAATTATGGGTAGAACCACTTTAGGGAAACTTCAAGAATTTAATTGGAGGGAATTTATTGTGGTGTGGTGCAGGAAATTTCACAAAGTGCAGAGTCTAAATGAAAACATCCTGCAGGGAAATTTTGCCAATCCATTGATTGAGAATGTTTAAGAAAATACCAGTTCACACTGTTGTGATCAGGAGCTTTTTATTTATGAATTTGTCAACATAAAGAATGTCGGTGTTGGGAACAGGTCACTTTCCCACTTTACTAAACTAGATGATCAACGCCAAATGCAAAATGCAAAGGAATTACTGCCTGGAATGTGCACCAACATGGATTAACTCAGTCAATTCAAACAACATCCCGATTGCACATTTAATTATTTCACTTCTCATGTGTACCATTGTCTCAAAATTAGAAATTTAGTGCCAATAAATAACAATTTAGCCACATAAATGCCAATGACCATCATCTAACTATCATCCCTTCACATTCATCATCTCTTGATATTCAATTGTATTAATGTCACTGAATTCCCCCATTATCAACATCCTGGGGGGGGGGGGGAATTTACCATTGACTAGCCATATAAATACTGTGGCTACAAAAGCTGGACAAAGGCAATGCGTAACTCACCTCCTGACTCCCCAGAGCTTATCTACTACTACAAAGCACAAGTCAGGAATCTGATGGAATAATTTCCACTTGCCTGGAAGAGTGCAGTTACAATGTCAAGAAGTTCACTACATCCAGGTCAAAGCAGCCTAGTTGGTTGCTACTACAATTCATATTCACAGGCAAACAGTGGTAGCCATGTGTACTGTCTACAAGATGCACTGCAAGAACTCATCAAAATTCCTTTGGCAGCACCTTCCAAACTCAAGATCATTACCATCTAAAAGGGCAAGGGCAGCAAAAACCTGGGAATACCACCATCTGGAGGTTCTCCTCCAAGTCATTCACCGTGTTGACTTGGAAGTATGTCATTGTTGCTGGATCAAAATCCTGAAACTTCCTCACTAATAGTACTATGGGTGTACCTACACCTCAGGGACTGCAGCAGTTCAAGCGGGCAACTCATCACCACCTTCCCAAAGACAACAAGGAATGGGCAGTACATGCTGGCTTAACCAACAATGCCTACACCGCATAAATAAATAAAAAAGAAAGAAAATGCTGAATTTATTTGTTTTTCTGATCTCTTTGTGCCAGCATGTAACCAATTGCTGCCTCAGATTTCTCTCAGATCTCTGAATTACTCCAATTCTCAACTCATGCATATCCCCAATTTTCACTTCCAATTGCCTGGATCGTAAGTTCTGGAATATTCTCCATTGTGTTCTCCAGCTCCGTGTTACCTTTCCTCCTTTAAGTTGCCCTTGTTTTTGTTTGTCTGTCCCAATATCTTCCTATGTAGCTCAGCTAATAATGTTTCTACAGAATGCCTTAGGATCTTTCAGTACATTAAGTGCATGATATACATGAAAGGTGTTACAACTGCTTGTCTTGTCACAGCTGGCTTGAGTTTACCCAGCAGACAAAGACAGCTTTGGGCACAGATACCAAAGACCAAATGAAATTGTGTTGGTAGTGGTCCAATCCCAGGTGCTGTGTTCAGAACGAATTAGGATTTTCGCATCTGGAGAAAATTGAGGTAGAATTGTGAACAAAGAACAAAGAACAAAACAGCATGGGAAACAGACCCTTCGGCCCAACGAACCTGCGCTGCCATCCTGATGCTCCCACCTCTACCCGTGATCACTGTCTATGTTTATAGATCTATGGATTAAAAACCAAATTTGAGACAACTTAGGGAGAATTTGTTTTTCCAATTAGCCTAAGAGCACATCTTTGGGATGTGGGAGGAAACCGGAGCACCTGGAGAAAACCCATGCAAGCACGGGGAGAATGCGCAAACTCCCACAGACACAGGCCCAAGTCTATGTATCTGCACAGCACAGCACAGCGATAGTCACTGAGCTGTCGTGTTGCCCATCAAATGGTCCAGGTCAAGTGTACACTAACAACGTGAAGCACTAGGATACTCTTGAAAAAAAATCCTCTCATGACCCATCGCGTGTACGCCCCTTGTTAGACAATAAGGTGGACCAAAGCACCTGTAGGATAAAAACAAGTACATCAATATCATCTATTTACTCACTTCCCAGGGACTCCCAAGGCTCATGATCCCTATTTTAAATCAGTTTTCTATAGCCCTCCATTCCCATTCTGCTCATGTGCCCATCTAAGTATTTCTTAAATAACTCCAGAGTACCTGCCTCCACCATTTTACTTGGCAGCGCATTCCATACCCCCACCACCCTCTGTGTGAAAAAACTCCCTCTAGCATCCAAATTATACCTTACCCCCCTCACCCTAAGCCCGTGACCCCTCGTGCCATTCGAGTCCATCCTAGGAAAAAGCTTAACCCTGTTTACCCTATCTATACCCCTCATAATCTTGTACACCTCTATTAGATCTCCTCTAAGTCTACGTCTTTCTAAGGAAAACAGTCCCAATTTGCCTAACCTCTCCTCGTGAGACACTGTATAGTTTTTTTTTAATGAAATCTCTTACATATTTGCACAAAAATAAAGTTTATGCTAAGAAAGGAGTGAGGGGATTCAAGATTGGGAATGGGAAGAGGCTGCAAGCACGGTCAAAGAATTGGTGGAAAGAACACATGCAAGGCAAAATAAATGAGGAATTTGTAAGGTTTAAAGCAATGAAGAATGAGGAAAATGAAATATTAAAGTTTAAAATATTTCATAAAATATGAATTTATGTAGAACCTTGTGTACAGAGCACTTTACAACTGATTCTGTATTTTGAATTATAGTCCCTTTTATAACAACAGCAAATTTGTGCACAGCAAGCTTCCACAAACAGCATAGTGATACCTGATTACATAATCATAATAGACAGCTTGTGTTGTTTGCCTCCAAAATGCACATTAACCTCTGAAGTTAGAATTATTGCTACCTGGAAAGCTATCAAATGTCAGTCATATAAAGGGAGAATGTTTCCATTTTGCTGAGTAGTTCCTATTTCTGTATCTGCCACCTCTGCCCAGCACAGAACTCCATCCTCCCGCTTCACCCGTTTCCAGAATCTTGACTTTAGCCATTTTCAGGGCAGCATATTTGGCAGTGCTTGACTGTGTACATTGTTAACCTTAGGAAACCTCCTTCCCATAAGCTCCAGCTTCATAACGCTAAGCAGATTGCCTTGCTTTGGCTGTTGTGTCAGTGCCTCCATGCTGTGCTTCATAGGGAGATGCATCATGACAAATGGCTCTTGAGTGCTGCAGAAGAACATCACAATGTTTCTACCACATGTTGACCTACTTACCAGAGAACTGTCTGTACCTCCCTAATCCTGTTCCTGACCCACTTACAGAGGAGTTTAATCATGCTTATGACTCTACGTTCATGAGAATTACTAAATACAATCAGAATTGTTGTCAGTTATTATCAGGAAACTATTCTGTTATATTTAATACTGTAGTTGATTTGTGAATCAAAGGTGCAGTATGAAGTCGATGTCTAATCATTTTGTAAGCAGCAGACTAAAGATCGCTGCTTGAACGAACTCACTTTACCAATACTGGAACATGAAGTCAGTGAGTCATGCAATTATTGATCAGATAACTGGTGCCCTGTGGAACTCACTGACAAGAGAAACTGAATTCAATGCAATCAGAGGGAATGACTATCTTATTGCCCAGTTCATTCTGCACTGTGTATCTCTCAATGTTTGAACATTTTGCTCATTGTCGTTGCAATCTGAGAATTTCGCCTTAAGCTAATCTTTCAGGCCCCCTCCTGCTCGAGACGTCCTTGGTGAGCGTGTGCCATGTAAAGCAGAAAGACACAAGTTTGAGGCATGTTCCATGCAGACAAACCTACCCTCAGGTTTTAGCAGCACACATTTGGCGTACTGTTCCTGGCGCTTTAATCAGCCAGATTTCTCAGTCTCTGTTCTTATCCTGTGCTGGTATTTGTGGAATGGAAACTGGAAATGCTCAGCAGGCCTGGCACCATCTGTGGAAAGAGAAATAGGGTTAATGTTTCAAATCTGTGACCTTTCATCAGAGCTATGTGAACATTGGACAAGTGCAGGATTAATCATTGTATTAAGGCCCAGCTTTCTTTCTCCTTTTCTTACCCAGTGGCCTGCTGAAATTGTTTAGAGTGGCAGCTTAGATGTGGCCCTAAAATATTGCTGCAGTTTAGGTCACGGTGGAGGAAATGTCTTTTCCAGTACTAATGGAGATTGTGCCAAATACTAAGAAAAGCAAATTTCTTTTTCAGCTTTTGTTTCATTACTTATGGCTTTGCTGCTTCTCCTTCTGCAATCAGGAATGCGTTCTGTCCAATGGCATAGTAGAGGTCCTTTGCTTCATTCATGGGACATGAGCATCACTGACAAAATTGGTGTTTATTTCTCATATCAATGGCCCTTGAGAAGGTGGTGGTAAGCAGCATATTTGAAATGCTGCAGTCCGTTTAGTGTTGGTTCACCCATAATACTGACTTATCTGTAGCAGATTGATACAGTTGTTCAATCTTTGATGTAGTGGATGACCATCCCCTCTACTACTAAATGTTTTAATATATTTAGCCCTGGCGGTTTGTTGACACAGTTGTAGGATCTCATTATAAATGTCTGAAAATTTTTAAGTCGTGGAGGAGATGGTCATCCATTGCTTCAGAGATTAAACAACTGTAACAGTCCACTACAGAAAAGTCAGCATTATGAGAGAATCTACACTACATGGACTGCATCATTTCAAGTTAGTGTTTTAACACCGCCTTCTCAAGGGCAATTGGTATGAGCAATAAACATCAACTTTGTCTCATTATAAATGTTTAGCTGAGCTCCAATACCTACTAAAATTTTAACCTCAGTAGGGGTTATTGATATAGCTGTCTGGGGCGGGGGGGGGGGGGGGGATAAACTTTGATTTGATTGACAGTTTTATGAGCTTCCAACAGTTTTATATTTCTGAAGATGACTTTATTTATTTTGACAAATTTTATGACCACTTAAGAAGTTTGTGCTGTTTCTCAAGTGGTGGTTTAATGACTGTGTGTTTGTTTTGACAGTTTTATAAGCCTCTAAGGGGATTTGATTTTTTGACAAGGTTTTCAATTGACATCTGTTTATTTTGACATTTTCATTATGTTTTAGAAAACTTCCCATAGGATTCATGAGTTCTGTCCATAATAGATACTGAATGAGTGGGTTTGGGGATATGGGAATGTGGAGGGTAGATGGTAGCATAAGGGGTAAAGGGGATATGAGATGACATGGAGAGGATATTTGGGTGGGCAGGGGCTTTTGAGGGATGAGGGATAGATTCCCTAACACTTGCATACAGAACTGGAATGATGTTTCAGTAAAGTGGCTGGTCTTCTAACCTGCCTGCCTTGGCATCTGACTGCCTCCATTTTCATCTTCAGAAGGTGGCAGCCAAGATGCCTACCCCAACCCCAGTATACCCCAATACCCCACTGTACAAGTAGTATGAGTGCCACGAATGGCAGGAAGCAGCATCATGCTGTTGGGAAATCTTCTGACTTGCAATTCAGCCTAGAGTTTCACCAGAAGTCTCTCTAAGTGAAAAAGTGACTAAAGAGGTGGATGGGGGTAAGGCGGTTGATGTGGTATATATGGACTTTAGTAAGGCGTTTGATAAGGTGGCCCATGGAAGACTTCTGCAGAAAATGCAGATGTATGGGATAGAGGGTGATTTAGCTAATTGAGTTAGGAATTGGCTAGCAGATAGAAGACAGAGGGTGGTGGTTTTTGGGAGATATTCATCGTGGAGTTCGGTGACAAGTGGTGTACCTCAGGGGTCTGTTTTGGGGCCCCTGCTGTTTGTAATTTTTATAAATGATCTGGATGAGGGTATTGAAGGACGGATTAGTAAATTTGCAGATGACACTAAAGTCGGTGGAGTGGTAGATAGTGAAGAGGGTGTTATAGTTTGCAGAGGGACTTGGACAAGTTGCAGAGCTGGGCCGAGAGGTGGCAAATGGAGTTTAATGTGGAAAAGTGTGAGGTAATACACTATGGCAGAAATAATAAATGGGTAGAGTATAGGGCAAATGGTAGGATTCTTAGTAGTCTAGATGAACAGAGGGATCTTGGTGTGTATGTGCATAGATCCGTGAAAGTAGGCAGTCAGGTCGAGAAGGTTGTTAGGAAGGCATATGGAGTCTTGGCTTTTATTGGTAGAGGGATTGAATTTCGGAGCCGCAACGTCATGTTGCAACTGTACAAAAACTCTAGTGCGGCCGCACTTGGAGTATTGTGTGCAGTTCTGGTCCCCACATTATAAGAAAGATGTGGCGGCATTGGAGAGGGTACAGAGGAGGTTTACCAGGATGTTGCCTGGTATGGAGGGCAGGTCCTATGAAGAGAGGTTGAAGGATTTGAGGTTGTTTTCGTTAGAAAGGAGGCGGCTAAGAGGGGATCTTATTGAAGCATATAAGATGATTAGAGGTTAGATAGGGTGGACAGTGATAGCCTTTTTCCTAGGATGGAGAAAGCTAGCACGAGGGGACACAGCTTTAAATAAGGGGTGATAGTTATAGGACGGATATCAGAGGTAGGTTCTTTACCCAAAGGGTGGTTCGGGAGTGGAATGCCCTGCCTGCAGCAGTTGTAGATGCGCCAAGTTTGGTGGCGTTAAGAGGTTAGTTGATAAGTATATGGAAGAGAAGGGAATGGTTTAGTTTGGAGGGGCATTGCTTTTTATATTGGTCGGCGCAACATCGAAGGCCAAAGGGCCTGTTCTGTGCTGTAGTGTTCTATGTTCTATGTTCTAAGTGACGCATTAAGATTTGGAGTGACATTTGTTAGCGTGTTGGGTTATATCGCTTCAGCCAGTTAGTAAGCCTCTTTGTAGTAGCTCTGATGATTTTGTCAGCTGTTGTACGAGAGTATAAGATTGGCTGCTTCAATTTTGGGGCATGGATAATTTATTAATTCACAACTTTTCACAAACTGTGTGTCCAGGCCCATGATACTAACAATGAGCTAATGTCAGAAAAGCTGCAATACGTTTTGAAGCTCACCTGCTGTAATGTGAGAAATGTAGCAGCCAATGTTTGCACAGGAAGTTCCCACAAATAATAATATGACAAGACCAGAAAATCTTTTAAATGATGTTAGTTGAGGGAATCTATTGGGATTTTATAAGGCTGTCAATGTCTCATTTTTATCCTTCATTCAAAAGATGGCACCTCCAACAGTAGAGCTCTTCCTCAGCACTGCACTGGAATTTCAGCCTCAGTTTTGTGCCCACCTCTGGAGTGGGGTTTGAATTCATAAACTGCTGACTCAAAGGTGATGGTGCTATTTATCTGAGTTACCACTTGCAAATTGCCGTTTGGTGGATTGTGCCACTCTGGGTAGCCAGTGAACTCCATACAGGAAGACACAAAAGAAAGGGACTTGAGAAAATTTTACTGTCTGCATTAAAAATACATCTATTTTAACTGAGCTGTTTCGTTGATTATATGGAAGATGAGGTGTCTCCCGAGATCATTCCTCCGCCTTCCTCTGCTTAAGTGCAAGAAGAGACCAGGAAACTACGCAGAGAACCAGCTCAATGAGCACAGAAGCCCAGTGCATATGGAGTGGTAAGCCTGCTTTGGTTCACAGGTGAAAGACTGCATTGGGACTGCATTCTCAGGTCCAATTATATTTTTTGTGCCTGCTTCAATGTTGAGTTAGAGTAGACTTTCACAGTCCAAGACAGGCAAGCCAAATGTGGCCGGCTTGATCATTTTACCTTGCCCTTCATCTCACTTTTCAAAAATATTCTCCATGATCTGGCAGCATTATCCTTTCAGCTTTCAGTATCTTTAGGTAATTTAGTTTTTCCAGGGCAAGTTTTTGGACATATTTATTCCTGCATCAAATACTGAAATACCTACCAGTAATAAATCACTATTCAAATAACAAGAGCAGAGTTATCACTAGTATTTGTAAAATATGTTCTTATATACTTGTTTAAAAAGTAATTTCTAAAAACCTATCTTTGAAGACAGATTCAATAAAGTTGTTCAAAATTATGAAAGGTATTGAAAGGGAAGGTAGAAAGAAAATGTTTCCACTGGAAGGAAGGTTGGTAACTGGAGGACAGAGATTTAAGAATTGAAAATAGAAGAGACACAAAGATTTATTTTCTGCAGTAAATGGTTACAACCTGGCACATGGAAACAGATTCAATAATAATTTTCAAAAATTAATTCAATAAATACTTAAAAGTTGAGAAACTTTGATAGCCATGAGGAAAGTGCAGCAAAGTAGGGACTAAAATTGAATAGTTTTTCTAAAGAGCTTGTTGGTCTTTGGAAAAGTAGTGGATGAGGTAGAAGGATGATGTAGGCTGCAAAGAGACATTGATAGGATGCAGTGCTGGGCCGAAAAATGGCAAATGGAATTTAACCTTGATAAGTGTGAGATGATTCATTTTGGTAGGACAAATTTGAATGCAATTACATGGTCAATGACAGGGTTCTGAGGAAAGTGGAGAAACAGAGAGATCTTGGAGTTCATATCCACTGATCTCTGAAGGTTGCCACTCAAGTGGATAAAGCCATGAAGAAGGCCTATAATGTGTTAGTGTTTTATTAACAGGGGGTTAGAGTTTAAGAGCCTTAGGGTTATGCTGCAGCTGTACAGGACCTTGGTGAGACCACATTTGGAATATTGTGTGCAGTTCTAATCACCTCACTATAAGAAGGATGTGGAAGCATTGAAGAGAGTGTAGAGGAGTTTACCAGGATGCTGCCTGGTTTAGAGGGTAGGTCTTGTGAGGAAAGGTTGAGGGAGCTGGGGCTTTCTCTTTAGAGCAGAGGAGAATGAGAGGGACTTAATAGAGGTTAATAGAGGAGCATAGATAGAGTGGATGTTCAGAGACTATTTCCTAGGGTGGATGTAGCTGTTACTAGGGGGCATAACTATAAGATTCAGGGTGGGAGATATAGGCAGGATGTCAGAGGTAGGTTCTTTATTCAGAGAGTGGTTGGGGTGTGGAATGGACTGCCTGGTGTGATAATGGAGTTGGACACTTTAGGAACTTTCAAGTGATTATTGGATAGGCACATGGAGCACACCAGAATGATAGGGAGTGGGATAGCTTGATCTTGGCTTTGGACAAAGCTTGGCACAACATCGAGGGCCAAAGGGCCTGTACTGTGCTGTACTGTCCTATATTTTTCAATGTTATTCTTTCTTTGTCTTATATTTGATCCGGTTTTCTGATTTACAGTTTTAAAATCTTACTGTATTCTTCTCCTGCCCCATCTAAGACCAACTTCTAATTCCTTATCTCGTGAATGAAGAGTCTGAACTTTAGAACAATAGAAAAAAAATCAAGATTTTGGAAACATAGACACAAAGTCCACAAAATCCTTGAGCAGGGTAGTCAACTTTGGAAGAGAGAAAACAAAAGAATTAATGCTTTGGGTGCGGGTCATTTTGTTGGTATTTTCATCAGATCAAAGATCAACCTTGTCATGTCTTTGAAGCAATGAGATCAAGCACTGATGTTTCTTCCAATTGCTGAAGAGCGAAGTGAGAAAAGACATAATTAACAGGAAGTGGAAGTTCCAAACTGACATATTCAGCAGCCCCCAATATAAAACACTCTTTATCATGGGCCATTGCCCACTACTGTCCATTCCTTTATGCCCTGACAAAGTGATCCTGAACTGTGGTTATGATCTTCGGAGAGCTTCTTGTTTCTATGCCATTGAAGCTGATTGTGGCATCATTCCTGAGGCTGGATGAGGTATGCTTTCGAGTAAGTCTTGATGAGTTACTGCAGTGGATCCAGTAGATAGACCTGTGATCAATATTGAGGTCAGGGGCACAAGTGCTGATGAAATGAATTATTTCATGTTGAATGATAGGGGTTTCTAGAATGATTTTATAGAGTCATAGAGGTATACAGCACAGAAAAAGGCCCTTTAGCCCATTGTGTCTGTGCTGGTCAAAGACAAACTGCCTAACTATTCTAATCCCATTTTCCAACATTTGGCCTATAGCCTTGTATGTCTTAGCATTACAAGTGTACATCCAATTACTTCTTAAATGCATCTCTGTCAACACCATTTCTATCTTCTGACTGCATCATTCAGATAAGTTCTTCATCAGATTCCTTGCTAAAGGCTGTTAAAATATCAGGTGAATTGCTCATCATAGTGTACTCTGATGCTCTTGTACCATTATATTGATATACTGGTCTGTGTAATCTTTCCAAGCATTCATGGGATGTGAACATCACTAACAAGGTGGTTTTTATTGTTCATCCTTAATTGCCCTGGAAAAGATATAGCACCTGTTGCAGTTGATCTAGTGTAGATACACCACAGTGTTATTAGGGAAGGAGTTCCCTGATTTTGACTGAGTGACATTGAAGGACTGATGTTGAGTTGAGTTTGAGCTTGATGTTGAGTTAACATATAATTTCAGAGAGGAACTTGCAGGCAGTGACATTCCTGTACATATGCTGTGCTCATCCAGAATGTTAGAAGTTGCTGGATTGAAAAATGCTGTTGAAGGAGCCATGGTAAGTTATTACCTTGCAGATGATACACACTGTTACAACAGTGCACTAGTGCTGGAGGAAGTATGTGTTTAAACTGCTGGATGTTGTGTTGATCAAGTGGGTTGCTTTGTACTGAATAGTATTTAGCTTTTGAGTGTTGTTGGAGCTGCATTTGTGCAGCCACATTGGAGAGTGTTCTATCAGACTTCTGACTTGTAGATGCTGGACAAGCTTTGGGGAGTCAGAAGGTAGCTGACTCACAGCAGAATTCCCAGCCTCTGACCTGCTCTTAGAACATAGAACATAGAACACTACAGCACAAACAAGCCCTTCGGCCCGCAAGTTCCACTGATCATATCCATATTTACCAGGCCATAGAGCTCTTATAGACTCCCAATCCCATTAAATCCCATGTACTCATCCAGAAGTCTTTTAAAAGACTCCAGTGAGTTCACCTCTACCACCTCCGACAATAGCCAATTCCACTCACTCACCATCCTCTGAGTGAAAAACTT
Organism: Sphyrna mokarran; assembly: GCA_024679065.1. NCBI lineage: Eukaryota > Metazoa > Chordata > Chondrichthyes > Carcharhiniformes > Carcharhinidae > Sphyrna > Sphyrna mokarran. The sequence continues at coordinate 17,114,327 of JAGIQG010000014.1, forward strand.
ACCCCTAACATCTCCTCTGTACTTGCTCCGCAGCACCTTTAAACCTGTGTCTTCTGATAGCGACCATTTCAGCCCTGGGAAATAGCCTCCAAGAAACCACCCTATCTATTCCTCTCAACATTTTATAAACCTCTGTCAGGTCGCCTCTCAATCTTCGCCTCTCCAGGAAGAAACCTAGCTCCCTCAACCTATCTTCATAGGTCATGCCTCCCAATCCAGGCAACATCCTTGTAAATCTCCTCTGCACCCTCTCCATAGCTTCCACATCCTTCCTGTAGTGAGATAGCTTCCACATCCTTCCTGTAGTGAGATAGCTTCCACATCCTTCCTGTAGCTACAGTATTAAGATGGCTGGTCCAGTTCAGTTTCTGGTCAATGGTAATACCTAAACTGTTGATAGTAGGAGATTCAACAATATTAGTGCCATTGAATGTCAAGGCAAGATGTTAAGATCTTGTCGAAGATAATCATTGCCTGGCATTTGTGTGGGATGAATGTTACATGTCACTTCCAGACAGATTCCAGTCCAGATCAGTGTTATTTTTGTCCATGGTGTTCTGGGTGGGGTCAGAGACAATGTTAAAGGTAGACGACTTCAAAATAGTTGTACTATCAAAGGCAAAAAGAAGAGACGTTTTTGGAGATGATCATTTCCCTGCAATTTTCAGCCCAATCTTGGTTGTTACCCAGGTCCCACCGTAAGCTGTCAGCTGTTTTGTTATTAGAGGAGTTATGAATGGAGCTGAACATTGTCAAATTGTCAACAATCTACTCTTGTATCTGACCTGAGTTGCCTTTCATGCAAGACTGAGTCCCTGAAGTGGAAAATGTTTCATTGCCCAGCGCCAACATCCCTGATAAAATCAAAAGTGAAACCAGAATAAGGAGGAGCACCAAGACTCTGGTGACACAGACTAGAATATTTTCCTCTGATTACTTGTAGCAAGTTTTTCTTTTCATTTTCATTGACCTGCTGATAAAAGGAATGATTTTACTCCCTCTCATTTAAGAAACAGCTATACCAGATAAGAGACTAATTTCATGACAGAGCCTCGAAGAAATGAGAGGGAGGCATTAACCCCATTTACAGCATGTAAATTAAACGAAGCTGACAGATTCACTGCACTTTTACAGCTGTCTTGGAAATCTGGCCATGGGCTCACTTCTGTCAAGATCCATATGGTAGAAGTAGACGTGGCTGTGAACTCAATACACCACCCAAAAATATTCTACATTTGCTGATTAGATTGATCTGCATAGTTTGCAGTAAGTTATTCCAGCCCAACAAACTCCCAAGATCTCTACATTCTTCTAGTTCAACCTCTTGCATACCCAAATGGTAATCACTTCACAATTGCTTTCTTAACTGTATATTCCCTTAATTAACCTATTCATCTCTGTATTTCTATTTCCTCCACAATTGCCCTTGAACTGATTGTTGTGGGTCTGGAGTCATGTGTAGGATAGACCAGGTAAGGACCAGATGGATCTCCTTCCCTAAAGGGACGTTAGTGAACTAGATGGGTTTTTGCAAAAATCAATAATGGCTTCATGGTCATCATTAGACTTTTAATTCCAAGTTTTTATTGAATTCAGATTTCACCATTTGCCAAGCTGGGATTTGATCCCGGATCCTCAGAGCATTACTCTGGATTACCAGTCCAATGACAATACTACTGTGTCATTCCCTGACCTCCAGGTGCTATATGAATGCAAGTTGTTGTTTTCACTATCCTCCAAAACTGCTATGACTTTGATTTTGTTACATCCTTGAAACTTTTTATGAGCACATGGTCAAGATAAACATTTATTTTGATGACACCCTTGGCATAATATTTACTAACTCTCACTCAAAAACAATAGTCTCTGTAATGGAGTGATTAATATCAGCTATTAAAGTTCTGGTCTCTCAAAACCTGTCTACTTTTGCGCACTGCTAATTGTCCTCAGTGTTATCATTGAGTGACATGGTGGCAGTGTGGTTAGCACTGTTGCCTCACAGCACCAGAGACCTGGGTTCGATTCCCGGATTGGATCACTGATGTATGGAGTTTCCACATTCTCTCTGTGTCTGCGTGGGTTTCCTCTGGATGCTCCAGCTTCCTCCCACAGTCCAAAGATGTGCGGGTTAAGTTGATTGGCCATGCCAAATTGCCCTTTAGTATTGGGGAACTAGCTAGGGTAAATGCATGGGATTATGGGGATGGGGCCTGGGTGGGACTGTGGTCAGTGCAGGCATGATGGGCCAAACGGGCCTCCTTCTGCAGTGCAGGATTTATGATTATTAGGGGTCCATAGTTAAACAGCTCCTAACTCTACAATACCACACCAGTTCCAGCATCTAATTTCTAATGCTTCAATTTCCCTTGAAATGACTGGCGTGCGATTTCAGACAACATTCAGATATCACATGTAAGTCAGAAGACATAAGGATGGCAGATTTCCTTCCTAACCATTTGGGTTTTTTTTAATGACAATTTACAATATAATTCATTAGATTTTAATTCCAGATTCTATTAAATTCAAATTTCGACATCTGCTATGGTGGGATTCAACCCAGCTCCCAGAGCATTGCACTTGGGCTCAGGGGTATTACTCCAGGGCTAATATCACTATACCATTGCCTCCTCTTCTGTTCCCCACTATCTATTCCTAATGTCTGGCTACATTTGTCTTAAACTACTGGTTTTTTTACCCTGTGGTCTGCCTCATATGGGATCCTGTTTCTATCCCCAAAATCACTTTCTCTAGAAAAAAATGGCTTGGATTAAGATTATTAATGGGTTTGATAGGGCAAATGCTGGGAATATTCTTCCATTTATGAGGACATAGATAGATAGTGACAAATAAATCCGATAAGGAATATATCAGAACTTTACTCTGAGAATATGGAACTTCCTTCCACCCGAAGAAGTTGAGGTGAATTAAGTAAATGTATTTAAGCGGAAACAAATTAAATAGAAGGCTGTGCTGACAGGATTAGGTGAAGGGGATAGAAGCATGTGTGTACACTGCCTAGACTGATGGTGATTCTGTGCTTTAAATTCTATGTAACTGATTCCATATTTCTCCGTCAGTATTCCTTTCATTCAGTTTGTCTATATTGTCCAAGTCCAATTATTTATGAAGGTATCATAGTTGTTATTCCCATTCTTCTAGCCACTTATTCACGTATTTTCGCAATTGTTTTGGTGAGCTGCGTTACTTTTCCCACAGGACGAATTTATTGCTCTGCATTCTGTCTTTTTTGAGTTGTGAGCCATACGTGGAGTTGTTAAAGCCCTTGTATTATTTCTCTTCCTGCCGACCTTTTAACCTTTCATCAATATCTACTGCTCTGCTGTCATGTAGATATTGTCCTCCTGACACACGTAGCTTTCCAAGTTCCATGGTTTCCGACCGAGTGAACAAGTGGCCTTTTCATCCCACGAGCCTGCACTGCCACTCGGTGTGACTGCCCCATAACTTCATTTTACCTGCCTTTTTTTTCCCGTATGAAAGAGCTGTCAATCTCACTATTAAATCTTTCAGTTGGCCCTGAGTCATGACTGTTTTATTTTGGAGGGGGAAAAAAAAACTCCAAATTTCCACTCCCCTCTCGGTGAAGTGCTTCCTGCACTGAATGACCGGATTCTAATTTTAATGCGGGACCCAGTCGCCAGAGGAAATAATTTCTCTCCATCCACAACCTCCAATCATCTCGAACACCTCAATTAGATCACCCCTTAGTATCAGGAAGGCAGTGCAATCCGAGACACTGCAACCTGGTCCTCAATTTAACCCTTTTATAGCTCCTCGGTACCTCTCGGTAACCCTGCAAAACAGTGGGCCTTGTCGATTTTCTGAGATACCTATTCTTCCTCTACCTGCTGCAATGTTGGACAATGCCCCGGTGTCTGTTCACTACCGTTAGGTGAGAGGCTCAACTTTAATGCCGCCGTTGCCTCTTCCCTGCTGCTGATTCCTTCGCTCGCCGTGCACCCCACCCAGGCGTGAGGAGGAGGAGGCAGTTTTAGGCAAAAGATTCTGCAGCGATGGCGGTGAATTAGCAATCTTCCAGTCTGTTGCTTATGATTGAATCCACCCCCAACTCCCCACTGCAGCTCAGAATCAGTGTGTATGTGAGTGAGAGAGAGAGAGTGGTTCTGATGCGGTTGGACACTGCCAAGCTGTATGGGAGGAGCTTGTGCTGATGCAGCATACGGCTCCAGCAGCAGCAGTCTCATGCAGCACTGTACAGAGAGAGAGGGATCAACACAGGAGGTGTTGACGCATTTTGTGTGCCTGAAGTAACTACAGAATTTTGATATTGAAATCCTCTCTCAGATGCCTGCCTGCTTTCACACGCACTCACATCTCTTTGGTTGAGCTCTGGACTGACTGATGTCAAAAAGGCAAACTTTAAAACAGCACTGGAATAATTCTCCTTTTTTCCCCTAAAATTGCACTTAAGGCTTTTTTTTTCTCGTTTTAAGAGCCGTTACACAAAAGGACACGCAGTTGTGCGGGTCAACACCAGAAGCATGTCCTGCTAGCGGGGCTCTGGGGACTGCGGAAGGAGCTATTCAGCCCTGTGCCGTGTCTATCCTGTGGAAGCGAGCTTTGACAGTGTTCAGCAGGTTTGGGCTATGTCGCGCCGTGCTGGGCTCTCCCTCCCGTCCCACTAGGGCAATGGGATCGTGGATACCTGCCTGCTTCATTTTCACATCTCCAAGTAATCCGGCTGTAAATGGAGGAGGAGATTGACACCCGCAAAATCAACAACAGTTTTCTACGTGACCATAACTATGCAACTGAAGGTATTTACAGCCATTTAACCCGGGTGGTTTATTTAAATATGTCTGTGCCGTGCGTGTGATATGACTGTCTTGCTCCGTCCCTGTTTTTTCCTAATTGGCATTTGGATCATTGTGAGTAACAGTCGCTGAATTGGGTCCTTACTGCGGAATGAAATGATGTTTCAGCACATCCTCTGCCTGGTATCCGAGGAAGATGAGTAAAAGGACAGAAGACAAGTGTGACTTGAGTTAAGATCGCAGTGCTGCAGTCATAGGGGGACAGGGAATCGGTGAACGAATTCATTTAAAAAATTATATAAAACAAACTCCTTTGGATATAGGATCTACCAGAAAATATAGCTTTTTTTTAAGAAAGGGGATGGGTGGGGAGGGAGAGAGGGGATGGGTTGCTGAAATTGGTGATCCGCAGTTACGCGTAGGATTCCAAAGCACACGCTGCTGAAATATCCACGATCTTGACATCCTCTAAAATCGAGAAAAAAAACATCAGATTCCTTCATTACCTGTAAGGCGAACTGCAGTTATTCCGTTAGCACAGATTCCGGGTTATGTAGTACGATGAACTCGACTGGCCACTGTCCAGGTGAGATACCATTCAGTATCAATCTTCCCTTTGCAATGTGAAAATGGGCCCTTGGTACAATCCAGATTTCAATGCGAGCATTCTTCCTTCATAGCTTGCAAGCATTATGCAGATATTTTTTAAAAAAAAAATAAAAATACTTGAGGATTCATCTTTGCTGATCATTAGATTTCAAAATACATGTTTGCTGTTTGGTTAAAGGTCTATAAATACTCACAGACAGCCCCCTGGGGTCACGGGAGAATGATCTGAAAGAAAACCTTGAACGACAGGAGAAAAGGATTAGAGATCAATCTTTTTCCTATTGTTTCATCTCTTGAAACTTTCTTTGCCTCGTGTCTTTAACCGCAAAATTCTAACTTTGACCTTTATAGGGTGACCTCAGGAGCCTGCAGCGTGAGATTTTCTGTTCCTTTGCTGTTTAGCTGACAGGTGTCCTTTCTCTGCACTCCCACCATTCCCTTCAATGCATTTGTTGCTGCATTTTATCTGTTGAGCTAAGAGTTTTTTTATTTTTGATTTATTTAGATCCAGTAAATATGAAAGGAAATGTAATGTTTCCAGATTTCATCTGAAGCTGTTCTATCAAATTGAGCTGAGTGGGTGAGGAGTGTCTCTAGAGATCACTGCAGACTTGTTGCCAATGACGATGCTTGTGCTCCTGTATTGAGAAATCCCTCATACAGAGCTGCACTTAGAATTAGCTTTAATGGATTGAAATATTATTATGGAATTTTATTTCCCTTGGCTGACATGACTGCTTATTTGCAGATACTAAAACCCTTATGTGGTCATTTTGGTACAGCTTTCTATATCTGTAGGCAAGAGGAGCAGGAATACCAGTGTCAGTTCTGCAATTGAATCAGATTCTGTCAGACTCAAGTGGTGCAGTTAGTGATGACCTTAACATTTCAAGCAAATACATTAAGGAACTGCTGTTAGAGATGCCAGGAGTACATTTGCATCATAGTGCATCTACATATGTATGAAATGGAGCCAAGTATCTCTATATATCACTGTTACTGCATCAAACTGTATTAAAAATCAACATGATTCCCTCTAAACCTGCATTCACATTCTCTCCTTAACCATTCATAATTTCAAATGCAAAAATCTGAAGAATTATTGTTAAGTAGATTCTTGCAAATATGAAATATATTTATTGATTCTGTACCCTATCACTTCCTGCAAATTCTTGATGGTAAATTCTGAAACAGGACCAAGATAGGACTGGGAGTGACTGCTGTTCTTACTGAGATACTTATAGGGGGATTTACAACAGCATCACTCCACAGCCTGATTTCCTTTGTGAATGCTTGGAAGGGATTAACAATATAGACCCATTGAGCTTGTTGCCCTTAATTTTTGGCTAGCTCAAACTAATTTGTGTGTAAAGGCAGGGGAGAATGCAGTTGTGGGCCCTTGTAGTTGACTGGTTTAATCTCCTGAAAAAAGCCAATTTGTTCTGCTCATGCCTGATCATTTTTGACTATGGTGTACAACTCTGCTCAGAAGGGAAAATCGGCACTCCTGTGAGGGATCTGAAGCCTTGTGTATTATACTGAGAATGGAGCATAAAGTTATGCTGAAGTGGGAAGAGACTTGTGCAAATTCCGAATGCTGACATAGACATTTGTAACAGTAGAAACAGGCTGTGCTGTAAACTTTATGCAATTCTACATAAATGATCTTGTGGGTTTTGGAGCTTAACCATCCAACTACGATCAATCTTTCTGTTTTCAACTACATGGGAGTGGCAGTGGATTGATAATGGAAGACAATTCAGAAGACCCCTGAGCTCAAACTACATATTTGCCCATGTGCATGAATTTATATTGCCATTTTTCCAAAATGATTTCTCACGACCTTTAAATAAAATCAGTAGTTAAATGTGCAATATTTATTAATTGCAGTGACTTTAGATAATTATGCAGAGGGATGCCAGTCCTGCAGGATTGTCCTTGAGTCTCCAGGAATTCAAGATTAATCTCCAAGATACTGCTGTGAGCAACCTGGGTAGAAAATCATAGAAGCATTAAAATATATTCATTTGTTTTCTTTTATAATATTTCATTGATTAAATCTAGAAGCATTGGAGTTGGGAAAGATGTAGAAAGTTAAGAATGATGATGCTTGTATAAAGAGATGAAACATTATCTTGGTTTCTTTCAACATTAAAAAGCCTGACATCTCTGAACAATAGTCTGCATTCCACACTCAGCCCACTTCTGTTGGCTCTCAAAAGGGAAAGAAAATTCAAAAGTCATATTCTTAAATGACTTCAAATTTTCACAAACCCTATCTTCTAGATTGGCTATTCAAAGATTGGAATGCACTGAGTCACCTAGTAATTAAAAATACCTTAAATAACAGAGAAGGAACAATAACATCTGTAACCCTTGACTGACTTTGTTCATCTTTTGTAATATAAAGTAATTCAAATTTGTGAAGAAACATTACAAAAAGACAGATTACAGTAGACAGGGACCCAGGTTCAATTCTAGCCTTTGGAAACTGTGTGTATAGAGTTTGTTCTCCCAATGTAGGCATAGGTTTCCACTGGGAGCTCCAGTTGCCCCCCAGACTCCAAAGATATGTGGGTTAGGTTGATTGACCATGCTAAATTGTTTCTTAGTGTCAGGGGAGTTAGAAGGGTAAACATGTGAGGTTATAGTGGCCAATCACTGGCCTATCTAAATCCCTCCTGAGCCAGCCCAATTCACCCTTCCACCCTCGATCAGCCTCGATCACCCCCCTCCCTCTCCCCACTGATCCCATTTACAGTGGGTCTTGTCCCATCTCCAATATACCCTGCCACCTGTGGCCCCACCCCATTGCACTGCCCAATGCCTGGTAGACAGTCCCAAGGTGGACAGTGCCAGTTTGTCCCTTTCCCCCCTCCCCGAAAACAAGTGGTAGATTCAGAATCTGCAAAATAGTTTTCTGAAATGGAAGAAAATAAATTGTTAAAAGGTGGCACCGTGGCACAGTAGTTAGCACTGCTATCTCACAATTCCAGGGTCCTGGGTTTGATTCCAGCCTTGGGTGACTGTGTGAGTTTGCACATTCTCCCCATATCTGTGTGGGTTTCCTCTGGTTACTCTGGTTTCCTCTCACAGTCCAAAGATGTGCAGGTTAGGTGGATTGGCAGTGATCAATGTGCAGGGTTACGGGGATAAGGGAGGGAGTGGACCAAGGTAAAATGCTTTTTTGAAGAGTTGGTGCAGACTTGATGGGCAGATTGGCTTCCATCTGCACTGTAGGAATTCTATGTAGAAAATTAGAAAGGGAAGATAAACAAAATTACTTAGATAGCTCTTTCAAAGATCTAGCACGGGTTTTATTTGAGTGGCTTCCTCCTGCACTATAAAATCTCATGGGCAGTAGCAGTGCTGTATACAAGGAATTGTTTTCAAAGAAATGGAAAGGATAAATAAAGAAAATGATGAGGAAAATAAGGAGGGGAAGCCTGAACACTTTGAAGTACCTGTACTGCTTTAAACTCAGAATCTGGATTATGCAACCATTGGCAATAGCATTAATATATCAGCTACACCATTTAAACAGGTTAAAGGAAAACCTGATGACCTTGGAAGACCTGTGTGCAGTAGGCCTGCTAATGTTCTACATTACAAAATCATGTGCTACTTTGAATTTGCTGTGTGTTTTCTTTCTTTTACAAGGCTAACAGGAGTAAGCAGCGCTTTTCTCTGACTGGTATTTTAGAATTAATTTCTGGTAATTGCATTTTGTTGATGCTTCACTATTGTGGCCTTCAGCCAAGTTTAAGGAGTGGCATTGTTCCCTCTAGTTTCTTTTACAAATGCCTCACTGTCTTGGTGTCATGCTTCGGCTTTTTCATGTTTTTGGCAACAAACGTATCTTTGCAGAATTGAAACACTTGTGGACTTAAAGAACTTTGCTCTGGCAGATGGATCAATATTCATGTATTCAAAATTCTGAGCTGATTTTTCTTTTCGATATAATCTCCCAAAGATCATCTTTTTGCTTGAATTAGATATACTTGCATGAAGCTATGTAATTCAGCATTAATAAACTTCTAATATTAAGACACAATGTAAATGAATCAGTGAACTCTTTTGATAGGAGGAAAAGAATGTTTTCTTCCAAAGGATTTAAAATTTACAGCACACAAACAGGCCACTTGCCCAGTAGGGCTATTTATCTTCCAAATGAGCCTCCTTGACCCTACTTCATCTCACCCTATCAGCATAAGCTTTCTATTCCATTTTCCCTTATGAAACCAGAAACGTCAGCTTATCCGTAATGGGAAATGATGAACAGACTGGTTCTCCTTTCTCTTGAGGGGTGTAAATACATTTTAAGGAAAGGCTTGATAAGTATGTAAGGGTGTAGGAAATAGAGTGTTACGCTAATCCAGTCTGCTGAGCAAGAATGGGAAGAGATTTGACTGGAATATAAATGCTAGCATAGGCTGACTGGGCCAAATGGCTTCTTTACTGTATTATTTTCTATTTCATTACCTTCTCCTTAGCTGCCTTTATATTCTACTCCTTATGGTAGCAAGATCCACACCCTAACCACTCTGGGAAAAGGAGTTTTCCTGAATTTTTGATTGGATTTTTTATTGATTATTTTATATTAATGAACTCACACCTGGGATTCTTCTTACACCCAATTCTCCTACACATCTTCCCTACTCCTAATTTTCATAATTTTGAAGATACCCAGGGAAGACAGTGGCAATCCATAGGCTCAAGCTACTGCTCCAGGAACGTGAGTTCAAATCCCACCGTGGCAGCTGGTGGAATTTAAATTCAATGAACAAATCTGGAATTAAATGCTACTTTTAATAAAAGTGTCCATAGAAACCATAGAACATTTACGGCTCAGAAACAGGCCTTTTGGCCCTTCTTGTCTGTGCCGAACCATATTTTTGCCTAGTCCCACTGACCTGCACCTGGACCAAATCCCTCCACACCCCTCTCATCCATGAACCTGTCCAAATTTTTCTTAAATGTTAAAAGTGACCCTGCATTTACCACTTTATCTAGCAGCTCATTCCACACTCCCACTACTCTCTGCATAAGAAGCTCCCCCCACCCCTCTGCCAATATTCCCTTTAAACTTTTCTCCTTTCACTCTTAACCCATGCCCTCTGGTTTTTTTTCTCCCCTAGCCTCAGTGGAAAAAGCCTGCTTGCATTCACTCTATCTATACCCATCAAAATCTTAAACACCTCTATCAAATCTCCCCTCATTCTTCTATGCTCCATGTCCTTTTTCATTGTAAAAACTATCTGGTTCACTAATGTCATCTTTACCCTGTCTATCTATTTGTCACTCCAGACCCATGGTAATGTCATTAACTCAACTGCAATGTTATTCAGCTGGCCTATGCTGTCTGCACTTATCCTTTGATACTTTTGATTGCCTGTTAGTGTTGAGCTGTCATCACTCTGCCTATGTACTCTGTGCCTAAGCATCTTGCTCCACTTCAACTGATGAAGGAACAGCATCCTGAAAAGCTTGTGATTTCAGATAAACCTGGTGCACTATAACCTGTGTTGGGTAACACTTCATCTTGTCCACCCCAGTCCAACATCAGCATCTCCATATCATTAGAATAAAGGAAGTTCTCAACAGTAAGAAAATTGAAACTGTGGAAGAGCAATAAGATTTAATCATAGAATCATAGAGACCCTACACTACAGAAAGAGGCCATTTGGCCCATCAAGTCTGCACTGACCACAATCCCACCCAGGCCGTACGCCCATATCCCTACATATTTACCCACTAATTCCTCTAACCTATGCATCTCAGGATACTAAGGGCAACTTTTTTAGCATGGCCAATCAATCTAACCCACACATCGTTGGACTGTGAGAGGAAACTGGAGCATCTGGAGGAAACTCACGCAGTCACGAGGAGAATGAACAAACTCCACACAGACAGTGACCCAAGCCGGGAGTCAAACCCAGGTCCGTAGAGCTGTGAAGCAGCAGTGCTAACCACTGTGCTACTATGCCACTCACAGATTTAGGCATTTGTGTATACATGTCGCTAAAAGCTAGCAACCAGACAGAAAAAAATGTCAAGACATTAAATGGAATATTAGCTTTCAACAAAAGAGGATTGGAATCCAAAACTAAGGAAACTTTGCTTCGGGTGTATAGAGAATTTGCACAATAGTTAGCACAGCTGCCTCACAATACCAGGGACCTAGATCCAATTCCTGGCTTGGGCCACTGTCTGTGGGGAGTCTGGACGTTCTTTCTGTGTCTGCATGGGTTTTCTCCTAGTTGTCTGGGTTCTTCCTGTAGTCCGAAAGACATGCTGACTGTCCTAAATTCTCCCCCAGTGTACTCAAACAGGCACTGGAGTGTGGCATCCAGGGGATTTTCACAGCAACTTAATTGCAATGTTAATATAAGCCTACTTGTGACTAATAAATAAACTCTAACTTTTTAGTCAGACCCCACCTGCGTTCAGTTTTCAGCAGTGATACTCAGGAAAGATATATTGGTCTTGGAGTTAGTGAAGCACAAATTTATCAGAATTACAATGGAACTTAATAGGTTAATTTATGAGAATAGATTGTATGAACCTCCCTTTGGCTTTTAAGGCTAAGAGAAGATCCAATTGAGGTTTTAAAAATGATAGATTTTCAAATAAGGCTTGATATAGAGAAATTATTTCCTGTAAGGAAATCCAGAACAATGGGGGAACAGTCTTAAAATTAGAGATAGCTAGGTGAATCTTTATTGAAATTCCATAGTACCTTTTCCATACAAACGGAAATCCGGAACTCTCTTCCCTCAAAAGGCCAAGGACGCCAGGGATCAGTTGAAATTTTTGAAGATTGAGATCATTTTTTTTCTTGGATAAGGACTAAACAAAATTAGATCCGTTAGCTTTGGTACATGGATTGAGGATTGGTTAATGGACAGAAAACAGAGCGTGGGGAAAACGGGAGCTGAGATTAGCGGTGTACAGGAAGTATCAGTGCTTGGCCCATAACTATTTACAGTGTATGTCAATGACTGGGATGAGGGGACTGAGTGTAAAGTGTTCAAGTTTTTTGACAATCCTAGGTAAGGTAGGAAGGTAAGAGGTGAGGATGGTGTGAAGAGTGTGCAAAGGGTTGTAGACAGGTTAAAACGAATGGTGAGATGGACATTTTGAGAAAAAAGAAACTATCCACTGTGGAAGGAACATCAAAAATAGAACATTTTTTAATGGTGAGAGATTGGGAAATCTTTGGTTTCCACAGAGACCCTGGACATCATTGTACACAAATCATAGGAAGTTAACATGCAAGTACAGCAAGCACGTAGAAAAGCAAATGGTTGGTAGCATTGATTACAAAAGGATTCAAGTATAAGAGTTCAGAAATCTTATCACAGTTGAGAAGGGTCATTATGAGACCACACTTGAAGTGCTATGTACAGTTTTGATCTCCTTTACTGAAAAAGAATATATTTACCTCAGACGAAGGGCAACAATAGTTCACTAACTATCCTGAGGTTGGGAAATTGTCTGAGGAGGGGGCATTGGTAAATCCAATTTATATTCCTAAGGATTTAGAGGAATGAGAGATGACTTCATTGAAATGTATAGAATTCTTAAGAGGCTTTATAGGGCAGATACTGAAAAGATGGATTCCCTGGCTACAGAGTTGAGAATGAGAGGCATTGTTTCAAGGTAAAGAATTAGTCATTTAGGTCTGAGAGAAATTCCTTCATTCAGACTTGTGAATCTTTGGAATTCTCTGCTGCAGCGAGCTGTGGGTGCTCTATTGACGAGTATATTTAAGATGATGGATGATAGATTATTGGGTAGAAGGGGACAGTATGGGAAGCAATTAGACAAACTAAGAAATGATCCTATTGAATAGTGAAGCAAATCTGAAGGGTCAAATGCCACCTTCAGGTCCAAGGGGATTTTCACAATAACTTCATTACAGCGTTAATGTAAGCTTTGTTTGTGACTAATAAATACACTTTACTTTTATTTATTTTTTCTTTTGTTCTTGGGGAGAGAGTAGAGGTCATTGAAGTTGAGCTACAATTCATCAATGCTCTAACTGACTAGGCTTATGACTGAGTCTTGTTTTTGAATTGTACAATTGGATGTAATGCAGTAGGGGAATAATCTTAAAAAGACAGTGAATCAGGGATATGTGCTAAGGTTAAATCCTGTTTAAAATTCATCTTCAAGGACTATTTCAAAGAGCCGCCTTATAAATGCTGTGATCAGCTCTCTGATGCTGACGTCCTACATGACTTGTGCTTACTTGGTATTCATATTAAACATCTGGGGCACAGTGCTGAAGGACTGGCTATAAATTTCTCTCTTCCCTGACCGTGCGATGGTGGAGAATTTGCTAAGATCGGGTCTTAGAGTTAAACTTGCTTCAGTACCCACCCCACCTTTGAATTCGGGCAGATGGTTTGAATGCAGGGAACATCAAAACTGATGCGAGCCATCAACTCATGTCCATGTTTCTCTTCAGTAAGTTGTTCAGTAGAAATCAGGAGTGAATTGAATGCATTCTTTAGATTTAAGATGGCTTCCTTCTCAAAACACAGCTTTTCTCCTGAAGATGAATGTCTTTGTGATCATGATATAAACTGAAATGATTTTGGCTACATCTTTAAAGGTCCAATCTTGGAAAGTTACACCAGTCTTACATTGTCTTAAAAAATTACACTTCACAGCTGTGTCAGGAAAGGACAATTACATCATTTTTTTTCTTTTGTGAGGTGAAAGTGTCTGCCGTTGATATCAAGGCAGCATTTGACCAAATGTGGCATCAGGGATCCCGAGCAAAACTGAAGTCAAAAGGATTCAGTGGGACAACTCCCCACTGCATGGAATTATACTAACACAAAGGAAGATGGTTGTGGTGTTGGATCTCAAACATCTCAGCCCGAGGCCATCAGTGCAGGAGTTCTCTGGGTGATGCCTAGGCCCAACCATCTTCAGCTGCTTCATCAATTACTTTCCTTCAAGCATTAGGTCAGAAGTCGAGATTTTCACTTGTGCAATGTTCAAATGCCATTTATGATTCCTCAGACAATGAAGCCAATGTGCTCAGATGCAGCAAGACCTGGACAATATTCAGGCTTGAGCTAATAAATGACAAGTAACAATTATGCCAAACAAGTACCAAACAATGACCACCTTCAACCAGACAGAATCTAACCATCTCATCTTGATAAATAAAATCATTACCTTTTCTGAATCGTCACACTATCAAGATCCTGGAAGTTACCATTGACCAGAAATTGAACTGGAACAACCGTATAAATACTGTGGTGGCAGAGGCTCAAACTCTTGAGTTTTGTAACTTACCTCTTATTCCCCAAAACCTGTCCACAATCTACAAGACACACGTCAGATGATGGCATACCTCCATTTGACTGAATGAGTACAGCTCCAAGAATACTTGAGAAACTCGACACCATCCGGGACAAAGCAGCCCATCCACCATGTTAAACATTCATTCACAACAAAAATTCATGCACAGTGACAGCACTGGGTACCATCTACAAGATACACTACAGATACTTATCAACAGTCATTTAAAAGCATCTTCCAAACCCATGACTTCGACCATTTAGAAGGGCAAAGGCAATAGATTCATAGGAATCATCATGACATGGAAGTACTCCTCCAGTCACACATCAACCTCACTGTCATAGAATCATAGAATCCCTGCAATGCAAAAGAGGTCACTTGGCCCATCAAGTCTACACCAGCTGTCTGATAGAGTAACTTACGCAGGGCATCTCCACACCCAATCCCACACTCATTTCCCATGTTTAATCCATGTACTTTAAATATCTTGGAACAGTAAGAATAATTTACCATGGGCAATCTAATCTGCACATTTTGGACTGTCGGAGGAAACCAGAGTACCCAGAGGAAACCCATGCAGTCACTGGGAGAATGTGCAAACTCCACACAGATAGTCACCCTAGACCAGAATTGAACCCAAATCTGGCATTGTGAGGCAGCATCGCTAACCACTGTGCCACCATGCCATCTGTGAGACCCTTCCCAACAGCACTGAAGATGTACCTATACAGCATGGATTGCAGTGATTCAAGACAACTGCTCACTACCACATTCACAAATGCAGTTAGAGATGGGCAACAAATATTGGTCTTGTCAGTGACACTCGCATCCAGTAAAAGAAAAACATAAGTATACAGAAATCATGGAAGTTTTTAAACCTCTAAATTGTTTCTCTCCTCTGCATATAAGTGAATTGGATTTCTTAAAAGTAAAGATTGTCAGGCCTTTGAGAGAACGCATGTGAGTGAGATCAATTGTTAATTTTTTTTATTTATTCGTGCCACAAATAGGCTTACGTTAATGCTGCAGTGAAGTTGCTGTGAAAATTCCCAATTCGCCACACTCTGGCGTCTATTTGGGTACAGTGAGGGAGAATTTAGCATGGCCAATGCATCTAACCAGTACATCTTTCGGACTGTGGGAGGAAACCGGAGCACTTGGCAGTAACCTATGCAGACACGGGGAAAATGTGCAGATACCACACCGACAGTGACCCAAGCTGAGAATTGAACCAGGGCCCTTGGCGCTGTGAGCCTCAGCGCTAATCACTTTGCCACCCTGCCAACTTGTTTAAAGAGCCAGCACAGCAAGATGGGTTAAAGGGCCACATTCTCCACTGTGTAAACCTGTGATTCTATGAAATATATATTTAATGAAATTTATCATATTAAATGACACAATGGCCAGAATTCTCCGGCCATTCACATCAGCAGGATTCTTTGGTTCCGCTGGCAGTGCAACCTGCTCATGTGTTTCCCAGTGGCATGTGGTGACATCAATCCCATTGAAAACATCGAGACCAGAGAATCCCACCACCAGTGAATGTCACACCACCTACCGTCGCCAAGAAACACGCTGTTGGCCCACCCAACTGTTTATAATGAAGAAGTGTTTTATATAGTGTGATTTTCAATGTATTCTGCTTTGAAGGAGAAGTTGTTTAAAGTGCTTATTTACCTAAATGTTGTCTTTTTAAAACATTTAAATCATCTAGAACCAGAGGACACAGTCTCAGAATAAGTAGCAAATCATTTAAGACTGAGATGAGGTGGATGTTAAATCTTTAGAATTCTCTACTCCACAGGGCTGAGGAGTCTCTGTTATTGAGTATGTTCGAGACACAGGTCAGTATAATCTAAGGTATTAATAATATCAAGAGATATTGCAGAAACATAGCATGGTCTAGTCAAAAAATGCTCAAAGGACTACATGGCCTACCCCTGCTCTTATTTCCTGTATTCCTATGTAGCATTGATTTTAAATGCAACATCTTCGTTGCATATATCTGCTCATAGCATTGGGTCCTTAACTGCTTCACAGATTTTCATCGACTCTAAGATATTGTGAACTCTAAGCAGAAAATCATACATTAACTGCCAGGATTTAACATTTCTCTCAAATGGCAAGTCATGGGATCCAGATCTCGCAACCAGCACAATATCCTTTCTTATGTATTTTTTTAAAAGCAGAATGCTTCATTGTGTTTATCAAACTAAAATATTCATGCAGCAAAGTTTCTTTGGCCTGTGCCAGTGTTTATGCTCCACACGAGTCTCCACCCACCTTATTTCATCTCACCCTATCAACTTATCCTTCTATTCACTTCTTCCACATTGACCTATGTAGCTTCCTCTAATATATAATGAGAGGTGAAACAGAAATTTGAGGTGGTCAGAAAAGTTTGCTGCAGAAACTAGTCATTTATTGGTGAGTCAATTGTGAATCACTTGCGTTTCTTTCATAACTCAGTTTAAATTCTAATACTGGAATGACCCATTTTTCATGCTGGTTTAAGCTTATTTCTTAGTGTCATGAGTAGTCTTACATTAACACTGCAATGAAATTATTGTGAAAATCCCCTAGTCGCCG
Organism: Sphyrna mokarran; assembly: GCA_024679065.1. Taxonomy (NCBI): domain Eukaryota; kingdom Metazoa; phylum Chordata; class Chondrichthyes; order Carcharhiniformes; family Carcharhinidae; genus Sphyrna; species Sphyrna mokarran. The sequence continues at coordinate 17,131,642 of JAGIQG010000014.1, forward strand.
CACTCTGGCACCTATTCGGATACACTGAGGAAGAATTTTAGCATGGCCAATGCGCCTAACCAGCAATCTTTGGACTGTGGGAGGAAACTGGAGCCCTCGAAGGAAACTGACGCAGACACGGGTCAAAAGTGCAGACTCTGCTCAGACAGCGACCCAAGCCAGGAATCAAACCTGGGTCCCTGGCTCTGAGGCAGCAGTACTAACCACTGTTCTACCATGCCGCCCATTGCTCCTATTTAAAGATTTCTCCTTTCTCTCTGTCAGTGGAGGGAAAGTGTACAGTGACAGAACTGCAATTTTCAGCCAGAGATCCAGGGCTTCCCGGGGTCTGCAAGAAGGTTTGAAGAGGTCACGAAATATAATTGCAGGATGTAGACCTTCATTTATAAATGAAAAATCTGATCTCTATGTTCCAGAATCAGGTACACCATGACTTTGTCCTTCTCCGGGTATAAAAAGTCTTTTCTTTAAAAAGTATCCATCTACTTTTTCTCTTGCTTGTTGATTCTTTTTTCCAATCTCCAGAAATAAGCTCTGTAAAACTGTTCCGATTATTTTCAAAATTCAAATACAAATCTTTCCTGTTTCCCACTATGATACATTTACCATTTCCTGTAAGTTTAATAAATCCTATCTACGCTTTTAAAAATGGAAGATTATTGGGGTTGTATTCGCTTTAAAACGTGATTTTTAATATGTGTTTATTGTTATCAACTATTGTCTTTAGAAGGGAAATTAGCTCTTTTCCCTCCTCAATTCATTCAACTGGCAGCTGATCATTTCCATACTTTTGTGTTTATAGAGTCAAAGAATCACAGAATCACGTTAGGGGAAGTGGTGATGGAATGGTAATATCGCTGAACTGGTGATCCAAAGACCCAGGCGAATGCTCTGAGGACACAGGTTCAAATCCCACCATGGCAGCTGGTGGAATTTAAATTCAATTAATAAATCTGGAATTAAAAGCTAATTTATTGTTATAAAAACCCATCTGCTTCACTAAGGCCCTTTAGGGAAAGAAGTCTATCATTTTTGCCTAGTCTGTCCTATATGTAACTCCAGGCCCACAAGTTGACTCTTAAATGCTCTCTGAAATGACCTGGCAAGCTACTCAATTGTATGAAACCGCCAAGAAGTCCGAAAGAGGAATGAAACCAGAGACAGCCCCTGGTGTCCATCAACCCTGTAAAGTCCTCCTTATTGTATCTGGGTGATTGTACCAAAATTGGGGGATCTGGCTCACAGACTATTCAAGCAACACCTGACATAGTTATATTCACAGAATCATACCTTACAGATTATATCCCTGTGGTAACTTGACCACAAAAATTCAATGATTCTATGATTGAAAAAGGTGGTTGAATGTGTTGTGATACTCAACTTACTTATAAAAATATTGAAACACAGTGCAGCATGAACTTAGAACTGGAAGCAGCTTGTTACACAGATTCCTCATGGTAAAACCTGCGAAAGCTCACGCTACTAAGAATCCAGGGGAAAGCACTGCTACTTCACAGTACCAGGACCCAGATTCAATTCTCGGCTTAGGTCACTGTCTGTATGGAGTTTGCAAGTTCTCCCCATGTCTGAGTGGGTTTCCTCCAGGTGCTCCAGCTTCCTCCCACTGTCCAAAGATGTGCAAGCTAAGAAATGATAGAGGTGCCTTTATCATGCTGGCTGTGTTCTGTAGGAAACCAACCCGTGGGAAAGATATAGAGGAATAAATTTGCAAAGAAATTTAGAGAAATGCAATAATGGGAAGACTTCATTCATCTGAATAGAGACTGGGATAGTATTATTGTAAAGTACAGAGAATTTCTGAACTGTGTCAAGAAGAATTTTCCTGATCAATATGTTTCTGGCTTAACAAGGAAGGAGGCATTACTGGATTTCATTCTGGGGAATAAGGTGGGTCAAATAAATTAAGTGCCATTTGGGAACATTTAAGAATGTGATCCTTGTATCATAAGGTTTTGATTAGCTACGCAAAAGGAAAAGGAAAAATTAAGAGCAAAAATAACTAATTAGAGGAGGGACAATTTCAATCAGTTGAGAATAATTATGTCCCATGTAAATTGGAATCAAAGACCAGCCAGTGAATACATAATTGGGCTGCTTTTAAAGAGGATGCAGTTCATCTACAGACAAGGTACATTCACACCAGGGAGGAGATAAGATAATAAAGCCAGAGCTCCCCAGATGATGAAAGAGTTTCAAATAGCTTTTGAACAGCTCCTTTTTGTTTTTTGACTAGACCAGCAGTTATTGCCCATCCTGAATTGCCCTCGAGTTGAAGGCATTTAGGAGTTAACATGTAGGCCAGACCAAGTAAAGATGGCAAATTTCCTTCCTTAAAGTATATTAATGAACCAGATGGATTTTTAATATGATGACAGTGATTATCATCAGACTTATAATTAAAGATCTTTTATTGAATTCAATTGTCTGCTGTGGCGAGATTTGAACTCAGTTCCCCAGAACATTACCCTGGGTCTCTGGAATGCTAGTCAAGTAACATCACCACTCCACCACTGCCTCCTCCTCAGTGGCACAGGGGAACTTCAGTTACATGAATAGATTAGGGAGAGTAGATTGCCAGACAAAATAGATAGAGGCTGTTCCTATTGATGGAAGGGTGGATAACCAGAGGACAGATTTAAGGTGATTGACAAAAGGACCAAAGGCACTTGTTTACAGTACAAGTGGTTAGAATCAAGAATCATCACTGAAAGGGTATTGAAGGCAGATTAATTCCTGACTTTGAAAAAGGAATATCATAGCATCATAGAGTCCCTACAGTGCAGAAGATGCCATTTGGTCCATTAAATCTGCACCGACTCTCCGACAGTGCATCTTACCTAGGCCCTGAACCCCATCATATGCCCGTAATACCACACATTTTCTATGGCTAATCCTATCTAACTTGCAGATCTTTGGACACTAAGCAGCACTTTAGCATGGCCAATCAACCTAACCTGACCGTGGGAAGAAACCCATGCAGACATGGGGAGAATGTGCAAATTCTCATAGACGATGACCCAACTCTGGAATTGAACCCGGGTCTCTGGAAGTGTGAGGCAGCAGTGTTTACCATTATGCTGTCAGGCTTATTGGATAAGCACTTGAAAGAAAATAGCTGCGTGACGATGGGCAAAAAACAAAGATTGGGACTCACTAAATTGCTATTGCAAAGAGCCAGCATGAGCTTGGCATGTTGAGTGGCCTTGCTTCTGTGATTCCATGGATAAGTGTCAGTTTGAGCATGTGTGAAACAGCCTTGTTCTGCTGTCTGTTTCCATTCTCATTGTGTCTATTAATTTTTTTGAAGTTTGAAATAATAATGATTTATTATGTTAATATTAAGCACTAATATTAAACAAAATATCTGAACAGTTCAGTGTAATGCATTGTTGAAATTACTGATTACAATGCAAGTTTACAGTTGCAGTTATAAAACAGTCGCTCCTAATGGTATAATGTCTACATGCCTGATTGAGTCTGCTGCATTGCCTTGCAGATCAATAATGGATAAGAGCAAAATCTCATCAGCTACAAGGACAACATCAAAGGAGACTGACCTATTTTTGAAACAGTAATAGTGCTTATGATACATTTACATTAGATTCCAGATTCCTAGGTTTGTGTGGTCTGATTTATGGGCAGTAAGGTGGCACTGCTGCCTCACAGTTCCAGGGACTTCTGTTTGATTCCTGGCTTGGGTCACTGTCTGTTTGGAGTTTGCATCTTCTCCCTGTATCTGCACACATTTCCGCTGTGTGCTCTGGTTTCCTCCTGCAGTCCACAGATGTGCGGGTTTGATTGGCCATGCTAAATTGCCCCTTCGTGTACCAGGATGTGTAGGATAGAAGGATTAGCAGAGTAAAGGTGTGGGGTTGTGGCGATAGGGCGTGGGATGGGATTGTTGTCAGTGTTGTCAGCCAAATGGCCTCCTTCTGCCCTGTAAGGTTTCTATGATTCTATGATATGACGGTATTTTAAAAAGAAATTCTTCATTGTTGTGTCTACTTTGGGCAGAACAGTTAAAAAACAGTAAATGTTAGAAACCCCCAGCAGATCAGGCAACAATTATGGAGTGTGAAACAGAGATAATGGGGTAAAATTTCAGCACCAATCCTTCCCCACAAAGTGGGAATGGCAGTCAACGAAAATTATGGGCTAGTGTGCTAGTTGCAGGACTGCATCCCTGACACCAGGAATTTGGGGGAGACAAATTCAGGACCCAAGAGCCCAACACCCTCACCAGTCAGGCAATTAAGTTCATGAAGAGTCTTACTAAAGCCAAAGTTTGAATGGTCAACTTGGACCTCCTTTCGTGGCGAGGGGCAGAACAACTGCCTGAAGGTGATACCCAACGGCATTTTGTGATGCCAGGGCTCCTGAAGAGCATATTGGCCTTTATTGCAAGAGGCTTGGAGTACAGGAGCAAAGAGATTTAGCTACAATTGTACAAGACTTTAGTGAGACCACACCTTGAATGCTGTGTGCAACTTTGCATCTCCATATTTAAGGAAGGTTACACTTGCATTGGACGGGGTACAGCGAAGGTTCACTAGATTAGTTGCTGGATGGAAGGGTTGGCCTTTGATGAGAGGCTGAATAAACTGGGACGTTGCTGAGTAAGTCTAAGGTTGGGATAGATGGATCTTTGATCTCTAAGAGAAGCAAGGAGTATACGGAACAGGTGGGACAGTGGAATTGAATCCTAAGATAAGCCATGATTATATTGAATGGTGGAGCAGACTCGATTGGCTTTATGGATCTACCCGTGTTCCTATTCTTGTGTCGCAGACCTTCCCTGGCTGGCGGTATAGCCGTAGTGCAGAAATGCCGGTGTTGGACTGGGGTAAACACAGTAAGAAGTCTCACAACACCAGGTTCAAGTCCAACAGGTTTATTTGATAGTAATCCCACAAGCTTTTGGAAACAGTGTTCCTTCGTCAGGTGTGTGGAAGGTTCTGATCAGAGAAGGGCATATAAAGTCACACACATTTTATAGAATACTGATTAGAATGCAAGTCTTGCATGGGTATAGCCATAGACCAGCCTGTAGAAGAACCCATCCCACTCCCCCGCCCAAACTAAAATCTTTAAAAGTGACTGAGAAGGCATTTCTGATTAAGGTGTTGTTCCAGTTGTATTGTACTTTGTGTTACTTCGGTAAAGGTGCAATATAAATACAAGTTATTATTGTTATTGATGACTTTTCATCAGAATTAGGTGGTGTTAGGCATGAACAGTTTCTAACTTGGTATAAAGTCATTTGAAAAGCCAAGGGGAAAGGGAAGAACACTGAGGAATGATGTGAGTAGGTGATTAAATGACAAAGGTAATGTAATATAAAAAGAAGGCGGGGGTGTGTGCGAGGCTGGTAATGAAACAAACAAACCAACAAATGATGGGAGCAGATCAGTTATAAATGGTTTTAGTAAAATAGAAAAGGGAGAGCAAAATTTGGAAAATATGGCATGGAAGAGAAAACTCCGATTGCTCTGGAATGTGGTGGAGAAAGGCAGGTACACTACTGAGGCTTGGACCATCTCATCAGCTGAGTACCCATGACAGATCCTTACTCTAACCTTTAGCCCACACTTACTCCATTCTCTGTGGCTCTGGTGCAACCATGTCTGAGAGAATGGGATTGTTGCTCAATTCAGTGCTAAGGTCGGAAAGCTGCAATGTTTTCTCTCGTGGAACGAAGATTGTTTTGCATTACTGGAGGGTGAATCAGGAGAGGTTGTATTGTTGCTGTAAAGAAACAGAAAATTCCAGAAATGCTGTTGCTATGGAAGCCAAACACCATCTGCTGCGCCCTGTGTAGTTCTAGGCAATGAGGGGTGCTTGTAGAAAGATGGAACTTGAATTTATTTTGTGCCTTTCTTGATATCCTGACATGCCAAAGCACTTCACTGCGAATTAATTAATGTTGAAGTATAGGCGTTGTTCTAACGTATGGAGGATGACAGCCGATTTGCACACAGCAAGGTCCCATAAGCAGCAATAAGATAAATTACCAATTAAGTTAATGTTAGTTAAGAGATAAACATTGGCCAGAGCACCAGGAGAACCTTCTACATTGCTCTGCTTTGAATGATGCTGTGGGATATTTATGTCCATCTGAAAGAGAGAGCAGCTGGGAACATTTTTCATGTGCTAGCTCTTCAAAGGATACTGCATTGAACTGTCCGCTTCCTTCACGTGCTCAAGTCCAGAATAGGGCTTGAACCCGTGGCTTTCTGATTCAGAGATCTAAGCTTGACATTTTATTGCACTTGAAGGGAAACAGAGCCATCTATATTGCATATCAGGAAGTCAAGCTGCCAACAAACTTGAAGAAGAGTGAATGTACTGAGCAGGTCAGGCTGTGAGAAAGAGAGTTCATATTCCAAATCAAATGACTCTTCACCAGAACTCACCTAACCTGAAATGTTAACTCTGTTTCTCTCTCCAGACATGCTGCCTGACCTATGCTGAGATTTTCAAGCGGCTTTTGTTTTTACTTGAGATTTTCAGCATCTGCAGGATTTTGTTTTTGTTGAAGGCGGATGTGTTTGACTATGGAAAATACACCTCAGTTTGAATGTTTGAGTTTATAAAGCGAATTCAAACAAATTATTCACCATGGCAACTGACTTGTGTAGCTCTGACAAAATTAGGATTTTAGGAGGGAAGTCGGGCGTTTTTGTTACCAGGAAATGCTGGTGAAGCAGTCAGTGTTCATCCACTAAAAAGGGACAATCTTACTGAGCCAATACTGGTGATCCCTGAATCCAGAACAATATTCACCAACAGCTTCCAGAAAGCTGACCATTCTGTAAACTAGAATATGTAGTCAGGCAGTGACTATAATGAGACTCGAGCTGTAGGTCTCGAAATTTTGAAAGAGCTGTCCAATTTTTATAGGTGGCAATCAATGTTCCACCCCCATCCCCAAGAGCTGCCAGCCAATCAGAGGGCTGATAGCTCAATGGCATCATGGGAATGGTGGTCGCTGCTAAGGCAGATTGGAGGTCTGGGGCTGATAGCAGCCAAAAGACAAAGTTCAAGATTAAGAAAGGGTCATATACTGGACCAGAAGCCTCTCGAGGGAAATTGGGTTCACAGGATCTGCCTTCTCTGCCGCACTCTTTGCCTCACTCTCAGGGCTGCACCTGGGAGTCAGCCCCAGTTTAGCTAATGTGGCCATCTCATGGGCAAATCAATCCATTGGTAAAAGGTCATTGGCACTGTGGTAAGGCCTCTTACTGAGCTTTGAATTGTAGAAATTGGCTGGCCAGCTCCTTGGACTGACCAGCCTGTCTTCACCTGATCCTGCAATCTTAAAATGCCCAAAGGGTAGGAATGCATTGAGGAGCCGTTCTGATGATCCACTGTATTACTCCTGCAATTTTACTGGAATCCTCCCTCACCCCCAAAATCCAGCCTGCCTTCCAAGCGCTGGTGAAATTCAGGCCATTGTTTCTGCTCTTCTCTACCGTCCCATCCAGTTCATGAAGAATCCTTTCTTCTTCTTCAGCTCACAAAGGAGGTTGCACAGAATTTGCCCCACCTTTACTCAGCTTCTAATTCTGCTCTACGGCATGGTCAGGAGGTCCTGATTCCCAAATAAATAAGGTCAGCCATTGCCGTCTAAAACTTGGGCATAACTTCTAATCAGGGTGGTGTGGTGACACAGAGGTTAACGCTGCTGCCTCACAGCACCAGGGACCTGGGTTCAATTTCAGCCTCAGGTGACTGTGTGGATTTTGCAATTTCTCCCCGCACCTGCGTCGGTTTCCTCCAGGTGCTCCGATTTCCTCCCACAGTCCAAATGTGTATGGGTTAGGTTGATTGGCTATAATAGGTTGCCTCTTAGTGTCAGGAGGATTGGGAGAGTAATATGTGTGTTTATTGGCATAGGACAGGACCTGATTGGGATTGATGTCGGTGCAGGCAATGGGCCAAATGGCCTCCTTCTGCACAGTAGATTCTATGAACTTAGTGTCATCTTCTATCAATGTGCTGTGGAGTTTGATTGCAAGCTCAGAAAAGAACAGAACACAGTAAGGCAATTCTGACTGAGCTACATAGGTTTATAGGACAACCCCAGTTTAGTTTTTTGGTTTATTTGTAATATCTGTAATTATGGGCGCCGGGTTTTAAAAGTGAACTAACACCAAAAATTAATAATATGTGAGCCCCAGACTACTGAAATTAGAGATTTTGGTGCCTTTTGGGAGTGGGACCTTGTGTACTGGGAGCAGCAGGACAGATGATTTGTATAGAATCCATTTTGGTGGGTTTCCGCAGCTAACTTTCCAATCAGAAATCCAATACAGTTTTCTCTTTTTCCTCCCGTCTTCATGTATCTCAGTGATTTTTCATTTATCCCATCTGTAATCTTGGCCTGTGTAGGGGACTTAGATAACATAGATACATCTGCATGAAGATGGTATACTTGCCACAGAGGGTCTTGTGTGTGCCCTACAATGGTGCATCCAATTGACAGTTAATCCAGTGTAGTTGCCAGAGAGGGAGTGTCCATGAGGAAGATTGGGATCTAAAAGCTCAGGCTGGCCAGTGTTTGCTTCTCCAGTAGAAGAAGCAGTTCGGCACCATTCTGGTTTGCAGACTAAGCATCCCAGTAGCACCGGCACTGGTGAGCTTTCCTGTCACCAGGATTTAAGATGGGATCTGAATGCAATCCTTTGTTATTCCGCTGAGCAGGCATCTGGTAAAAGATGAAGCTGGCTTCATCTTGCTCAACATAGGCTTATTCAGAAAACCTACCACACAAGTGCAGCCTGTTTCTCTCTTCCACACAGCTTTTCCCCCCACTCAGGTGGAAACTAGTTCTTATAAATATGCCCTAACAGATTACTATCAGTAGCTCTTAATCACAACTACAGCCCTCAAACAATTGCAGCATTTGCAACATTAGCATCCTTTCTGTTTTTAAATAAGTTCACTTTGAGGAGGAAAAAAATCCGCACAGTGAGAGAACTTATAGGACGTCAAGACTGTCCCATCACTGAGAGTTTTGGGATTGTCCAACTCCTAATTCATTCTGTTCATGTTTAATTTAAGGCTATCAAGTTTCATGTTCAGATCAGAGAAAATGAGCTGTGGGCTACAATTTTGTCAGTATGACACTATATCACATGTAAAGGAAAAGTGGCACCATGTTTAATATATGTATCAGTGATGTTTTAGAAAATAACTTCAAACCCACTTACGTGGAGAGTTTGTTAATTATATTGTCCTTTATAATCTTAATTAGCAAGGGGTTAAACTGCAATGCAATCTTTCCATATGCCTCAGATTGGGGGAAATGTTCAAAAATGGTTACCATAGCAACAGTTGCTGCAAATTACGATTGCAGCTTGGCCTTACTCCCGAACTGGCACAGAATAATTCATTCAGAATGTCTGGTGGTTAAAGAATTTAGGCCAGCTTTTTGATTTCTTTTCTCTCAAGAAGTGTAGCCCTTGGAAGAAGGTGATTTTTAATCATAAAGTGAATCATTATATTTAACGTGAAGCATTGATTCCAGCAGGGCAAGTCTAGGCATGAATTGGCAGCTCCATGAATTGTAAGTAGCTACAAGTACAGATCTCAATAAAATGTCACCTCACTGCAAAATTCCCCATCCATCAAAATTATAGCAAGCTTCCTTTCTGATAACTTAAAGAAATCTTTGCTGAAAAGATTTTGCCAGACTCACTGTGGCCTAGTGCAGTGTTATTCAAGATGTTAGCCACATGCATCTGATTAGCAACCCAGATGTGCTAAATTGCATTTCTGATTAGCGAAAATAAAATGACTAATAGACACAGTTGTTGAGCTTAGGATCTCAATACTCATATATTCGCACAGTCTGTGTGAGAACTGTCAGTTTTGGTTAACTGTATTCCTGGAGGATTCATCACGCGACTGCCTCTACACTCTTATCATTGGTTATCTGACAGGTCCATCCTTGTGATGCACTACCTTCCCATAGCCAATCGGAAAATAAGAAGTCTTCTTTATCCAACGGATAATTCTTGACTGCCAGTCCAACAACCTGTTTATTTTCCCCTTAATGAAAAGATGTTCCAAAGAAATGAGGCAAACAATTTTTTTGTTTTTATTTTCCCCCAGGGTTGCTCCCCACCGCAATCTAGAGATAGGTCTTCAATTCTTGAAAGTTCTTGACTAATCCAAAAGGGTTGGCAAGCTGAAAATGTACTTGTTAACTTTAACCTTTTCATGCATTTGTGGGTAAAATACCAAGATGTGCTATGGAGTAAGTAATGATCTTTGATCATCGCAAGGAGCCTAGTTACTAAATGGCAGCAGACATTTGTTAAGTAGATATGCAAATGAAGACCATTCACTTGTCAGGTGTGTCAGATGCAGTTTTTTATGAACTTTTGTATATGAGGTTAACCTGATGTTGTTGTAGCTACATTATTGGCTAGTTACCATATCTACTGAATTGGCTGTTTTGAAAAGTTATAAAATCTAGATTAAGACTCGAGACTCTGCTGGGTTAGCTGACTTCAATTGGGGCAACAATTGACTTGGTATCTATAATTGGCCAAGGAATCTTTGCACTGTATAAGTCAACCTGTTCAGGAGGTGGAGAGAAAAATATTGCAATCTGCTCGCTGTTGCAAAACAAAATTATCATATGCAATTATAAATTATAGCTGATGCTGTAAGACTGTCTACAGCACTGAATGAGGAATGAGGCAAAGTGTTTGGTATTTTCACTTATAAGGGAGTCCAAACCTCAGGTCATCAGTAACAGACTGCCACCAATAAAACCAATATAGAAATCAAGAGAAATTTCTTTACCCAGCAATGATTAGAAAATAGAAGGCACTGGTACTGATATAGAGTAGTTGGGGTGAATATTCTATTGACATTTAAAATAGATAAGGGAGTGTCATGATGGCACAGTGATTAGCCTTGCTGCCTTACAGCACCAGGGAATGTGGGTTCAATTCTGGCAGGGTGACTGTATGGAATTGGCACGTTCTTCCCAAGTCTGTGTGGGTTTCCTCTAGGAGCTCCAGTTTTCTCCCACAGTCCAAAGATATACGGGTTCAGTTGATTGGCCATGCTAAATTGACCTTAGAGTAAGGGGGAATTAGTGCGGTATATACATGGAACTGTAGGATTTTTGTTGGTACAAGCTCAATGGACTGAATGGCCTCCTTCTGTAGGGATTCAATGATAATGCTATTCTAAATACATGAGAGAGAAAGGAGTAGAATTAGAGGTAAATGTGGGAAAAAAAAACTTGTATTGAGTGTAAACATTGGCAGCGGTCTTTCAGGCCAAAAGACCTCTTTTGATGCTGTAAATTTGGTGTAATTTGTGTCATTCAGTGCTTTGTGGCCAGCTGTTATGAAAAACTGCAGAAGTTGGCAAAGGATAAGGTGATGACGTAGAGTTAGAGAGAGTAGTGCAGCTCACAGCTTTTCCCATGTGGTTGAACTGTTATTGCTTCACTTTGGAGCACAGTATGCTTGATATTGGGAATGAGTGTCTGATAATGTGACATCTGCTGAGAATGGAAGTGCTCTGAGTGGACTCCTTGCTGTGAATTAATTATTAAATAGCAGCTTCATCTGTCTTGGATCTGTTGCAGTGCCAACCTGCCATATCTTCACTTTAATGTATTGTGCTCACTCTGCCTTTGGTAACACTGTGATGGTTAAACATTCATAGAATTTATTTCAGCAGTTATATTTACTAAGCCTACAAAAATAAGATAAATAACTGCAGGGAATCACAGTTTGGGTTTATTTGTAAAATTTGGGGAGGTGTGCAGTGAAAAAACAGTAATTTTCTGAATATCAGGCCTACATGGATAAATATATAGATCTTTCACCTTTAGAAACTGAATTCAAATCCAGCCCAGTTTTACTGGGTGAAAGTCTGTGTATTGCAAAGATTAAATGTACAATGAGTCTGGAATATCTGAATGAGTGGGCCTGGGAACAAAATGTTAAATGTACCCTAACACATCAGCAATAGATGGTGTGCAAATAAATCATTTAACCTGCTTATTAAGTATGAAATTTTGTATTTCTTTTTGTGCAAGTGCACAGAGAAAGCCATGTAAATTTACTGTTTCTCACAGGACAGCTTGCTGTGGATGTGTAGGTGGTCATAGGGGGGATGTGTGGACACTGCATTTGAAGTTGAGGCATGTTATGATACATGGAATGTATCAATTGTACATTCCATTCACCAGGGAGGGCAAGTGTTTCCCTGAGGGCAGTCGGCTCCCAAGTCAGAACTTTGCTCTCTCTCCTTTCACTTTGTCTCTTCTCCGCAGCAGAGTTTGTACAGTTGGTTTTTAACTGTTTTGTGGCATGTTAGAGAAGGTACTTTCACATGGCACAGATTACAGTAAGTTCTTCCTTTGCAGCGATGTCTGTTTCAGTGACATTTTCTCTATCCTCCTTGAGATTGCGTAATATCCTTAAGTTACAAAAAGAAGATCTGCTTCGGAAGCTGATTATGTGACATGCAGACCAGAACTGCTGATTTAGCAGGGTCATAGTAACAAGGCTGGATGAATCAGCTTTGGTGAAGATGCTGGAGTTTCTTTGCTTGTGTTTCCCCTTGATTTTGAGTATCCCACAAGGAAGACCACAGGTGAAAATTCTCCAGCACCCAGAGATGCTTTTGCTAGGTGACCCAAGCCTCACTGCCACATTTAAAGGGCGATGACAACAAGATTGTAGTCTAAAGTGTTTATTCTCTTATAGAGACCTTTTGTTGAAGATCCAGATAGACAACGTTTGGAAGGCTGGTTCGTACAGCTGATTGCACACAGGATCTTCTTCGATGGTGACTTTTTCAGAAATGTAACTGCCAAGATACGGGAAGTGTTCAGTGGAATCACCTGAGTGATTCTCCTTGATGCTAACGTTAACATAATTAATCTATATACACACAAAAAAACTGTGTAAACAATAAATGGCGGATAGCTTGTTCAACAAGAATTGCTTCATGAATCACTGCATTTAAACAAATTGAGTGCAACAATTAGATATTTCATTCAATTTATTGCATGTATGTAAAGTAGACCTTCTCTGTTTGAGATGTGTTTGTCTGGCCTAGTCAATCAAAAGTAGAGGATTATATTCCCCATTGAGTATAGCAGTCATCTTAAGGTATAGGATATGGGTTTGCGTGGAGAATTCACTCAGACTGTCATGGATGCAGAAGCCAGATGAGTCTTCCAAAAGAAAAGAAAACAGAATCAGGAGATAGCTGATTTGCTCTTGCAGCAATTCTGTTGAATGACTACTTTGTGACATGTAATAGTGTCTTTGCAGTAGTTTGTCTGCCTTTGTTCATGAAGAATGTAAGATCTGAAGGGAGCTCATGAAAGGGAAAGAAAATCTTTCACATTTGAAATAGATAACCATGATAATTGTGGCATTGGTAATGCAGTGGAGCACAATATAAATGGAAGGAAACCGCAAATGGTATGTCTGATTTTGCAGCAAATGTTTATTTTGAGTCAGAGTTTGGGATTTCAGTAATAAACTGTTAAATCTACTCACTTGGCAGAACATTGGCAAGACCATATCCATGATTTGCCAAAGACTCGTACAATGAATAGCCAATGCTCTGTAAGGGAAAAGTATGGAGAGAGCTGAAAGGAACTGTGCATGAAACAAAGAAGAGGCCTTGTACATTCTGCAATTCATTTTATTCTCTCCTCTTTTATTATTAACTTTCTAGTTCATATCTGTGAATTACCTTTCTGCTTGTCTCCATCTTTTCAACATTATCCATTCGCACCTTACCTCTGTGATGGAAATTCTCATTCACGTATCTTAATCCCGTACAGCCTCACCTTCTCTGATGCTCAATTTGTCTAATTCCTTTCTGGGTTTTTTTCTCCAAGCCATTTTTTTTATCTCTTTGGAAAACTTTTTGATTTTAGATATTGTGTTAAGAATGTAAATGCAAAGCGTGCTTCAGCAGAAATTCATTACCTACAACACTGAATGGAGGTAGAGGTGATGTTCTTCTCATTTGATTGCCTAATTATCTGTGAACAATATGTCTCAAAAACTAATGAATGGATTTCAGTGAAACTTGTTAAACAGATAGGGTAAGGCCCAAGAAGATTTGTTTATTTTTTGGTGTCAGTGTGGATTCTGAAATCTTTTGAAGGATCTGTAAATCTTGGGAGATAGGGTAAATTGACTTTTTGTGGGTTGTTGATTGTTATGGATTGGCTCAGATACTGTGGTGGAGTTTATCACGACAGTCAAAAATGTGAACAGAGTTTTCAGAGCAGGTTATTGGATGTGTCTCCTCAATGAGATGGAATCTATGGATAAAACTTTTTTTTAGCTTTATATTTGCAAAGCCTCAACTCTACAGAGAAAAGCTTCAAGGAGGAGCTGCATAATTGTAATAACTTTTGAGTTAACACAACATGGCAGAGGTGTGTGCTCTGCTTCTTCTATGTCTTGACTCCCATTATATACTGAATCACATCTTATTTCCACATAACTTGAAATGTGATAGAACCCTTTGAAATGTTAGGCTGATGTTGCCTCTATTTATCCAAACTATCAGTTGCTTTCTTTATCCAAATTCATACCCTTGCTATAAATATTCTTACCAAGGGCCTTCAACTAAGGGGATCATTGCATTTATTGCTCTTCTATTCTCATTTAAGCATTAAAACTCAAGCTTGCTGACACCTTAGTATCCATGAATGACATATGTCATTTAGGCTCTATACATTAATGCTTGACAGTGTGCTATGTCCCATTGTCCTTCACTTCTTTTGGGTTTTTTTGGCTCTGTTGCACATCTTATAAAAAATAATTGGTTGCAGTCGTCAAATACTGAACATTATTATGGAAGCTGTAGCCTTGAAAGGATGGACATCCTTTCCATTGAAAACATTTCCCACTTTTCAATGATTAACTGATCCTGTGGCACATATATCTTTGGGAATATCTATAAATAGTGTGATTTCAGAGTTTGGACGATGGGTAAATGTAGGATTTGCAGAGGTTTGCATGTATAGTTTCTGACCTTCTGTGAGAGCTAGGCTTTGCCTGGCATGAGGATAAACCACAGTGTCATCCTGCCCAGAGGGAGTAGGTAAATGTAAGGCCATCTCATGAGAGCTCAGACTTGCAGAATTCTTTTCAGTTGCTGAAGGCTTTTAAGCTGGCCACTTTATACCTATTATCCTGGACGGTTGGGGATGGGAAGGGGAGGATGCAATTGGGAGGGCAGGAAGACCCAAACAGGAGATAACTATTGAACTGTTTCATATGGGTCGCTAAAACATGCTACGAAGTAATAATCAGCAGGGAAAATTAGTTTTTTTCCTCTGTCCTCAGGGGCTGAGTCTGTTATGTGATGTGAGTATAAATTTAGAAGTGATATTAAAAGCTTGCCTCAGCTAAATTCATGATTGATTAGGTAAGGGCCTGTTTGTGTACGGTGCAATATAGGGCAGTTTGTGAAGGACGGAATTTCAATAAATCCTGAGATTAGCAGCTCTTGATGTGGGAGGTTGCTGATATTGTGTGTTTTTTTTATTATCTTGGATCACAAATGTGGAGGGGAAGGTAATGGAGCCCACTGGATTGCTTGCTGTAGGAAACTTTAAAATGTGTATCAGGCACCTGTGCAATACAAGAGTTTTCGCACTTAAATCAGCATGCTTTTTGCATAAGAAGCTTAAGAGCAGCTGACACACATTTGAATTCAATTCACAAATCTCCACCAAAATCAGCAACTCAGGGCAGCAGTTTTCAGTATTGCAAAACATAGCATATACCTTTAATCTTCCAAAGTCATTTTATTCACCCACTCAGTTACTGCTTTCAGACAGATTCCTTATAAACATAAGGGTCTTGTTATTAACCATCCCAGGACATGTGTGACAATATTAGAAGGGTTGCTGGGGATATTAAAATTGCAAAAATTACAAATAAGCCCCCAATTCTCAGTGTGTAATCATTTATCATTTTACCACAATGGGTTTTCATGCTGTGCTAATGTCCTGCCATAGGAACAGTAAGAGGTCTCACAACACCAGGTTAAAGTCCAACAGGTTTATTTGGTAGCAAACACCACTAGCTTTCGGAGCACTGTTCCTTCATCAGGTGAGTGGGGAGCTCTGATCACAAACAGGGCATATAAAAGCACACACTCAGTTTACAGAATACTGATTAGAATATGACTTCTTACAGCTCATCAAGTCTTAAAGGTGCGGACAGTGTGAGTGGAGATAGCATTAAGCATGAGTTAAAGAGATGTGTATTATCTCCAGACACGACAGTAAGTGAAATGTTGCCAGTCCATTGCTGGCATCTCCATTTCACGACTGCTGTAGTAGGTAAAGATATCTCTGAGACGAATTGTGAGTCAAAGTACAGTAGTTTATTCAAAAGCTTTTGGGAGACACACCTGGCACCTAACAGTGGTTCCCCAGGCATCTCATCGAATACAAGTTAAGAGCATATGTTTATACCCCCCCCCCCCACCTCAGTCACGTACGCATCTTTTCATTCTCATCAGGTTCCCAGGTTGTGGGTTGACCTCCATCATGGGAACATGGCTGCCTCGGCATTTCTTCATGGTTATCTCAAGGTCACAATTGACATGTGTGATTAGCCCTTAGCTTACGTACAGGCTGACAAGACAAGTTAAAATTAATGGCCCAGTATAACAATCTATGCTGATGAGTTGTAAAATATATGTATATATATATATAATATTTTGGTACATGACACATAAGCAGTATGTAATGAATATATATATATATGAAATACAGTTAGAAATGCAGGACTCACTATATTAGGTGAAAGTTACTTAAATGACAAGCTTGGTCAGCTACATTTCTGAGCAGGCTTATCATAAACTTGTGTATAATGGAAAGTGCAGTTTTTGCCTCCCTGTCTGGGTCACCTAAACTTGTGTACAATAATACAGTTGCAATCTGGGCACATGAAAACAAAGTTACATTTATCTGAAGTATATGAAAACAGGGCTAATGGATATTTGTCTCAATATTTTTCTCATCCTCTTAAGTGTTACAAAGTTCATTAACTCATTCCCTACTACAACTGCCACAGGGAAGCAGGGCATCTCATAAACATTTAGTACAACTGGGAGCCCAGAGGTGGAAATTGCTTGCACAAGAATCTGAGTGTCTTTTGTGATACTCATAAGGGTCCCCCTACCTACTGCCTACCCAAGGAATCTTTCAGCCTCACCTATGTGGAACACTGGCTTCTCTTTCTCGAGATAGCTAACTCTGTTCTCCATTTCTTGCTCCTTCTTGTGCCAGTGGACATCCCCCTTCCAACCCACCACCACCACCACCCCTCCCCCAAGCCTCAATATCTTGCTTCCTTCCACCTGAAATAGCAGTCTCTGAAGCCCCAATCTCTTACTCCCATTCCTCTCCTGTACCCATTCCACCATTCTTCTCAGTCATTCCCAAGAGTGGCGGTTGTGCAGACGGAAAGGAGAACATTCAACCACGTTTGGTGACACAGTATAAACAGAAGGGTGGGTGTTGAGGTAGATGCGAAGTTGACTAACGCTACAAGAGTAGAAGCAGGTGCCCTTCATGAAGGATAGGATCAAATAGGAGTTGGATACTTGAGTTTGATAGATCATCTGCAGTGTGTAGATTTACAATCAATCTGAGATCCACATGTCTTTCACTGTTTCATCCTGATAGCTCATAGAAAAGAATGTGAGAAAGAAAGACTTGCATTTTTACAATGTTTTTCACAACCTCTGGGTGCCACAAATATCTTTACAGTCATTGTTGTAATGTAAGAAACATTATAGCCAAATTGCACACAGCAAACTGCCAAAAACAGCAATGTGATAATCTGAATTTATGTAATGTTGATTGCAGTTGGGAACCATAGAATCCCTACAGTGCAAAAGGAAGCTATTCGGTCTATTGAGTCTGCACTGACTCTCCAACAGATAATCCCAGCCAGGCCCACTGCTGGAACCCCACGTATTTACCTGCTAATCCTCCTAACCTACACAACTTGGGGGACACAAGGGGAACTTAGCATGGCCAATTCACCTAACCTGCACTTCTTTGGACTGTGGGAGGAAACCAGAGCACCAAAAGAAAATCCACACAGACATGGGAAGAATGTGCCAATTCCATATAGTCACAAAAGGCCAGAAATGGACACAGGTCCCTGACCTGTGCAACCAAGCCAGTTTATGAGCTCTAGTTTAGGTATAGTTATAAATATCTAATATTTCAATGGTGCTAGCTGCTCTTTTAGAATATTTTTGGTGGTGGTGGTGGTGGGGGTGGTGACATGGTGGCACAGTGGTTAGCACTGTGGCTCACAGCACCGAGAATGCAGATTTGATTCTCAACTTGAATAACTGTCTGTGTGGAGTTTGCATGTTCTCCCTATGTCTGTGTGGATTCATCCGGGTGCTCTGGTTTCCTCCTATAGCCCAAAGATGTGCGGGTGATGTGGATGGTCACGTTAAATTGCCCTTTAGTGTCAGGGGGACTAGTAGGATAAATACATAGGGTTATGGGAGTAGGACCCGAGGGTATTGTGGTCAGTGTAGACTCGATGGGTAGAATGGCCTCCTTCTGCATTGTAGGATTGTATATCTATTTTTAATATCTGAGATTTCCAAGAAGTGATGGTGTTGTGGTATTGCCAACCCTCCAGAATCATTCTGGAGTTTCAAGGAATTAATCAGGAATAATGCAAACGTAATGAAGTAAATCAAAAATAAAAACAAACTATTGGAAAATCTCAGCATTTCTGGCAGCAGAACCAGAGTAAATGTTTTGAGTCCAAAATGACTGTTCTTTGAAGATCAGTCTTACTGGACTCAAAATGTTAACTCTGTTTCTCTTTCCATAGATGCTGCCAGAACTGCTGAGATTTTCCATCATTTTCTGATTAGAGACATAGAAAATAGGAGCAGGAGTAGGCCATTCGGCCCTTCACTCCTGCTCTGCCATTTATTATGAACATGGCTGATCATCGACCTCAGGAACCTGTTCTTCTCAATTTCCCACCCACCCTCCAACTTGTTCTCCTTTGATCTGTTTAGCTCCAAGAGTTATATCTAACTCCTTCATGAAAACAGACTGGGCTGAATTCCCTGACTTCACCCTCTGCTGGGTTTCTCCTGTCCTGCTGCAGTGAGAAATTTGACAATCAGGTTCGCCTGACAAAGATCAGAGGCTCAAAAGCTTGTGAGTTTACTATCAAATAAATCAGTTGGATTTAAACCTGGTGTTGTCAGACTTCTTACTATGTTTACTCCAGTCCAACGCCAGCATCTCTACATCATCACTGCTGCAGTGAGCAGAGATTTTGCTCGTAGCGGTAACAGCTGGAGAACTTTGGCCACAATGTTTTAGCCTCAGCTGCTTTCACACACAAAACACACACAAAACACACACACACAAAACACACCCCACCCCCCCTCCACACATCAGGAACATCCTTCTTGCATCTATCCTGTCTAGTCCTGTTCGAATAGGACTAGTTCCCTATTCCTAGGGAACTAGGAATAGGGAACTCGTTCTTAAATTAAGGTTAATTTCTTCTCATACATCAGTCCCGTCATCCCACAATCAGTCTGGTAAACCTTCTCTGCACTCCCTCCATAGCAAGAACATCCTTCTTCAGATAAGGAGACCAAAACTACACACGTTAATCCATGTGTGGTCTCACCAAAGTCCTGTTTAACTACCATCAATCTATCCCTGTTCCCATATTTGAATCTTCTCACTATAGAGGCCAATATACCATTTGCTTTCTTCACTGTCTGCTGCACTTGCATCAGTGACTGATGTCCCAGGACACCAAGATCTCATTGCACATTCCCTCCCCCAGTCTACAGTCATTCAGACAATAATCTGCCTTTCTGTTTTTGTTACCAAAATGCATAACCTCTCATTTATCTACATTAACTGCATCTGCCATTCATTTGCCCACTTACTCAGTTTGTTCAAATTACACTGAAGCATCTCTGCATCCTCCTCCCAGCTCAACTTCACAGTCCGCTTTGTGTTATTTCCCAGTTTGAAGAAATTATATTTAGTTCCTCATCTAAATCATTTACATTTGAATATATATTTTAAAAAGCTGAGGTCCTAACACTGATCCCTATGGTATTCCACTAGTCACTGCCTGCCACACAGAAAAAGACTTGTGTATTCCTTCTCTTTGTTTCCTGTCTGCCAACCTATTGTCTATCCATCTTAATATACTACCCCCAATCTCATGTGCTTTAATTTTGCACCCTAATCTCTTATGTGGGACCCTGCTGAAAGCCTTCTGAAAGTCCAGGCAAACCACATCCACTGGCTTCCCCTCATCAAATCTGCTGGTTACATTCTCAAAGAATTCCATGAGATGTGTCAAGCTCGATTTCCCTTTCGTGAATTCATGCTGATTCTGTTCCAATCCTGCCACTGTTTTCCAAATGCCCTGCTATTAAATGTTTTATAATTCACTCTAGCATTTTCACACTACTGATGTCAGGTTGACTGGTCTACAATGCCTTGTTTTTCGCTACCTCCCTTTTGAAATAGTGGAATTTTTATTACATACAACTCAGTAAGAATGATTGCAATCTGGTTGCTCACATAAGCGAGCTCAAAGTGACAATAGGATAGAAAGTGGCGAGAGACACTCAGGACTCTTACAACCAAAAGAATTTTCAAGTGATTTTGCAGAGTTATGACACTGCCAATTCAGGATAGCTGCATGTTAATGGCCTTGAAATAGGATCATGACATATAAAGATCGGATACTGCATATTACTGGTTAATTTAACACTTAGTTTTGCTGGCACTAACTTGGCTGTGGGCCATTTGCCCAGAGGCAAGATGAGGTTCGGTATGACAACTAATTGAGTTAGTTAGAGGTCTTTTTAGACCTATTGTGAGTGCCTGCCTGGAAAATTCCTCTTAGCATGCAAGCCCCTGGGACTTCACAGACTAGGCCAACGGCAGACAAGGATCCCAGGCCTCCAGGCAGGTTTTGAGACCATCAGTGTCTGTCTGACCAGAGTCCTACTCTATAATGGTAGCCTGAGTGCTAGTTCTATTTTTCTTAATTTAAAGGTTTGAGATGTTCTTCAAAACAGAGGTGCCCTTTGTCTGTCTGACTTGAGCTGCAAGCTTCATCTCTGTAGGGCCTTCTATTGGCCCACCAGCTATGAGAACTGCCTGCCATCCTTAAGTGAAGGGTGGGTCTGTCCTTTTGACATTAATTGGCCAATTTGGGGAAAATTGCAGATGAGTTACTCTTCCCCAATGTGACACCCATTTTAACCTGGTATTGGGGTTCCACCCAAAGGAAAACACCTGCCCTTTGTCCCTCTGTCTCTCTCTTTCTTTCAATTCTTCTCACTATCTCTGATCCTCACTTTTCTCCTATCATTTTTGTCCCCAATGCTTTGAATCTCTCTTTGTCCATATCTGTCTCTGTCTCCCTCTTCCTGCCTTTCTCTCTGTCTCTGTCTATCTCTATTTATTTCTCTCTCTTTCACTCAAATTGTGCATGTGAGACTGTTGCCAGCTGCTGACTGATCTGTGCCATGTCCAACCTGAGACATTTTTCTCACTCTGGGATACAGAAGCCAATTAGAGTCCTTCCACTTCTGCCCCAGGCTTAAGATCAGCTAACTGAGCCTGGGGTCTTCATTATAACTCTGGCAAGTAGGCAGCCTTGACCGGTCGACTGCACACCTGAAAAAGCTTATGAGCTATTCCTGACTTGAAGGGAAATGGGAAGTGCTTTATTCATAGAATAATTACATTTTTAATAAAGTCTTGTTTGAACACAATAAATTATGCCCCCATAAAACATTTGGTTTTAATTCAACAATTCAACGAAGAATTAAATATTTGCTATTTAGTACTTTGAATAGTGAGTCTGTGCAGCTGTACACTGTAATTGTGCTAAATTATTATTAGTTTATAGTTCATTAGGCCTCATTTTAGTGGAAGAGCTGTGCTTTGGCTCCTTCGATCATTGAAAACACTGTTAGACTGACTCGCTGCGAGATAGTGGCTGCAGGAGCTTGTATCTCTCCATCTGCGGCAGTCAGTGACTGGGGCATTGCTGCTATTAATAGCTGCTGGTGCCGTGCTAACACTCAGCTGCAGGCCACAGGTCTACTGGAGACATCCAGATGGTAACAGATAATAAACTGAAAATGTCTCGAGGCAGCTGCATGGGTGTGTAGTTTGCTCAGAGGCTCATATTTTGACATGATGCCTTAGGCAAACATTGTGTTGATTGTTCAGTACATGCTCCTTTCCTATTTTTCGATTGAATCTTCAGGGCCTGGTTATGCTGCCAAGTGATTTATTTTACATTTATGTCAAATGATTGCATTAAACCCAGATTGCCTTTTAAAATTAGTTTCCTCCATCAGGAGGAGAGAAAAAGATATTAACAAGTCAAAAATAATGGATTATAACTTGTAGTTTTGCTATGTTTTTGTGCTGAACTGTTCCATCTCTGAGGTAGAATCAAACAACACAGAAGAAAACCGTTTGGCCCACCGTGCATGCACCAGCTCTTTGAAAGAGCAGTTGAATTATTACCATTTCCCAGCTCATTCCCCACAACCTTGCAATGTTTTCTTAACAAATATACATCATTTGTAAGTAAAGGCAGAGTTTAATCACAACATTTCAAAAACAATCTCCTTATGTCCCACTGGCCCCTCAGTTCTTTTGCTGTACGTACGTGTGGCAAAGGAGAGATCTCTGTGTGTCCTGATTATCACTTTTTAATTGGTTTCATATTGCACAGTGTTTGTCTAGAGGTGACCTGAGTGATCAACTCCCTTCTTCGGAAAAGTGGCAACATCAGTGAGATGGTCTCCTCATAGGCATTTGCTGATGTTTCAGGAGGAGAATTCTGCATGTAGTGGTTGCTCTCAGTCCATCTCCAAGTGAACAGTTCAAATAGATAAAGCAGATCAATGAAAGGTGACTGAGAAATCAGCTTTAGCTTCTCACTCTTTCTCTATATTTATGAGATCATTAAGTAGATTGTACTTCCATTCTGAATAAGATTTTAAATTGTTGAGCCATCGTCTGACTAAATGAACCACATATCATCCTGTGTTTTAATCCTTTCAATCCACAAATGACCCAGATAGTCTGGCTTCACAGGTAGCCAATTACTGATAGCTAATGTTCATTTCTGTCATGTGCAAGCTGGACATTTATTTAGTAGCAGGGAATGAAGGGTCAAAGAATTCTAAGATTATATAATTTTGTATCTGTATGGAACAATCACTAATAATACCAGACGCAACACGGATTCCGGTTTATAAGTCATACTTAAAATTTTGATTTATTATTGCCACACATGTTAGTATCCAATGAAAAGTATTGTTTCTTGCATATTACACAGACAAAGCATACTATACATAGAGAAGAAAGGGAGAGAGTGCAGAATGTAGTGTTACAGTCATAGCTAGGATGTACAGAAAGATCAACTTGATGTGAGACAGGTCCGTTCAGAAATCTGATGAAACAGGATAGAAGCTGTTTTTATGTCTTGATATATGATCTCAGACATTTGTATCTTTCCCAATGGAAGAAGGTGGAGGAGAGTATGCTCAGGGTGCATGGGATCCTTGATTATGCTGGCTGTTTTTCTGAGTAAGCGTAAACAGTGTCAATGGATGAGAGGTTGGCTTTAGTGGTGGACTGGTTTTCATTTAGGCCCCTTTGTAGTTTCTTGTGGTCTTGGACAGAGCAGGAGCCATACCAAGCTGTGATACAACTGGAAAAAATGCTTTCTATGATGCATCTGTAGACATTGATGATAGTTGTAGGAGACATGCCAAATTTCCTCGGTCTCTTGAAAAAGTAGAGGCATTAGTGGCTTTCTTAAAGATGGCGTCCACATGGAGAGACCAGGACAGGTTGTTGGTGATCTGGACACTTAAGAACTTGAAGTCTCAACCATTTCTACTTCATTCCCATTGATGTAGATGGAGGACACGACCTCCACTATGCATTTTGAAGTTGATTAATATCTCCTTTGTTTTATTGACATTGAGGGACAGATTATTGTCCTCGCACCAGTTCACCAGATTCACTGACTTTTTCCTGCACTGTGTCTCGTTTGTTGATAACAGAACCATTGTGGTTAGGATCTCAAACAATAGCGAGACAAAGGTGTATGAGGGGTATTTGTTTGTTTGTCCATCGTCATCGATGAGGAGCACGATACCATTAATCATTTTGAGGCTGGATACGATGTGTCTGAAGATGACTGATCAGGCCAATTTGGGCACAGAATGTCCTGGCACATATTGGAAACAGGATGATGATGAGATAATGGTGTTGAGACTAGTGCTTGATTTGCAATAAAGTGAGGGAGAGTTGCGCAGCATCAGCCTCACTCTCTCTTCCCAATTCCCATCTGGATCCAGTGGCAGTACAAGAGTCAAGATGGCTGGAGATGGTACTAGGCGCAGTGGATGATCAGGATGTCTTGTGTATCTTATCCTGCTCTTCGCGTTCCATGACACTCGCAGAGACCACCTTCCTGACCGTTGGACTTTCCAATAGTCTCATTCACTCAATCAGCCGGAGTCTGTTTTCACATGCTGGGATAGACATCTCCCTATGTCACGGAGAGTTGAGATCCAACGGCTACCCTCAGCTGGTTTAGCTGGCTTGTCGAGGCCATTGCCCGGGGTGTGGCCGCTGTTGAATGCAAAGAGCTATGGGGAGCCACAGGTGAGAGCTGAGTGCCAGGTAGGGACAAATTTTACCAGGATGTTGCCTGGTATGGAGGGCAGGTCCTATGAAGAGAGGTTGAAGGATTTGAGGTTGTTTTCGTTAGAAAGGAGGCGGCTAAGAGGGGATCTTATTGAAGCATATAAGATGATTAGAGGTTTAGATAGGGTGGACAGTGATAGCCTTTTTCCTAGGATGGAGAAAGCTAGCACGAGGGGACACAGCTTTAAATTAAGGGGTATGAGTTATAGGACGGATATCAGAGGTAGGTTCTTTACTCAAAGAGTGATTAGGGAGTGGAATGCCCTGCCTGCAGCTGTTGTAGATGCGCCAAGTTTGGTGGCGTTTAAGAGGTTAATTGATAAGTATATGGAAGAGAAGGGAATGGTTTAGTTTGGAGGGGCATTGCTTTTTATTTTGGTCGGCACAACATCGAAGGCCGAAGGGCCTGTTCTGTGCTGTAATGTTCTATGTTCTATGTTAAAAGGTGGACAAACCATCCTGAAAAGGAAGCGACATATTCCCCCACCAGAGCTACTACCCCTTGAGGACACCCCATACACTATAAAGAGTGTAGTAAGCAGCTGAGGACACAGTCTTGTGGAGCACTGGTGTTGAGGATGATCGCAAAGGAGGTGTTGTTGCCTATCCTTACTGACTGTGGTCTGTGGGTGAGGAAATGGGGCCATGATACATTTGTGCTTGCATGTGATGGCTATTTTACGTAAGTCTAGACTTCAGACCAGTCAGAAGGTCAGCACACAAAAGTGGTTTCATTGGCTCGTTCTCTAATTATCAAGAGAAGAGAAAGACCTTTAGATATTGCAACATTTCCTATATTAGTGTAGCCTAATGGTGCACCATTGGAGCATTTTTACAGCACTCTACATCACAGACCCCAGGGCTTTCCTTCTGACCTATGTTGCCCCCCCCTCCCCCCCCAGCCCGTACAGGAATCAGTTGAGACAAACTTGCAGCAATACTGCAGTCTCATTGTAGACCTTTGTGTCCACTCACTAGGAAATGGGGTGGAGGAAAAATGGTGAGAATTCAGAGGCAGAGATGGGGATATTGAATGAATGCCTGAACTGTAGATCCATTAAAAAACAGATAGAGAGTGGATGAAAAATGATTTTATTGTTTTAGCATAAACGTGTTCAAATGCTGCAGGTTTAAAATATATCAGCAAAAATCAGGATGAATGCATAAATATTAACCAGGCATCCAAGTGATGACATTCCAAAGGATTGGTACTTGGAGGAAGATTTGTTAGTAAAATCCAGGCTATTATCGCTTCAGAGTAATAATGCAATGCAGGAATCATAAATGTCCCATTTGTCATGTTGATTGCTGTGATGTGCAATTCCATCATTGCCCCCGACAGTGATGTTAAACACTTAAGCTGAGAGATGCTGAATGAGACTTACAATTGCAGTTTTGTTTTAAATGTTAACAGTGTCAAACCGCATTCAGTGATTGTCCACCCCCTCCACATTGGGGATTGAATGAGATGCATGCAGGTTTGCATGTAATGGAACTTTGCATATAATAGACTGGAAACCTTTGACTAGCTGAGTGAGATATGGGAGTGAATGGCATCCGTGCAAGTGCGGCCCAAGAAAAGATCAATTTACACAGCACCTTTCGTAGCCTCAAACTCCCAAAATATTTCACAAGCAAATCAAATATTTTTGAAGTGAAGTCACTATGGAGTACAGGAGGTGTGACAGCCAGTGTTTCCACAGCAAGCAATAACATCATATGTTTCATTGATTTCGGTGAGGGGTAAATATTGGCCTGAGACATGGGAGAACCCTCTTCGAATAATGGCATTGGATCTTTTATGTTCATGTGAAAAAGCAGACAGGCAGGACTTCAGTTTAACATCTCATCTAAAAGGTGACATCTCCCTCAGTGCAGTACTCAGTATACACAGATCATTAATTGAACCTGTGAACTCCCTCATCTGCCTGTGCAAGTCTTTATCACACAAGGGGGCTATGTTGAAATTATTTACTAAATCGTTTGTGAGAGAGAATGGTGTGTGTGTGTGTGTGTGTGTGTGTGTGTGTGTGTGTGTGTGTGTGTGTGTGTGTGTGTGTGTGTGTGTGTGTGTGTGTGTTGGTGTGTGTGTGTGTGTGTGTGTCTTATATGTGTGTGTGTGTGTGTCTTATATGTGTGTGTGTGCGCGTGTGTGTCTTGTCTAAGAGAGTGCATGTCAGAGAATGTGAGAGACAGTATATGTGTGTGTATGTGCCAGAGAGTGTGTGCGTGCATGTGTAAGTGCATGTACAACAGCAGTGTATGTGTGTGTGTGCGTGTGTGTGCCTCTGCTCGTTGCTTAAGAGTGAAATAGGTCCTGCAGAGCTGTGTGACCTTTCCCTTTTGTATTAGAATATGAATGGGAGCAAGTAAGAAGTTATTGTCAAAGCATTTTACCGAAGAAAAATTAGCATTATTTATAAGCTGCATGTCAACTGATAAGGCCCCATCCCACTCCTTCATATGCCATACTCATGACTGGTATGGGGTGTGGGAGAGATGGGAGGTAACTAGAATCTCTCCAATTACCAAGACTATCAGTGCAAATTATATTTTTTTTGCTGTTTATTAAATGCTGCTGTTAAGCTTTTATTGATATCAATTGCTGGCACGATTATACATGAATAAGAGATTGAATCTTGTGTTAGGTAAGGTCTGATTAGTAGTGTTGGGAGATCCAGCTGAAATATATTTCAAGCTCAGGAGGCTATAACCCAGCATTGAATCCTCCAGTACAGAAGGAGGCCATTCAGCCATTGGGTCTGCACTGACCACAGTCCCACCCCTATCCCCATAACCCCATACATTTACCTTAGGTAGTCCCTAAGGGGCCATTTAAAATGGCCAATCCACATAATCTGCACATTTTTGGCCTGTGGGTGGAAACTGGAGCACCCAGAGGGAACTCACACTGACACAGGGCGAATGTGCAAACTCTACACAGGCAGTGAGCCAAGCCAGGAATCAAACCCAGATCCCTGGCACTGTGAGGCAGCAGTGCTATCCACTGTGCAACTGTGCTGCTCCTGGATAGAATTTGATATTAAATTTGTTTCGGATGAGGACATAGTGTCATGATCCCTGCACTGGGCAAGTGACATTGTAATGACTGACAGAGCCCAAATCATTTGGACAAAGAAATGGAGAACTTGATTTTATATCTTAGTTGTGGTTTACCAAGGAATAGTAATTTAGTGCAGCATTAGAACACACACTTCTGCCTTTCCCACTGGAGCTCTTAACATAGTCTCTACAAGAGCTCATTTGGCCCATTGTGGTTGTACCAGCTCTATATGAAGACACTTCAATAAAATGCCATTCCTTTTCTCAAAGTGTTTTAAAGGTGTTTTTCCAACATTTGCTCATTTCCATTTTAAAATCTTTAATGGATTCTGCTTTCGCCATTGTTTCTGGTCAGGTATTCCGTATCCAAACAACCTTTTTTTAAAAAAGATTCTCCTTAACTAGATTTGACTTAATTGAAATCCCTGATCATTCTGAACATCTCCATCAATCCTTGTTATAACATTCTTTATACTAATAAAGGGAGGCCTGCCTTCTCTAGTCCCACCTCATTATTAAACCCTTATTCCCAGTATCATTTTAATATATCTATCTGCACCATCTCTGTGGCTCTGCCAGCTTTCCTAAAGTAGGGCACATACTCTTGTATTCTAACTCCAGCCTAACCAATTACATTTAAATCTCTATGCTTTTTCACTCCATTCTCCTACTTTACTAGAATATTTTCTGTATAATGCTTTAACTTTTTCATCCTTTTATGTCCCCTCTGTTCTCTTACTTGTTACCATTTACATGGTATATTTATAATCCTTTCTGATTACATTACTTGTCTGCAGTATAGCATGGTTAATAAAGGCACTGCACACTATCTACCTGGCGTGCACATGCCATGATTTATCTTTGTAAGCCACATGGTTTCTCCACTTAGGTGATAACAAAGGCCCACATTCCAGAATAGCAACAAAGTATCATGGAATCCCTACTGTGCAGAGAGACCTTCTGATGTACTGAGTCTGCAATGACTCTCCAAAACAGCATCTGATCCAGGTCCTCCCCTACACCCTATCCTTTTAACCCTGCATGTTTACATTAAGGGACAATTTAGTATGGCTAATTCACTTAGCCTGCACATCTTTGGACTGTGGGAGGAAACTGGAGAACCTGGAGATAACACACACACACACACACACACGGAGAACATGCAAACTCAACATAAGCAGTCACCCAATGTCGAAATCAAACCCGAGTCTCTAGTTCTGTGAGGCAGCAGTACTAACTGCTGTGCCACCATGCTGCCTATAGTTCAGTAAAGTAAGTGAAAAAAAGTGAATTGAAAAATAGTACATGGGAATATATCTGTATTGTTGGCAGGAAAGGAGACTAAGGAAGGTAATGGTTACAGTTTTAAAAGTTTTGGGAAAGATTAAGTTGGAATGAGGGTTCTGATGAATTTCATAGAATTACGTAAAAATCACATCAAAGAAATTGTTTATACCAATTAGTCCACGTTGACGTTTATCCCACACTCATTCCATGTTCACTGTACTTCCAAATACCTTTGTTCCTTGTTCCTTCAACCAACTATCTAACCTATTTTTAAACAGCTGACATGATCTCTGTTCCATTCACTAACTCCAGTGGCATGTCCCATAGCCTTGATTTTAATGATACCAATGAGGATGGAGGGAAATGGGAGAATGTTTAGGTGGTGGGTTGTGGGACATATTTGGAGAAACAGTGATTGTCGAAATAAGGAAGAAGCTGAATATGAAAGAAGGTGACAATGTAGCATGGTTGACATGTAAAAATGAGAGAGGAGTTGTCTGTCTTTATTCTGCCAGGAATGGGAATAGTAAGCCAGGAACTTGAGTAGGATAGCAGAAATGATACCTCCTGGCAGAATCCACTTCATTGCACTGTTTTGAATGCTATAGTATCTTTGGAAGCATACATGACAAGTTGTTGGATTAGCTGCATCCAGCAATAAATGTTGAAGGGTTACTTTTAGCTTCTATCTCGGACAAATCCCAAGTATACTTCTCATTTTTCTTTTACTTCAAAATCTTTGAGAGTCTTCAGATTCCCTTCCTCTTTGTCTTCATTCCACCCTCCAATATGTATGCTTTTGCCAGCCAAGTTTGGTATTAGCTAATCACGACTTTCAACTTGACTTGATTTCTTCCATACTCTGCTACTCAACCCTGTACATGCTGCCTTAGTCGATCATCTGGGTCTCTCTGCGGGGTTGCAGCACCTTTAAAATTGTTATCAACTTTGCTGATTTCTTCTGAAAAACATTGTATTGGCAGTTTGAAGCCAGGAAAGGAGAGGGTAACATCAAAGGATTTGATTTGGTTATTTGCTACGGAGCCTCAGAACTCCCAGGTGATAAAAGGCAAGCTGGCTGTTAAAAGGGTTCATAACAAAAACTTTCTATGTTTCTTATGGTGTTTAGCCTTGAAAAAGATGACCTTGACCATCTCAGGGTGAGTTCAGTTCCTTGCCACATAAGTGATCTTAGAACAGATGACCCAAAGTTTTGTCAGAGAGGTGGGTTTCAAAAGATTGCCTTAATAGAGGAAAGGGAGAGAGACTTAGAAAGGAAATGCCAGAGTTTAGGACCCTGGGAGCACTTGCTAGAGATGTGGAAGAAGACGGAGTTAAAGCAGCACAGGCATCTGGAAGGGCTCGGGAAAATTACAGAAATGAGGAGCAATGAGGTCATTGTGTATTTTTAAAAAATGGGGTGAACTTTAAAATTGAGGCACAGTTAAACCAGGAGAGTGTAGGTCAGCAAGCAAAGAGATGATGAGTGAAAAATATTTGGTTCTATTAAGTGAGATGCCACAATACACAATAGTTTAGTTATCAAAACCAAACAGGGCAAAGGGAGAAATTCTAGATAGTGCAATGAGAAATCTTGAAATAAAAGTGAATTTTAATTTATTATGTGTGGAAATCAGAATTGCATGAGTCTGATATTACCAGTGAATAAAGCAACATCAGCCTGATTTCTCTCCCTTCTTGAACCTCATTTTTTTTATATTGGAATCCTGCTAGAAGTAATATAAATATAAAACACCAATAATATAATGCCTGTCTCTGCAGACTTGAGGCCAATCCAACACAGTCAATGATTTGAATATCAATTAGTTATTAGATCTATGAGCAATTGTTGACATATTTATCAACCTTATTGTTTTTCATAATGCTTTCCTTGTATCTGGGAATTTCAGAGAGAAGGTGAAAGGGTTTCACTTCCCACTGATAATATCCCTTGTTTTAATAAGCTCAAATGTTCATGATCTTTTTGTTTCTTTAAAGTTTGCGATTTTCTCAGGTTAGGAGTCTCAGCTGGTGACAGCAGTTTCAAGTTTCCAGTACAGTCACTAGTTGGTGTTCTGTGAATGATAAAGTGTAATTTCTGGAGATGGTTTGCTACGTTGGATTATAATATGAAGCATAATTCATATTCTATATGTCACCAATCTGCCAATCAAACTTAAGTGCTGCTATTAGAACTGCTGGATGACATTTGTCGAGGAAAGAATGGTAATGCTTTTAACTATAATAGCATAAAAATAAATGCAGAACTGTTACTGTAGAATGAGAGTGTGTATAGGTGATTGAGAGTAACCATCTGCAGCACTGTGCGACTATTTGAGCATGTTTGCTTTGTGGCTTTGTAATTTCAGCACTATGGACAGCTCCCATGTGAGTTTTTCCAACTTTCAATCATTTTCCATGTTTCGTAGTTAGCTATGTGTTCAGAATGTTCCAGGATAACATTTTGGAATATCTATTTTGCCACTAAAGGATGTGCATGTGCCTAACATTCACTACAAGGCGATTGTGTACAACTCATTTAACATGGGGCTTTCATGGTTGTGAGCCCTGGACCCACCTGACAAAATTATTCAATCAAACTGAGTCAGAAGGATGTGAGCTCATGTCTTGCTCCAGAAGCTTGTGCAGAAAATCTTGCCTAACACCCAGTTCAGTACAACACTGAGGGAATTCTGTACTGCCATTGGTACTGTGTTTCATTTGAGATGTTAAATCAAGCTTCGTCCCATCCCCCATCTGTTGTCCAGGATGGATATAAAAAAAATCACATGGCAATATCTGAAAAAGAGCGTAGAAGCTTCTCCCTGGTGTCTTGGCCAATATTTATCCTTCAATCAAAGGCTAAGGAAAATAATCTGGTCATTAGCTCATTGCTGTTTGCCAGAGTTTGCTTTGTACAAAGTGGTTGTCAAACCCTGGAGTCGTGAAAGATGCTAAATAAATGCAAACTTGCTCTTTCAATTAGCATTTAATATATGCACATAGGCATTTCAATATAGGGGTACCTTAGCTAAGTATCTGATGTATACAGTTTGGAGGATTAACTCTTCCACTTAAAACCTCAAAGCCTTTTGAATTTTATTTTCTCTATTGTCCTGCATGGTTATGGAACTGAATAATGAGAAAGGATCAGACTGAAGTCTTGAACAGGTCACTACAAATGGTAGGAGTTTTCACAGCATGTAACAAGTACAATATTGTTACATAATTGGAAATGAAAGTAAAGTCATGTCAGTCGAGGATTAACTTAAAATTTCTCCCATTATTTAATGCCTCTGCACTCTGTATGTCATTCATATATATGCCATTTGTCTATATAAGGTGATGGAAGGGAAAATAACGGGAAAATGACTACATAGATCTTCATTCATATGTCCATTGGAAGTTAACTATATTAGAAACAAATATACTGGTCGTAATGATAATTAACATTCCCTCTCCTGCTCCTCAACTCCAGACTTAGGAAACTACATTAATTTAAAAATTAATTCACTCATTGTTTCCAGTGAATAATGAACATGTGGTGTGACAATGAGGACAATCTCAAATCTCAGGTTCAATTTGTGGATTCTTGCTAAATTAACTAATTCTAGCTCTGATGGGAGTTATGATGTAGAGATGCCGGCATTGGACTGGGGTAAACACAGTAAGAAGTCTCACAACAGCAGGCTAAAGTCCAACCAGTTTATTTGATAGTAATCCTATAAGTTTTCGGAAACGGTGTTCCTTCGTCAGGTGTGTGATGGTACTAACGACATAGGCAGGAAGAGTGGTCAAGTCCTGCAGCAGCAGTTTAAGGGAGTTAGATAGAAAGTTAAAAAGCAGGACTTCTAGAGCTGTAGTGTCAGGATTATTCCCTGTGCCACATGCTAGTGAGACTAGGAATAGGAAGATAGTGGAGCTCAGCACGTGGCTAAACAGCTGGTGTAGGAGGGAGGGTTTCAGATATCTGGCCTGTTGGGGTCTCTTCAGAGCAGATAGGACCTGTTCAAGAAGGACGGGTTGCACCTAAACTGGAAGGGCACAAATATTCTGGCTGGGAGGTTTGCTAGTGTTACACGGGAGGAGTTTGGCAGGGGGATGGGAACCAAAGCAAAGGTGTATTAGCTGAAGGGGAACCAGAGATTAGAGCCAGTAAGGCAGGATGGGATTACTAATCAGTGAGGTGTGGTGGATTGAAGTGCATTTGTTTCAATGCAAGAAGTACAACAGGTAAAGCAGATGAACTTAGAGCTTGGATTAGTGCTGGGAATTACAATGTTGTTGCCATTATAGAGCCTTGGTCAAGGGAAAGACAGGATTGGTAGCTTAACATTTCAGATGTAGACGTTTCAGGTGGGAAAGAGGGGGGATGTAAAAGGGGTGGGGAAGTCACACTACTTATTAACGAGAATATCACGATTGTTCTCTGGAAGACTCAGATAATGAGGCAATATGGCAGAGCTCAGGAGTAGGAAAGGTGTGATCACAATATTGGGGGTTTACTGTAGGTCACCCAACTGCCAGCGGGAGATTGAGGAACAGATATATTGGCAGATTTTGGCAAAGTGTAAAAGTAACAGCATTGTTGTGTGGGAGATTTTAATTTCCCGTATATTGTCTGGGACTGATTTAGTGCTAGGGGCAGGGATGGGACAGAGTTTGTAAAGAACATCCAGGGGAGTTTCCTGAAACAGTACCTAGATAGTTCAACTAGGGAAGGGACCATACAGGACCTGGTATTGAGGAATAAGCCCGGCCAAGTGGTTAATGTTTCAGTAGGGGAGCAGTTCGGAAACAGTGACCACAATTCAATAAGCTTTAAGATACTGACGGATAAAGATAAGTGCAGTCCTCAAGTTAAGGTGCTAAATTGGGGGAAGGCTAATTACAACAATATTAGGCAGGAACTGAAGAATGTAGATTGGGGACAGGTGTTTGAGGGCAAATCAACATCTGGCATGTGGGAGGCTTTCAACTGTAAGTTCATAAGGATTCAAAGCTGGTACATTCCTGTAAGGACGAAGGCTAAGTATGGCAAGTTTTTGGAATCAAAATAACGGGTGATATTTTGAGCCTAATCAAAGAAAGAAAGGAAGCATTTGTCAAAGACAGGAGGCTGGGATTAAACAAAACAAGTGTGGAATACAAGAAAAGTAGAAAGAAATTTAAGGAAGGAGTAAGACGGGCCAAAAGGCGAAATGAATAAGCATTGGCTAGTAGGATTAAGGAAGAGGCTTTTCATACATATGTAAAGAGAAAGAGGGTAGCCAGGGAGAGGATTGGCCACTCAAGGACAATCTATGCTTGGAACCAGAAGTATTAAATGAATACTTTGCGTCAGTATTCACCAAAGAGAAGGACTTGGTGGATGATGAGTTTGGGAAAGGATATGTAGATAGTTTGAATTGAGATCAAAAAGGGGCAGGTATTGGGGTTCTTGAGAAACATTAAGGTAGATAAATCTAGGGCCTGATGGGATATACCCCAGAATACTGAGAGAGGCAAGAAAGGAAATTGCTGGGGCCTTGAGAGAAATCTTTGTTCCTCACTAGTTACAGGGGAAGTCACAGTAAGAAGTCTCACAATACCAGGTTAAAGTCCAATAGGTTTATTTAGTAGCAAACAAACCACTACCTTTCGGGGCTCTGCTCCTTTGTCAGGTGAGTGGGGAGTTCTGATCACAAACAGGCATATAAAGACACACACTCAGTTTACAGAATACTGATTAGAATACGAGTCTTTACAACTAATCAAGTCTTAAAGATGTGGACAATATGAGTGGAGATAGCATTAAGTATAGATTAAAGAGATGTGTCTTTAACCTATGCTTAGTCACATCTCTTAAACTTCTCTTTAAGCTATGCTTAATGCTATATCCATCACATTGTCTGCACCTCTAAGACTTGATTAGCTGTAAAGACTCGCATTTTAATCAGTATTTTGTAAACTGAGTGTGTACCTTTATATGTCCTGTTTGTGATCAGAACTCCCCACTCACTTGACAAAGGGTCAGATCCCTGAAAGATGGTGGCATTTGCTACCAAGTAAACCAGTTGGAATTTAATCTGGTGTTGTGAGACTTCTTACTATGTTTACCGTGGCATATCCATATCATGACTACAGGGGAAGTCTTGGAGGATTGGAGAATAGCCAACGTTGTTCCTTTGTTTAAAAAGGGTAGTAAGAATAATTCAAGTAATTACAGGCTGGTGCACCTTACATCAGGGAAATTATTGGAGAGGATTCTTTGAGACAGGCTTTATTCCCCCTTGTAAATAAGTGGACGTATTAGAACATAGAACATAGAACATTACAGCACAGAACAGGCCCTTCGGCCTTCGATGTTGTGCCGACCAAAATAAAAAGCAATGCCCCTCCAAACTAAACCATTCCCTTCTCTTCCATATACTTATCAATTAACCTCTTAAACGCCACCAAACTTGGCGCATCTACAACAGCTGCAGGCAGGGCATTCCACTCCCTAATCACTCTTTGAGTAAAGAACCTACCTCTGATATCCGTCCTATAACTCATACCCCTTAATTTAAAGCTGTGTCCCCTCGTGCTAGCTTTCTCCATCCTAGGAAAAAGGCTATCACTGTCCACCCTATCTAAACCTCTAATCATCTTATATGCTTCAATAAGATCCCCTCTTAGCCGCCTCCTTTCTAACGAAAACAACCTCAAATCCTTCAACCTCTCTTCATAGGACCATATTACTGAGAGACAACATGGTTTTGTGAAGGGGAGGTCGTGTCTCGTGAACTTGATTGAGTTTTTCGAGGAACTGACGAAAATGATTAATGAGGGAGTGGATGTTGTCTACATGAACTTCAGTAGGCCTT
Source organism: Sphyrna mokarran (assembly GCA_024679065.1). Classification (NCBI taxonomy): domain Eukaryota; kingdom Metazoa; phylum Chordata; class Chondrichthyes; order Carcharhiniformes; family Carcharhinidae; genus Sphyrna; species Sphyrna mokarran. The sequence goes on from JAGIQG010000014.1 coordinate 17,167,669, forward strand.
TGACAGGATCCGTCGTGGCAGACTGGTGCAGAAGGTGAAGTTGCATGGGATTAGAAGTGAGCTGCAAGGTGGATACAAAACTGGCTCGGTCAAACAATACAGGGTAGCAGTGGAAGAATGTGTTTCTGAATGGAGAGCTATGACAAGCGGTGTTCCTCAGGGATCAGTGATAGGACCTTTGCTGTTTGTAATATATATAAGTGATTTGGAGGAAAATGTAACTGGATTGATTAGTAAGTTTGAGGACGACATAGAGGTTGATGGATTTGCGGATAGCGTTGACCATCAGAGGGTACAGTACGATGTAGATCAGTTGGAAACTTGGGCGGAGAGATTGCAGATGGAGTTTAATCCAGACAAATATGAGGTAATGCATTTTGGAAGGTCAAATACAGATAGGAAATATATAGTAAATGGCAGAACCCTTAAAAGTATTGATAGATAAAGGGATCTGGGAATACAGGTACATAAGTCACTGAAAGTTGCAATGCAGATGGAGAAGGTAGTCAAGAAGGCATATGGCATGATTGCCTTCATCGGCTGGGATATTGAGTTTAAAAATTGGCAAGTCATATTGCAGATTTGTAGAACCTTTATTTATAGGTCGCACTTGGAATATAGTGTTCAATTCTGGTTGCACACTACCAGAAGGATGTGGAGGCTTTGGAGAGGTATAGAAAAGATTTACCAGGATGTTGCCTGGTATGATGGACATTAGCTATGAGGAGCGGTTGGAGAAATTTGGTTTGTTCTCACTGGAGTGACAGAGTTTGAGGGGAGACCTGATAAAAGTCTATAAGATTATGAGAGGCATGGACAGTGGATAGTCAGAAGCTTTTTCCCAGGGTGGAAGAGTCAATTATTAGGAGGCTAAAGATGCAAGGAGCAAGGGTTAAAGGAGACGTACAAGGCAGATTTTTTTACACAGAGAGTATTGGTTGCCTGGAACTTGTTGCCGGGGAAGATAGTGGAAGCGGATGCGGTAGTGACTTTTGAGGGGCATTTTGACAAGTACGTGAATGAGATGGGAATAGAGGAATATTGTCCCCAGAAGGGTAGGGGTTTTTATTAAATCCGGCAGCATGGTTGGTGCAGGCCTGGAGGGCCAAAGGGCCGGTTCCTGTGCTTTAATTTTCTTTATTCTTTGTTCTTTGGATGTACATCTACAACTTAGTGCAAAATGCAGGGTGAGAGATTAACAGCCGATGTTGGACCAGATGCAGTGGCAGATTGTGACAAATAGAGTGGGGGAGTCACAACGACGGGATGATCATTTCTGGCTGCCTTGTTAAAATATACAAACCCTTCCGTGAACAACCAAAGATTTTAATTTTAAAAATCTTCTTCTCCCCATTGTTGTCAGAAAAGGGAACCTGAAAACCCATTTTAACAGCGAGTGAAATCAAAAACGTTAAAACGACAATCTCTATTTATTTTATGGCCATTATACTTTATTTCCTTTTACAAATTCAACTTCATTGCAAATCTGCCTTTTGACAGCTGAAGGCTCACAAGCCTTACTAATCCAGTCTTGAATTGGCTGTTCGCCTTAACTAAAAGTGGCTTTGATATATTCTATCAACAGCAGAGAGCAGGGCTGTTACCGTCAGAGGTCAGGGTCCTCAATAATCCCAGATCGTTCAATGATTTCTGAATGATGTGTCATCCATCTTGGTGCTCACTTTGTGACCTGAATGAATGAAATCATTATTTTTCCAGACTGCTGTTGAACTGTTGTTCTTTCTATAGCTGATGGTTCTGGGAGAGGGGTTCAGGAGACTTTGTAGAAGATCTTTGTTGCTATTATTGTTGTGCAATTAATACAGCTGTTGAATACATGATGCTTAGAATAGTTTATACTACTAAATATCTGCCAAGACCTCAATCCCGAACAGGGGATCACATAACTCAACATTTACCCCAGCTGAGATGGCCAGGAAACACTTTGTGCAGACTGTAGAAATTTGGAGCTCCCTCCAGACAAAAAGCTGTTAAGGATGGGGATCAATTAAAAATGTCAACCCTAAGATTTATAGACTTTTCTGAAGAATTGAAGGTCGTGGAAGTGATGTGGGTAGATTGACTTAAAATATAGATCAGCTGTTACCCGATTGAATGGTAAAACAGGTTTGAAGGATTAAATGGCCTTCTCTTGTACCCAGAATTGGCCAAGTCAACAGAAAAAGTGATTGAGGGTGCATATTATGTGTAAAGTAGTCACACTTGTGTCTCAGCGATCCTCGGCATTAGAACTAACGCTGAGCTGACATTTTCTGGCTGAGATAAGCAATCAGGAAACAAAATCCTAATTGATTTTTGTGTTGGGAAAATTAAACCTTTCCCTCTTTCTCCACTGTGATTGAGATCACATCACAGGCCAGGGATCAAGCTGAGATATTGCTGACTGATTGATCCCTCTTGATAATGGTCTGAACAGCACATTTTCTTACTTGCTTAAATGGTCAAATATCAAATTTTAATTCTGTTTATTAAAAAAAAGGCATTTATGTGGGACTTAACTTCGCACCCCAGAATATAGTGAATCCCTTTTGGATGAATAAAGCAGTTGAAGTGAGGTTTTATCCCTGATCTGACACCATAGTTCACGTGTGAGTCCATGATGTGACACAGCCTGTCACCCTTGCATTATCAGTTAACTCGACAAAGAATGGACTGCACAGTAACAGGCTATTCAGCCCCAGCTGGTCCATGCCAGTGTTTGTGTTCTGCATGAGCATCCTTCCAACTTCTTTAGCTAACCCTTTCAACATGACCTTCCATTTGCTTCATCCCCCTGGTTATCTGACTGACCCTTAAAAACACCTGGGGACAAGAAAATCATTAGATGTATTGGGATGTTGAGGGGAGGGTGCGGTGGTGGTGGGTAGGTGGCTCTTGCTGAATATTTTGAAGGCAATATATCAGGAATTCAGGATGCTGTGCACACACTGAATATTGCCTGCATTAAACTCTCTCCTGACTTATTGACTTTTGTTTTATTTATTGCAGCAGTCGTGCCCAGTTTTGCTCATGCTCCACCATAAACTCCTCATTGTTATGCATTTAGGCCTTTTATGTCTCTCCTGTGCCTCGAGGTATTTGATTTGAGAAACATGAGGTGGTTTTAAAAAAAGTATGACTCCAATTGAGCTGTTTGTAGGTTCTGTGTAAAGCTGACAGCACTCCTAAGTTTAATGTATCACCAAACGTGCTCTGTGTTGTTCTGCTGCCACTGATCTGTCCCTCGCAGGCAGGGGAAATAAATATCTCTAGCATCTGTATCAAAGGGTTAACTGAAATTGATTGGCATGACGGTGTTGCTGCTAATGTTTTATGTAGCGGAAAACCTGACAAGGCTGAATTACTAAAGAGGCCTGTCAGCTTACTCTGTCACCAATTCAATGGTGCAAAGAATAAGACCAGCTTCAGAAGCTCGCAGTGCTCTTGCAGGGCCCACTGATACCCTGTTTAAATCACAGCACGTACACAAAGGTATGTATATACCTTTGGAGGCAGGAATTGCCAGCACACGAGACTCATTCTCCCACTTCATATAAGTGGTGGTTGCCAGTATTGTGTCCATGAGGGTAAGGTTACCATTTTATGCTGGTCTTGCAAGGACTGGATCTTTCCCAATTGTCCTTGGGAAATTCTCTTGGGATTTGAGCATAGAAGTCTAGGATGAAATGCCGTGTAGTGCTGAGGAAAGTGGATGAGGCATTAAAATGATGCCCCATCTGCCCTTTCAGGAGGATGCCAAAAATTGGTGACTCTATTTGAAAAGGACTCTGGAGTTGGGCTTCAGTCCACACTCTTGTGTTTCGGTGTTAAGAATGCTACTAACTAAACCAAGGCTAACGCATATCACAAAAGAATATGTTGTTACAATTCCTATAGAGACTGATGACTTTTAAAATCGATATGAATTTTCCAGTGACCAACATAGAATCATAAGGCAAGATTTTAAGACTTCTGCTGTAACAAATAGGCTGAAATCAACCTTCACACAGGGATCTGTGCTAGGACCCCCAACTGTTCACATTAAATGTTAATGATTTGGAAGAGGGAACTGAATGTGTTATCTCCAGATTTTCAGAGGATGCAAAGTTAGGTGGGAGGGTGAGTTGTGACGGGATACAGTGATGCTTCAGTATGATTTGGACAGGCTTGGTGTGTCATTGGCAGATGCCAATGTAATGTGGATCAATGAGATTATTCACTTCAGTAGCAATGATAGGGAGACAGATTGGTAGTAACTAATAAACTCCACTATAAAAAGAGATATTTAGAACATAGAACATAGAACAATACAGCACAGAACAGGCCCTTCGGCCTTCGATGTTGTGCCGACCAAAATAAAAAGCAATGCCCCTCCAAACTAAACCATTCCCTTCTCTTCCATATACTTATCAATTAACCTCTTAAACGCCACCAAACTTGGCGCATCTACAACAGCTGCAGGCAGGGCATTCCACTCCCTAATCACTCTTTGAGTAAAGAACCTACCTCTGATATCCGTCCTATAACTCATACCCCTTAATTTAAAGTTGTGTCCCCTCGTGCTAGCTTTCTCCATCCTAGGAAAAAGGCTATCACTGTCCACCCTATCCAAACCTCTAATTATCTTATATGTTTCAATAAGATCCCCCCTTAGCCGCCTCCTTTCTAACGAAAACAACCTCAAATCCTTCAACCTCTCTTCATAGGACCTGCCCTCCATACCAGGCAACATCCTAGTAAACCTCCTCTGTACCCTCTCCAATGCCTCCACATCTTTCTTATAATGTGGCGACCAGAACTGCACACAATACTCCAAGTGCGGCCGCACTAGAGTTTTGTACAGTTGCAACATGATGCTGCGGCTCCTAAATTCAATCCCCCTACCAATAAAAGCTAAGACTCCATATGCCTTCTTAACAACTTTATCCACTTGACTGCCTACTTTCAGGGATCTATTGACACATACACCAAGATCCTTCTGTTCCTCAACACTATTAAGAGCCCTACCATTAGCCCTATACTCTACACATTTATTGTTCCTGCCAAAGTGCATTACCTCACACTTTTCCACATTAAACTCCATTTGCCACCTCTCGGCCCAGCTCTGCAACTTGTCCAAGTCACTCTGTAAACTAAAACACCCCTCTTCACTATCTACCACACCACCAACTTTAGTATCATCTGCAAATTTACTGATCCATCCCTCAATACCCTCATCCAGATCATTTGTAAAAATTACAAACAGCAGGGGCCCCAAAACAGACCCCTGAGGCACACCACTCGTCACCGAACTCCACGATGACACACCACTCGTCACCGAACTCCACGATGACACACATTTGTTAACTTCTGAACATAACTAAATACCCTACACAACCTTTTTACATAGTAGTATATTCTAAGCAGAAATGCCATAACATATTTTCATTGTGGAGGCAGATAGCTGGAATCATAGAAACTAGAAGCAGGAATAAGCCATTCAGCCCTTCGAGCTTGCTCTGCCATTGATTTTGATCATGGCTGATCATCAAATTCAATATCCTGATCCCCCCTTCCTCGCATATCCCTTGATCCCTTCAGCCCCAAGAGCTGTATCTAATTTTGTCTTAAAATTAGTCAACGCTTTGGCCTCAACTACATTTTGTGGTAATAACTTCCATAAATTCATCATGCTCTTGATGAAGAAATTTCTCCTTGGCTCAGTTCTAAAAGATTTATCCCTTATCCCCATCTCTAGCCCTGGAGTCCACGACATTGGGAACATTCTTTCTGAATCTAATCTGTCTAACCCTGTTACAATTTTATAAATGTCTATGAGATCCCCCCCTCTCTCTTCTAAACTCCAGTGAATATAATCTTTATTGATTTAGTCTCTCCTCATATGACAGACCTGCAATCCCAGGAATCAGTTTGGTAACCCTCACTGTACTCCTTCTGTAGAAAGGACATCCTTTCTCATATAAGAACCCCAAAACTGCACACAATACTCCAGGTGTGGCCTCATCAATGCCCTATACAACTGCAGCAAAACATCCCTACACTCAAATTCTCTCACTATGAAGGTCAATGTACCATTTACTTTCTTTACTGCCTGCTCTATCTGCACGCTTACTTTCAACAAACTGGTGCATGAGGACTCCAAAGTCATGTTGAATATCCACCTCTCTCAACTTATTAGGAGTTCAAGTAATAATCTATCTTCCTGTCATTGCTACTGAAGTGGCTAACTTCACATTTATCCACATTATACAGCATCTGCCATGCAGATACCCACACTCAGCCTGTCCAAATCACACACTGAAGCATCACTGCATCCTCTTCACAGCTCACCCTCCCACCCAACTTTGCATCATCTTCAAATTTGGAGATAATACATTCAGTTCTGATTTCCAAATCATTAAAGTGAACAGTTGGGGTCCTCAGCCAGAAGCCTATGGAACCCCACTAGGCACTGACTGCCAATCAGAACAATACCCTAGCAACTTCCCAGTTCTGCTGGTAGGCTCCCTAGTCCATATTTCCCTGTTTTCTCTCTCCCTCCCTTTTTGAATAGAGGGCTTACATTCCCTAGCCTTCAATCTGTAGGAACTATTCAAGAATCCAAAGAATTTTGGAAAATAACCAATGGATCTACTATTTCCAGGGGCACTTCCTTAAGTACTCTGGAGATTATCAGGACCTGAAGATTTATCCACTTACAATCCCTTCAATTTCCCCAAACCATTTCTCAGCTCCTCACTAAAACATGTTTCTCTCAGCAATTCTGGTACATTATTCATGTCTTCCTTTGTGAAAACTGAAGCAAAGTACAAATTTAATTCCTCAGCCATATCTTTATTCCATGTTATGAATTCTCGTTTCTGACTGTGAGGCTGACATTCATTTTTGTTAATCTTTTTCTCTTCACATATCTATAGAAACTTTTACAGTCAAAAGTTGAGAAAATATCCGGCCTCTTGCGCTCACATTGGGAGAAAGTGCGCAGAAATATGGGATCTTCGATGTCAGATAGATGGTGTGAGCTGCAGTCTGGCCAGCAGGCCCAGAAAAGGGATCAAAGGGAGCCACAGGGGCTACCATGATGACATAGTGGTTAGCATTACTTCCTCACAGTGTCAGGGACCAGCTTCGATTGCTGGATTGGGTCACTGTCAGTGTGGAATCTGCATGTTTCTCTGTATCTGCATGTGTTTCCTCTGGGTGCTCTGTTTCCTCCCAGAATCCAGAAGATGTGATGGTTAGGTGTATGGACCATGTTAAATTCTTCCTCAGCATACGTGAACTGGCGTTGACATGTGACTACTAGGGGATTTTCTCAGTAACGTTGATATAAGTTGAGAGAGGTGGATATTCAACATGACCTTGGAGTCCTCATGCACCAGTTTGTTGAAAGTATTCCCACATGTCAAGCTATGCCATCCACCATATTTGCATGTTCCATATGCCAACCTATGCTTCTCCACTTACCTCAATGGCAAAGTCACCCTTGCTCAATTTGGTGAGCAGAATCACACGGACTTCCAGTAGCAAGATGCCCTCTAATATTTCTATGTCTTTTAATTCTCCATGATCTTCACTTACTCATATATAAGTTGAGAGAGGTGGATATTCAACATGACCTTGGAGTCCTCATGCACCAGTTTGTTGAAAGTAAGCGTGCAGATAGAGCAGGCAGTAAAGAAAGTAAATGGTACATTGACCTTCATAGTGAGAGAATTTGAGTGTAGGGATGTTTTGCTGCAGTTGTATAGGAGTTCTCAGTAATGTTGATATAAGCCTACTTGTAATATTAATAAATAAACTTTAAAACTTTAGGTGCTGAGGTGGGCTGTTTAAAAGGTCCTTCTCTAAACTCAAGGACTTCATCCCCGTTATAATGAAAACCCCCCTCCACCACACACACACGCATGCACGTGCACACACACACACATACACACACATTATATATATATATATATATATATATATATACACAGACTCCCCATGCCACCTCATGTCCCCTATGCCAGACTATATCCTTCCACCCACCTCTTATAGTTCCTCATTCCCACATGTCAAGCTATGCCATCCACCATATTTGCATGTTCCATATGCCAACCTATGTTTCTCCACTTACCTCAATGGCAAAGTCACCCTTGCTCAATTTGGTGAGCAGAATCACACGGACTTCCAGTAGCAAGATGCCCTCTAATATTTCTATGTCTTTTAATTCTCCATGATCTTCACTTCCTCATCAAGGAGGATTTTGAGCCAGTGATGGGTTAGAAGAGGAAGGAAATTCTGTAAATGCCATTATAATTTAATCACAATTGTGTTTAATATCAGACTTCAAAAATGTGTAAAAATGGCAGCCACTGAATACAGTAGTTACATACAAATCTTGTGCATTTTTTACAATAGCTGACCAGATATGGGTCATGTTTCCTGTTCATTAAATAGAGGCCAGGAGGGTAGTTGCGCACAAACATAAGATTCGGAAGCACTCATGAGAATAACCTGCAGAAGGCAAACAATAGCCAAGCCCGAGGAAATCTAGGTCCTCATGTCGGTTACGGCCTGAGTGCAAGAAGCTGGCCCTCTACATTGATGCTACAAGCTTCAATCACCAAAACATCCACCCACTGAGATCTTGACCAAGGATAATTAATGCGGAAGTCTTCCGGGCTAGGAGCAAAAAAGATCCAGTAACTGTAGATATGATTTAAGATGAAATCCTTATTAGTTCCCATGTAATATTAGTGAAAGAAGATCTTGTTAGAATAGAAAGGAATTAGAGGTTAACTCTGCTATTGTACAGGTAGTTAGTACCATAGAATTCCAACAATTGACAACAAGGAGCCATCTGAATTTATCATGGTTCATTGTTGATTTGATCTAAGAGCTGGTGTAAGGAGGCACATTATTTTGTTTTTAATCCCTCCTAACCTGCTTCAAACTTCACTCCCTCTTGTCTCTGACACCCTGCAGTCTTCTTAAAACTTTAAACATCACCCAAGCAGCATAAAAATCATAGAATTATATAATACAGGAGAAGGCTATTTGGCCCATGGTGCGAGTACTGTTTGTTTGTATACACATACCAAACCGTCTCATTATCCCCAGCTCCCTGAGGTACATCAAATGTCTTTCTACTCTTCCCTTTAAGAGCTGTGGCAAAACATTCCATTCAACAACACTGTGCATAAAGAAATTGTTTTCTGAGCTACATCACCATTTCACTTCAGCTTTGGTGGTGTTCTGTACAGTGGGTCTTGACTCTTCAATAGAATTCACAATTAAAGCAAAATATAGTACTTTGCTTCTTTTAATAGCAATCAATCTTGGGCAGCATTGCAGATACCTTTCCTTTAGTATGACTTGTTATTGGCAAACTTCTGTTATGTTGCCTTAGAACTGTTGTGCTCTGCAGAGAATTCATTGCTAGTTTGAGATGTGGGAGGGGGAAAATTAATTGTTATTTATGTTGTATCAATGAAAGTGGTAGTCAGAGGGGGAAATCCACCATCTCTGGCAAAACTTGAATTTATCGTACAGCAATTTTATTTTCCTTGTTCGTGTTTCAGAAAGGTTTTTGCTGATTTAAATGAAATAACTAGGAGGCATTAGGTTGGGATCCTTCAGTGTTGCTGTTGGGATTTCAGTAAAATGTGACGGCTATTCCCCAGTTGTCTACAGTAGCAGAGTCACTCAATGTGTTTGGCCCAGAAGATAGTTCACACACCAGCATATGCAAGTACGCCTCCTGTCCAGTAGATCTTGCTATTGCCTGGGTTTAAGAATTACTCAGAATTCCTGCTCTTAATCTCTGTGCATCAACCTCTGCTGGTAAAGTCAGCAACAGAGTAGAGTCCTATTGCGATGTTCATCATAGCTGGTGATCTGCCAACCCTCACTGCCTGGACTTCCTTGTGAAATGGTAGCCACTTCAGCAAGGCTCCCCTCTGCCTATGGATAAGTACTCCAGGAAGGGGTCAGCTTTTTCAGCAACTGAGATGGAGGTGAATCTGGTGCCTGGTGGGGGGAACTGGGAGAGCAAACACCCAGCAGCTCAACAACTATATTTGTGTCATGATGAGAGACATCTTAAGCTGTGTAAGCAATTACCCAGCTACAACCTACATATCATACTGATGACCACATATCTACCCAGTTATGGAAGAAATAAGGCGATGAATTAGGAATCTTACACAAAAATTGAACACACAATTTTCAAGTGTATTGATGGGGGTTCAATGTTCCCCATAGTACCAATATAGTTAATTGATCTGGGAATGAGACTAGTTTCATTTAAACCTCTTTGCACTCAGAGGGACCATTGTTTTATTATACCCTGGAGTGACCCTACAAGATTACTGGCTGTCTCTAATTTCTAATTTCTGTTGCTCAATTTCACAGCAATTTAACCTCAACAACGAGGTCAATTTTAGCTTTACTACAGGCATCTGACGGGATGGAAGGGAAAACCTGGGAGGTGACTGGCAGATAAAATGCAGGATATTGGAAAAGTAATTTAAGTGTTTGGTCCTTCAAAGGATATTTTCACAAAGGCCCCCGGCAAGTGTTCAAAATACAATAGAGTGCATTTATATCGTAATGTTAAAGACGACTGAATGTACTAATGGATAATCAGACTGATTGATCTGTAAACTACTTAAGGCTTGATCTAACAGTCGAGATGTGCTTTCTCTTTTTCCCCTCTCATAAAATTGATGACTACTGTTAGGCAGGAAGACACCTCTGAGACAAATAGGCTGCCTGTCCAACAATCCACTCATTGCTCGTAAGCTTAAATCGTGGAGGATGAGCTTGATTTTGTTTGGGGAATAAGGGGATTTGGTTCAAGGGGAGGGTGGGAGGAGTGGGTGTCAGGATATATAATTTCTACTTTTGCAACTTCAGTCATGTCGAGACAGATCACCTACTCATAATAGAAACTGCCTGCCCTGATGTCAGTGATAGCTAGTGGATCCATCCCAGCTGCTTTGGCACTAGTTGATGAAACAGCACATTGCTCTCCTTTGCAATACTGGGGAGACATTCCTACTGTGCCTGGTCCCCTTGTCACCCACCATCAATATTTCTACCATGAGTTACCTACTAGTGATGCGAGAGCCAGGAGTTTTGCCCTCCTGACGAGGTTGCGCATCTGCCCTGAAGACTTTTTGTGAAGGCATTGTCAACTGAGCCAATGTCAACTCATCAAGGCCAGCAATGAGCTAGTCCAGGATTGCTGTTTGCAGCAGGACCAGACAATACGCTTTTACCCATTTCAGCATGGGATTTACTTACTATACATTTATAGAATCATAAGCATAGATGATCACCATTCAATCCATCGTAATTTTGCCAGTTCGATGAAACAAAATCTCTTAATTAGCCTCATTCACTTGCTCTGTCCCTGTAGCTTTTTATCTTTTGGCTTTTTCAAGGATTTATCCAATTCCTTTTGCAAATTATTATTGAATCTGCTTCCATCACCTTTCTGTGTTTAAAAAAAAATGTCATGTTTTCCTCTGGTTCTTAAATCTGGGTCCTATTATTATTGACTTTCCTGCCAATGGAAAGTATCTCCTTATTTTTACTTTTTATCCAAACCATTCATGATTTGAACACCTCTATTAAATCTTCTCTAGTCTGTAAGGACAACAATCCCAGCTTTTTTAGTCTCCCCATACAGCTGAAGTTTTTCATCCCTGATCTCATTTGAGTAAATCTCCTCTGCTCAGAGTTCTACAGTTCATCATTAGAAGAACTTCTTCCTTGTCACTAGTGCCATACTTTTTGCTATATAATTTGGAACTAGTGAAAATTACATAGTTTGAAGTCTTGTTCAGAACTATTAATAAATACTGAGAAACAATGACAACGTCATATGTGTAACTTCAGAGAATCCCAGTGGTGAGGGCAGTCATGTGATCTGAACTGAATGCTGCCCCACTGCATCAGCAAATTAAAAATATGTGAAAGAAATGCTTCGATTTGGTGCTGGAGATCAATTAAAGAGAACACTTGCATGGTAAGCAGAACTGATTGTGGTACATTAATATCCCCAATCAATAACTAAAAGCTGCAAGTTCAGCAAATTCTAATTTGAACTACATGTACAAAACAGGAGAATTCTTTTAAAGCAAAGTGGTAAGAATGTGGATCTGACTGCCACTAAAAGGAGGCTGAGAGATGCAAAGGGGAACTGGGTGTTGCAGTGGATTTTCCCCTGGCCTTTCTCCATACTAGATCCGGATTTACATGCAGCTCAAACCGATAGGATAATGGTCTTCCCTACCTTCTGACTGAAAGAATCATAGAATCATAGAACCCTACAGTGCAGAAAGAGGCCCTTCAGCCCATTGAGTCTGAACTGAACACAATCCCACCCAGGTCCTACCCCCATATCTCTATATATTATACAAACTAATCCGTCTAACCTACACATCCCGAGACATTAAAGGGCAATTTCTCAGCATGGCCAATCAACCTAACCCACACATTTTTGGACTGTGGGAGGAAACCGTAGAACCCAGAGGAAACCCACATAGGCATGAGGAGAATGTGCAAACTCCACACAGACGGTGACCCGAGCCTGGAATCGAACCCAGGACCCTGGAGCTGTGAAGCTGCAATGTTAACCACTGTGCTACTGTGCCGTGCAGGGGTCTGATGTACAACCTAATCCACTTCCTACTAGGCATGGGTCAACTGCACCAAACCACCCCGACTGGATATCCATTGGTCTGAGGATGGCTTCTGTGGAATGTGGAACTGTCATCACAAATGTATAAAATGAGGTGCCTTGAATCTGGGGGCTGAGCATAATGGGGCAGTTTAGAGGGAGCAGCTGGTTAATGCTATGAGAGACCTGGAAGAACTTGGCCCTGATGCTGAGTGCCTGAAATGAGAGAGTTCCAGCATTTCCTCACTCTCATGTGAACACTAAAAGTAAATAATGGCCCCCAACAATTTTCTTTGCTTCCCTTTTCTCGATGCTGGGAATGCAGTTGAATTGATGCAGATTCCCGTACAGTCTTTTCATCATCTTCCTCCCTTCGTCTAGTACTATATCCTAACTCAATACAGATTTGGTGATCAAATCTGACACTTTCCTGACTTCTTTGGCTCGCTTGGATTATTGGGTAAATGAGGCTGCTATGGGTGAATTTTATTGTACAAAGAAAACATTTGGATTTCAATATAATCTTATGCAAGACCTTCACAGGCAACATAGTATTTTTTGAAATAGTCACTGCTTGTAGGAAATGCAACAGGCGACTTGGTGGCATTAAGGCAGCAGTGACTGTGTCATTTTGCAAAGGTCTTAAACTGCAGTGTGGGAGTCAATGTAAATGCCCTTGAAGGGGGTGGGATAAGGTCTGTTTAAGTGTTATAATTTGAATCTTTGAAAATCCCCCACACTTGAACATGAAAAAAAAGACCTGAAGCTGTCAGTCAGAGTTTTAGGAAAAAAAACTTATGTTGACTGATTTGATTGACAGATCATCTGGTATGGCTTGGAGAAAATAACATTGCCTGTACAGTTTTAATTGTATTCTTTGTTGATATTCTCCTAAGGATTATTATGTCATTGTGAATGCTTGGCTGAGTTTTAAATGCTAACATTATCTCAGCAGGCCATTCTGAGTTTACAGTTTGATTAAAGTTTAAAGAGATTATTAAAGGACTAGCTGTCTTTGAATATGGTCTGTCAATCCTGCCTCATCTCACTAGATTGAAAATTGAGTTAAAGGGCTGCTTAAAACCAGGGCACCTCAGTTTCAAAAATCTGGCCATTTGTTTTTCCCATTAGCTTTTCTGGAGTTGTACCACTTTTAAATAACCTTTCCCGGTGGCCTGAAGGGGTAATGCTGTTGCCCAATATAGTATAAACCACTTGGAGAAGAACTCGGCTTTGATTGTGCTGCCTCAGTCAATCCCAACCAAGGCCAGCAGCCAGTCTATGTGCTCTTGGAATAGCAAAAGATAAGTGTCAGCTGGAGTTTTTGGTTCCTGTCTGTAAACTATGACTAAATGGACCTGTATAGCCGTGAAGTGAAGATAATCTGTTCATAATTGAATAGGCTACTGACTTGCCTGTAAAGCATGGGAGAACAGCACCCTTGATACTGCATCCAATGAAGATTTAGTTCTTTCAGGTGGGCAATTGCAGAATCTGAAAATTGGGATGAAATGTAGACCATTTAATAGTTTGAACATGCAGATCCTACTTAATTCTTGATAAATCAGATTGGAGTTAATACAAAATAAATCTTTGGCTGTAACCTCATTATCTTCATTTTGAGAGCCTGTGTACTCCAGACATGGCTGCAACCAGCTGACTGGATAAGTGATGTAGTTACGCCTTCTGTATAGTAACTACTGCAGCTATCAGAGAGATGGAGACATCAGTTGTACAGATAGCTGTCTGTGACGCAAGATAATATAGTCTCAAGAAGACACAACAATGGGGTTAACTTTGCTGATTTATTGGATGAATCAAAGCAGTGACTGTTTGCCTCCAGTCAATGTGGAGCTCATTAAAGTGGAGGTCAAAGACCCCCATTTCCACCACTCAGTCACACACACACCCTGATTGTGTCTTATTTTACCTCATCTTTTCAGTCAGTTGTGACCAATAGTTCACTGAAGTTGTTGAGCTGTCGATATTGTGCAATGATGTAGAGATGTCGGCGTTGGACTGGGGTAAACACAATAAGAAGTCTCTAACCTGGTGTTGTGAGACTTCTTACAATATTGTACAATACCATGGGAGCCAGTCCTCTGACCCGATCCAGTTCCTCACCAAAGCAGTAATTCTTCATCTGTACGGCAAGACTGCGGATGGGTGTGCAGGATTATTCAACTATGTTCGTCGCTGCATCTATATCTGATACACACCTATTCCAGAATCCACAGTGACACTTCCCATTAGGAATTGAACTGAATGGTTCTCCAGTGCAGGCACACGGCTGGTGACAACATGGGCTCATGATCCATATTCTCAAGTTGGAGTTTCTCTCACTGTTCATCTTGATTTTGTGTAGACATTTGCACACTTTCCTTTCAATTGTTTAGCTGATTTCAAACATTTTTCCCTTAAAAAGAGCTATTAATATTCTTCTTCCGTTTCCTGAATGTAAACGTAGGTAACAATGCCAGGCAGTAATTTAAAAAAATAAAAATAGATAATGTTGGGAATACTCTAAGCCTAGGCAGCATCTGTGGGGAGAAGCAGAGTTGACGATGACTGTTCATCCTGGCCCTGTTTAAAATCTTCTGTGGATGTTTAGATCCTGCCAAACCTTTACTCTCCATGCTGAGCCATGACAGTGATCAGAGGCAGAAATAAAAGGTTCTGGGATCATCACTGCACCTTTATGAGAAATTGTCAACATCCAATGTGCATTCCAGAGATGGGTTTACAGCAGCTCAGTTTATACTTGTATATACTGAAGTTGGAAGATAGTGGGGTGTATCAAGAGGCATATCTGTGTCCTCAAATTCTATTCCTATCAAGGTGAAAGATATTGTTTCTGTGAAAAGTAATACTTCCGAGTTTAGCAGCCCAGTGTCAGCATCAGGCACTCCTGGGTCTGACAATATATGATCAGGGACACTGTAATCCAACCTCCAAAGGACATTCAGTACAAAATAGTGTAACATTTCCCAAACTGTCCATCTGTGCAACACCTCAGGAGTGCCAAAATAAGATCAGTTTTGTCCTTGGGTCCCAGGAGTTGGCTTGGGATTTGACTTGATATTGCCCAAGTTATCTTACATGGCCAGAAAATGAAGGAGACTGCCACCTTCTCAGCCTGGGTTTGATTTAAGAGATGAATGGATTGTGTGCTTTCCGACGAATCAGCGTGCTGCCTATGAATCGGTGGAAACACTTTCCAAATATTTCATACTTTTATATACCTTTGTAAGGAGGCATGTTCACTATAATATACCATTGTAAGCATTAGTGCTCTTGTTAGGCACTGCTGCAAAAATTGGTGTGCTTGCAATTATATACAGTACGATATATATCAAGGTGCTGACTATAATATAGACTAGAGAATGGATTAGCAGACTCCCTGTAATATACAGCATGATGTGGATTAGTGTGTTTGCTATAATAAGCACAATTAATTACGTGTGGTTACTGCAGTACATGCTATTGTATAGATTATTTCATGCGCTATGATATGTAACATTGTAAAGGTCAGTGATTTGGGTATCATATACACCATTGTAAAGATTGGTGAATTTGCTATAATATGCACATTGCAAAGTACCATGATAATGAATAGTGTGCCTAGTCCTCTATATGTAGAACATAAAAATTTTTTGGTATGCACTTCATTTCACTCTCTTTTGCCTGTGGGTGTGAAAGGCAACTGCCTTCAGTATTTAAACCACAGGATTTAACAAAAAAAACACCCAGGATTATTTCACCAATACACAAGAATATTTCACCCATGTTCTATTTTTGTGATAAAATTCAGTCACTCTGGCGATTTCTTTGATTTTCAGAAGCTAATTAAGGAATTTTATCAGAAGTTGTACAGCATTGTGTAACTGTCCCTTATGAAATCAGTTTGAACAGTCTCAATCCAGCTCAGACACAGGTCTACAGTTACTAAACAGCCCTGAAGTGTGCAGCAAATAATCATCACTCAGAGCAACCACGGGATGGCTAGTGTAAATGGAGAAATGGCATCTAACAGGCTTCTGAGAACGACCTTGAGGCACAATTTCTATGACAAAGCAACAAGAGGCCATGCTTGGTTCTGCTATGCTTGGTAGTTCCCTGTGCTGATATTAGGTGCTATAGGTAGATTGAAACATCCAGTTTTCCTGCGTCAATGAAGGTAGAATTAACAGAAACAGCAAAGAAAAAGTAGGCTAATCAATATGAGAGCTTTCAGTGAAGCTCCGCAGTGTATAACAATCATTTCACTATGTGAGCAGTGCTGGGTCTCTGATGGGAGAGTAATTCGTCAGGCAGTTGAAAAAGGTTTTTGCAATTTTCATACAGTTATGAGGTGGCTGCAGGATTCATCTCATTGTTGACAATTGATATCTATCAAAGTATTTGTTTAAGAGGTCAAATTGTTCATATTAAAATAAGGAGAAGCCACGAGGGTCAGAATGCAGTCTGACTGAATTAAAATCTTCTGTTGTTGGAAGAGCATCTT
The DNA here is from genome assembly GCA_024679065.1 of Sphyrna mokarran. Classification (NCBI taxonomy): domain Eukaryota; kingdom Metazoa; phylum Chordata; class Chondrichthyes; order Carcharhiniformes; family Carcharhinidae; genus Sphyrna; species Sphyrna mokarran. The sequence continues at coordinate 17,184,843 of JAGIQG010000014.1, forward strand.
CATGATCCTCTAAACTAGTATAGAATGTATCCAACTCCATTACTAATGGAATCAGTTCCTGGCTACTTCATCAAACTGAATTATCACTGATGCAGCAATTTTTCTCATTTAATTAAATTACAACAGGCAAGTCATTGAGCCCTCACTTTGAAGTCAATAATATATAGCTGGCTTGAGGCTTTTTTCCCCTTTCCCAATTTTTTTTTTTGTCCAACCGTTCTGAATGTGGAGCTGCCATTTTCTGAAGGTTTATAGTTCCATAGGAACTGCTAGCTCTCTGCTGTCTTATCCAAAATCCCTCAATACCTGTTTTAAAAATTCTTTCACAGGATGTGGGTGTCACTGGCTAGGCCAACATTTGTGACCCATCCCTAATTGGTCATGAGGGAACCAACTTCTTGAACCACTGCAGTCCCTGAGGTGTATGTACACCCATGGTGCTGTTAGGGAAGGAGATCCAGGATTTTGATTCAACAAAGTGAAGGAACACTGATATATTTCCATTTCAGGATTGGGGTGACTTGGAAGGGGACCTCTAGATGGTGGTGTTCCCAAGTATATGCTGCCTCTCTGTCCTTTTAGAATATAGAACATTACAGCGCAATACAGGCCCTTTGGCCTTCGACATTGCGCCGACCAATGGAACCAATCTTATGACCCTCTAACCTAAACTATTCCAGTGCTATCCATATGCCTATCCACTGCCCATTTGAACACCCTTAAACTTGGCAAGACCACAACTGCTGCAGGCAGGGCATTCCGTGCCCTTACTACCCTCTGAGTAAAGAGAGTAGAGGTCACAGGTTTGGAAGATGTTATTGAAGGAACCAAGGCAAATTGTTGCAGTTATTACACACTGCTGTCACTGTACATTATTGGTACAGGGAGTGAATGCTTCAGATATGCATCGTTTTGAGTTACTTGAGTGTTGTTGAAGCAGTACTCAACTAAGCAAGAGGACAGAATTCCCTTATATTTCTGATTTGTGCCTTTTAGATGGTGGACAGGCTTTTGGAGTCAGGAGTTGAGTTACTCTCTGCAGAATTCACAACTTCTAACTTATTCCTGTAGCCACAGTATTTACATAGTTTGTCCAGTTAACAATGCCTTTCATCACTTTGCTGATGCTGAAGAGTACACTAATGAAGCTATAATTGGCCAGATTGGATTTGAGCTGGACATGCCTGGGTAATTTTCCAGGTGTTAGCTGTATGGAACAACTTGATGAGAGGCATGGCAAATTCTGAAGCGCAATACCACTGTTGGGATTTTGTCTGGTCCCATTGCCTTTGCTGTATCCAGTGCATTTAATTGCTTCTTCACGTGAAGTGAATCAAAATGGCTGTGATTCTGGGGACCTCAGGAAGAGGCCGAGATGAATTTCCATTTGCACTTCTGGCTGTAGATGGTTGCAGATGCTTCAACTTTGTCTTTTGCTCGGCTCCCCTGTCATTGAGGATGGGAGGATATTTGCGCAACCACCTCCTCCAGTTATTTAGAACATAGAACATAGAACATTACAGTGCAGAACAGGCCCTTCGGCCTTCGATGTTGCGCTGACCAATTAGGAACAAGCAGTGACCCTCTAACCTAAACCATTCCCTTTTCAACCATAAACTTATCTACTAACCTCTTAAACGCCACCAAACTTGGCGCATCTACAACTGACGCAGGCAAGGCATTCCATACCTTACCACCCTCTGGGTAAAGAACCTACCTCTGACATCTGTTGTAAAACCACCACCCCTTAATTTAAAGCTATGTCCCCTCGTGCTAGCTTTCTCCATCCTAGGAAAAAGGCTATCACTGTCCACCCTATCTAAACCTCTAATCATCTTATATGTTTCAATAGGTCTCCTCTTAGCCGCCTTCTTTCTAACGAAAACAACCTCAAATCCCTCAGCCTCCCTTCATAAGACCTGCCTTCCATACCAGGCAACATCCTGGTAAACCTCCTCTGTACCCTCTCCAATGCCTCCACATCTTTCTTATAATGCGGGGACCAGAACTGCACACAATACTCCAAGTGCGGCCGCACTAGAGTTTTGTACATTGCAACATGACGTTGCGGCTCCGAAATTCAATCCCCCTACCAATAAAAGCTAAGACTCCGTATGCCTTCTTAACAACCTTATCGACTTGATTGCCAACTTTCAGGGATCTGTGCACACATACACCAAGATCCCTCTGTTCATCAACACTATTAAGAGTCCTACCATTAGCCCTATACTCTACACATTTGTTATTCCTGCCAAAGTGAATGACCTCACACTTTTCTGCATTAAACTCCATTTGCCACCTCTCGGCCCAGCTCTGCAACTTGTCCAAGTCTCTCTGCAAACTATAACACCCCTCTTCACTATCTACCACTCTCCGACTTTGGTGTCATCCGCAAATTTACTAATCCATCCTTCAATACCCTCATCCAGTTCATTTATAAAAATTACAAACAGCAGGGGCCCCAAAACAGATCCCTGAGGTACACACTTGTAACCGAACTCCATGATGAATAATTTCCATCAACCACCACCCTCTGTCTTCTATCAGCTAGCCAATTCCTAATCCAATTAGCTAAATCACCCTCAATCCCATACATCTGCATTTTCTGCAGAAGCCTTCCATGTGCCACCTTATCGAACGCCTTACTAAAGTCCATATATACCACATCAACTGCCTAACCCCCATCCACCTCTTCGGTCACTTTTTCAAAAAGGCCATCACCATTCAGGACTACAGAGCCTAAATCTAATTTGTTGGTTGTGAGATCATTTAGCTCTGCCTATCACATGCTGCTTCCACTGTTTGACGTGAATGTAGTCCTGTGCTCTAGTTTTGCCAGGTTGGACCTCATTGTTAGCTAAGCCTGGTGCTGAACCTGGCATTGCTCTGCCACACTTCTTATTGAGACTGGATGGTGTGACCAGCTTCTCAATCAACAGGAGGATTCAAACTGAGACTATTGCTGTCTTCATGCAGATGCTGTGCTTGGTTCAGCTACCTCTGTGTGAGATATCCAATCCAGAGAATGAACACAAGCTCTTGATTGCCACATAATTTAGAACCAAGGAAATGAGCAGTGTCACTGGTGAAGTCTCTCAGATGAACATTAATTCTCCCCTCAGGTGAATGTAAACCATCACATAGCAGAACAACAGGTGTGACTTTTGTGGTTCCTGACTAATATTTATCCTTCAACCAACATCACTAAAATAAATGATCTGGTCATTATTGTATTGTTGTTTGTTGAATCTTACTGTGTAAATTGACTGCCATGTTTCCTACATTATATATGTGACTGCATTTCCACAAAAACTTCATGGGCTGAACGTTAGGCTCTTCAGGGGTTTGTGAAAAGTGCCATATAGTCTCCATCCATGCATGAACTCCATAGTGATCTGAGACCGGATGTCTGCTCCTAGTGACAGACAATCTCAATCCTGATTAACATTTTCCACTAGAGTTGGGAAATGGGAAAAGCATCATCGCTTGCAGAGTCAGTTTTGTATTAAGTTGTTGAGATAACATTCAATTCTTTCTTCGCTTTCTGGAATATTTCCATCATCGCAAGAAATTGGTATGAAAGCTGTCTGTGCAAATGCAGTTGCCTCCCCTGGAAGCTCTGTACCTCCCGCTATGAGCTTATGATCAGTTTTACAGTTCCTGTTAGCTGAATGGCCTGTATACATGCCCCACCCCTCCTTCCCCAAATAACTGTGGGGTGGTGGGTAGCTGCTGACTGACTGAAACCCTTCACCAGCTGTGCCCTCCACAGCACAGTTTGCTAATGTAAACCCTTTGAAAGTGGCTGCATGAGAAACTTTGTGCTCATTACTTGAGCAATGGCATGATCAATCAAAAAGCACAACAATGAAATATGTGCTGTCCTTACTTTATTTTGTGAATGATGGTACCACAATTAGACAGTTTTTCCACTTCTGCTATCGGCCCAGTTGAAATTGGTGGTTGGTTCCAAAGCATATTGCTAGTTTCTCCTAATAGAGATACGCTTCATTCAGCATGTGGATGGCCCGACTAGAGAGGGGACAAACTTGACCTCCTGTTGGGAAATAAGGAAGGGCAGGTGACAGAAGTATTAGCGAGGGATCGCTTTGGGACCAGTGACCGTAATTCTATTGGTTTTAAGATAGCTATGGAAGATGATAGGGCTGACCCAAAAGTTAAAATTCTAAAGTGGGGCAAGGCCAGTTTTGATGGTATCAGGCAGGAACTTTCAAAATTTAATTGAGGGAGTCTGTGGGAAGGCAAAGGGATATCTGGTAAATGGGAGGCTCTCAAAACTGTGTTAACCCAGTGTTCAGGGTAAACATATTCCTCTTAGAGTGAAGGGCAAGGCTGGCAGAAGTAGGGAATCCTGGATGACTCAGGACATTGAGGCCCTGGTCAAGAAGAAAAAACAGGCATATGACATGCATAAACAGTTGGGATCAAGTGAATCCCTTGAAGAGTTTAGAGGTGTAGGAGTAGAGTTAAGAGAGAAATCAGGAGGCTAAAAAGGGGACACATGATTGTTCTGGCAGATAAGGCAAAGGAGAATCCAAAGAGTTTCTATAAATACATAAAACGCAAAAGAGTAACAAGGTCATCTAAGTACGGATTCTTAAGAGATGGGTGAGATCCTAAATGAATATTTCTCATCAGTATTTACAGTTGAGAAAAGCATGTTTTTAGGGAACTTGGGGAAATAAATAACGATGTCTTGAGGAAAATTCATATACAGAGAAGAAGATGCTAGAAGTCTTAAAGCACATCAAAGTAAATACATCCTCAAGACCTGATGAAATGTACCCCAGGACATTATGGAGGCTAGGAAGGAAATTGTGGGTCCCCTAGCTGAGATATTTGAATCATCGATTGTGATGGGTGAGGTGCCTGAATATTGGAGAGTGGCAAATGTTGTGCCTTTGTTTAAAAAGGGCTGCAAGGAAAAGCCTGGGAACTTACAGGCCAGTAAGCCTCGCATCTGTGGTGGGTAAGTTGTTGGAAGTTATTTTGAGAGACAGAACCTACAGACATTTAGAGACCATGGACTGATTAGGGACAGTTAGCATTGCTTTGTGACTGGAAAATCATGTCTCACAAATTTAATTGAGTTTTTCGAAGTTGTAACCAAGAAAGTAGATGAGGGCAGTGCAGTTGATATTGGACTTTAGCAAGGCCTTTGACAAGGTGCCGCATGGTAGATTGTTGCTTAAGTTTAACTCTCACGGGATCCAGGATAAGTTATCTAAGTGGATACAAAATTAACTTCTTGACAGAAGACAGAGGGTTGTTTTTCGAACTGGAGGCCTGTGACCAGCGGTATGTCTCTTGGATCAGCACTGGGTCCATTGTTATTTGTCATTTATATTAATGATTTGAATGAGAGGAGGAAGCATGGTTAGTAAGTTTGCAGATGACATTATGATTGGAGGCATAGTGGACAGTGAAGAAAGTTATCTCCAATTGCAACGGGATCTTGATCAATCGGGCCAGTAGACTGACGAATGGCAGATGGTGTTTAATTTAGGCAAATGCAAGATGATCATTTTGGTAGATTGAACTAGGGCAGGACTTAGTCAGTTAATGGGAGGGCATCGTGGAGAGTTGCAGAACAAAGAGATCTAGGGGTGTCTAGAGTCACAGGTAGACAGAGTGGTGAAGAAGCCATTCTGTTCGCTTGGTTTCATTAGAACATAGAACATTACAGCGCAGAACAGGCCCTTCAGCCTTCGATGTTGCGCCAACCAATTAAGAAAAAGCAATGACCCTCTAACCTAAACCATTCCCTTTTCATCCATAAACCTATCCACTGACCTCTTAAACGCCCCCAAACTTGGCGCATCTACAACTGCAGCAGGCAGGGCACTTACCACCCTCTGGGTAAAGAACCTACCTCTAACATCCGTCCTATAACTATCACCCCTTAATTTAAAGCTATGTCCCCTCCTGCTAGCTTTCTCCATCCTAGGAAAAAGGCTATCACTGTCCACCCTATCTAAACCTCTAATCATCTTATATGTTTCAATAAGGTCTCCTCTTAGCCGCCTTCTTTCTAACGAAAACAACCTCAAATCCCTCAGCCTCTCTTCATAAGACCTGCCCTCCATACCAGGCAACATCCTGGTAAACCTCCTCTGTACCCTCTCCAATGCCTCCACATCTTTCTTATAATGTGGGGACCAGAACTGCACACAATACTCCAAGTGCGGCCGCACTAGAGTTTTGTACATTTGCAACATGACGTTGCGGCTCCGAAATTCAATCCCCCTACCAATAAAAGCTAAGACTCCGTATGCCTTCTTAACAACCTTATCGACTTGATTGCCAACTTTCAGGGATCTATGCACATATACACCAAGATCCCTCTGTTCATCAACACTATTAAGAGTCCTACCATTAGCCCTATACTCTACACATTTGTTATTCCTGCCAAAGTGAATTACCTCACACTTTTCCACATTAAACTCCATTTGCCACCTCTCGGCCCAGCTCTGCAACTTGTCCAAGTCTCTCTGCAAACTATAACACCCCTCTTCACTATCTACCACTCCTCCGACTTTGGTGTCATCTGCAAATTTACTAATCCATCCTTCTATACCCTCATCCAGATCATTTATAAAAATTACAAACAGCAGTGGCCCCAAAACAGATCCCTGAGGTACACCACTTGTAACCGAACTCCATGATGAATGATTTCCATCAACCACCACCTTGTCTTCTATCTGCTAGCCAATTCCTGATCCAATTAGCTAAATCACCCTCAATCCCATACATCTGCATTTTCTGCAGAAGCCTTCCATGGGGAACCTTATTGAACGCCTTACTTAAAGTCCATTGGTCAGTTGGGATGTCTTGTTGAAGTTGTACAAGACATTGGTAAGGCCACATTTGGAATAGTGCGTGCAATTCTGGTCACCTTATTACAGAATGGATATTATTAAACTAGAAAGAGTGCAGAAAAGATTTACTAGGAGACTATCGGAACTTGATGAATTGCGTTATAAGGAGTCACTGGATAAACTGGGATTTTTTTTCTCTGGAGCATAGGAGGCTGAGGGGTGATCTTATAGAAGTCTGTAAAATAACGAGGGGTACAGGTAAGTTAGATAGTCAATATCTTTTCCCAAAGGTAGGGGAGTTTAAAACTAGAGGGCATAGGTTTAAGGTGAGGGGGAGAGATACAAAAGTGTCCAGAGGGGCAGTTTTTTTCACACAGAGGGTGGTGTGTGTCTGGAACAAGTTGCCAGAGGTAATAGTAGAGGCAGGTACAATTTTGTTTTTTAAAAAGCATTTAGATAGTTATATATTATGATGGATATAGAGGGATATGGGCCAAATACGGGCGATTGAGATTAACTTAGGAGTTTTGAAAAAAAAGAGGGGCATGGACAAGTTGGGCCCGGTAGCATCCTAGTAAATCTTTTCTGTTTCCATGCTGTAAATCTCTATGTCTCGATGACTTCAGTGGAAAATTTTTACCCTAGACTAACACAGCACAGCATTCACGATTGGACTGCCTTCCCCTCTCCCTGCTCCCTCTCCATCCTGTAGCAAGAAATTCTTCCTTTTTAAATTGTGATTTTTTTTTGGAAACGACTATGAAATGTGCTTCTGGGCTATAACAACTCACTATGTAAAGAGAAAACTTTCATTTCTCCTTGGCTCTTTTGTCAATTTAGTTTGAATCTGTCTGCTTTGGCTGCTGACTTTCCTGCCAGTGGGAACAAATCCTCTCCACATACTCTATTAAAACCTTCATAATTTTGATCACCTCTAATGAATTACCTTTTAACCTTAATCTAACTTGCAAGAAGAACAATCCCAGTTTCTCTTGTCTCATTGAATTATGGAATCCCTACAGTGCAGGAGGAGGCCATTTAGCCCATTGAGCCTGCACTGACAACAACCCTTCCCAGGCCCTATTGCCATAATTGCAAATGTTAAAACATAGAACATTACAGCGCAATACAAGCCCTTTGCCTTTGATGTTGCATCAATGTGTGAAGCCACTCTAAAACCCATCTGACCTATATTATTCCAATATCATCCAGTTTATCCAATGGCCATTTAAATGCCCTTAATATTGGCGAGTCCACTACTGTTGCAGGCAGGACATTCCATACCCTTACTACTCTCTGAGTAAAGAACCTACCTTTAACATCTGTCCTGTATCTATCACCCCTCAATTTAAAGCTATGTGTCCTCGTGCTAAGTTCTTTACTCAACTGCAGATGACATGTCGTGTGAAAGACACGTCACGCAACAGTGCAGAATCGCTGAGCAGTGTCTGATAACCAAGTTCTACACACGTGAGGAAGGCCTCAACCAGGATCTTGGATTCACATCACACTATTTGTAACCCCATGACTTGCCTGGGCTTGCAACATCTCACTTACTGACTTGTCTGGAGACAATACACATCTCTTTAATATGCTTAATGCCAGCTCCACTGACATTGTCTGCGCCTTTAAAACTTGATTAACTGTAAAGACTCACATTCTAATCAGTATTCTGTAAACTGAGTGTGTGCCTTTATATTTCCTGTTTGTGATCAGAACTCCTCACTCATTTGATGAAGGGGCAGACCCCTGAAAGCTGCTGGCATTTGCTACCAAATAAACCTATTGGATTTTAACCTGTTGTTGTGAGACTTCTTACTGTGTTTATCCCAGTCCAATGCCGGCATCTCTACATCATCCCTAAAATTTGATGCAATAGTCAGAGTTTTAATAAATGGCTTATAAAAATTTGGCTAACTTCTTTTGTTTTTGTGCTATCTTCTTGACTAAATATTTTTCCACATGCTTAAATGATTGCAGACAGTTGCCCTTCAACCATTGTCACAGTGAATATTCTCTTCACAGATGCCTTACCCCTTTCTTACAGGGTTAATAGAGAACCAAGAGTCCAATTTTCCTTTGAATAAACTGAGTGGATGCAAGGAACTTCACGGTGTAGGGAATCATATCTCAAATGACATGAATTCCTGTTCTGCTGGGGTTGGTTGTCAAATTGCTTTTTACACTAATTTTAAAAAAAGGCTCGTGGCAAAAGGGTTTGGAGGACTTGTATTAACTTTGTTCAGTGTATTCATATTGACATGATCAATGTACATTAGAATTAGAATTTAGAATATACAATCTACTGGAGCTAGCTAAGTAAGCATGCCTCGATTGACCTTGTGCCAGTGGGTGTCTGCAACACCCCGCTATCATAATAACTGCAGGAGTTATTGTGATGACTGCCTGGTTTGCGGAATCATATTCTGCTTTCAAAATGTTATTTGTCATGTCTACCTCCAAAAATGCAGTTGTTCTCTGAGCTGAAAAGATTGAATTTGCCAATAATTTAAATTATGCAGGGTAAATAACACAAAGTAGAAATTGAGCGCTAAAAATTTTGAATTGTCAGATGTTTTGATTTAAGCGATTTTGAATTAAGAGGGATTGAGTCATTGAAGCACAACAATGTTTTCTTAATAAATAACAAGTCAAAGTGATTCATCATTCGATGAAATCTTAAATTGTTGACATTGGTGTTACAGGATAGCTGTAATACAAAGGCATAAAGGCCCTGGACTCTCCAGATAATGAACTGCAAGCAATGACTTCATTAGTGGTTAAATCTATCTAACTGTATGCCTACTTCAGGTTTTGATTTGTAGAGAACCTATGTGCAGTGCATATTAATGTCAGAAGCTGAGGTACGTGATTTTCCAATTGTGTCATTTTTAAAAAAGGAATTGAAAGGGCAAGGTTCACACCCGCTGGGTAAGTAATGGTGTACTGATTGGACAATGCCGGGCTAGATTTATAAAAAATGGAAGATGTTACAATGAGGGGAAGGCAAAATGAGGAAAGTATAAGTTCCACAATATTAAGGCTCGGGAGAGAATGAGTTAAAAAGTGAGACATAGTGCAATCAGTCTAGATTTTAACAAAGATGAGTTTGCATGGCAAGGAAGTAGCAGCTTATATATGTTGCTGAAAATAGGTACTCATTAATAATAAAATGAGAAGATCTCATGGGAAGAAAATCTGGAAAAAAAATGTGCAAAAGTTATGCAACTTAATTCCATATTGTCTGCTGTGAAGAAAACGGGACTCAATAAAAGCCATTGATGAATCTCTTGGCAATTGCCTCGTACACAAGCTTGTTACCTGGGGGCTGGCAGAATAATCAGATCCCACTGTGCTCCACTCTCAGCAGTGTTTAATTTTTTTTTTGTAACACTTTATGAGAAGTGATGTGCTTTCAGGTCACAAATGAGTTGATGTAAAGAGTGCAGATCTGACAGAATAAGGAGCAGATGTTCTGCAGAATTGGACTGAAGTTGCTTAATTGGTGATGAGATCTAAAGGGGCTAATATCAGCAGGGCACTGTGATGGAGTTCATGATTGTATGTAATGAAATTGAGGAGGGAAGTGATTGTTACAGAGCAGTGTGTTTAATGGAGCCTGAGCTACAGAACTCCTTAAAATGTATAGAACTTCTGTGTGAGATGCAGCATTCAGCTTCCACTCAGCAAGTTCTGACAAACAGTGCTGTGATAATGGTGGGATAATGTTTAGTGATATTAGTTGAAAGATAGATATAAGCCAGGAAACCAGGGCAAGTGTTTCTGCTTTGGAAAGTAGCATGGGATTTTGCATCCATCTGAGAGGGTAAACAAGGCTTCGGTTTTAATGTCTCATCTGGAAATTGACACCTCTGACAGTGCAGCACTCCCTCAATTTTGCACTGGAGTATTAGCCTAGATATTTATCTTATGTTTTGAATGTGGGTCCTGAACACGCAGCCAGAGGCGGGATGCTACTAGCTGAGCCGTGGCTGATGTGTATGTTCACATGAATATGAGGAAATAGGAACTGTCAGGAAAGTGCAGGAACTTTCTTACCTTTCGTACCTAGGTCAGGCTGTGATGTCAGCAATAACCTAATCATCAGCGGCACCTCATCTGCAAGTTGCTTTCATTGAATGTCACCAAGCCCCTCAGCCCAATTCAGCATTGTGGGAGGTCTCACCATTCAGAGGACAGGGATCATTTAGAATTGGGCCACACAAAATTCTAGGCCAACATGATTCTTTCCTGAGTGCAGAAATCTGTCATGAAAAGCCAGACTGCTGGAAATGTTCATCAAGTCTGGTTTAGCCTCCAGAACTGGCTTGGAATCTCCAAGACCTGGATATCAATGCCCAGCATATTGCTGTGTACAACCCTGGAGAAAAATCATCAGGACATTCTTAGATTGTTTTTAAGTCATTTTTCTTTCAGTATTTCTCTTTACTAGATATTTAAAAATTTGAGAATGGGAAAAAAGGCTGCTTGACTGACAGTCAAGCACCATCCAATTGGATAAGGGGTCTTTTTGCTTTCCGTTTGGGATGGGAAGGCAGTGCGTCATAAGGATGGATGTGTTGGCAGACTAATGGCTGGAACACATCATGTGATGAAGCCTCGAGGAATTCGTTTAATCACAGTTCAAACCCTAGCAGCCTCTCTGGGGAGCAGAAACAAGTTAATAGTATCAAGCATTGCTCTTTCAACTCTCTACTTTGGTTTCAGAGTTCAATTCTTGTGGGATTTTTGTTTTTTTCACAAATTGCTCACATTTGTAAGCACAAAAAAATGACAACAACCACTATTTATATTTAATTTGCACCTTTAACACAGGAGGAATGTCAAGAAAACTTTGATACCAAGTCAAATTGGACAGTAAGTTAATGGAAAGGGTACTGAGAGATAGGATTTATGACCATTTGGAAAGATGCAGTTTAATCCGGGATAGTAAGTACGGTTTCATGAGGGGTAAGTCCTGCCTCAGAAATTTGATTGAATTCTTTGAGGAGGTAACTAAGTGTGTGGACGAAGGTAGAGCAGTTAATATTGTATACATGGATTTTAGTAAGACGTTTGATAGACTCATGAAGAAGATAAGGATATGTGGGATGGAGGGAAATTTGGCTGATTGGCTAAGTAACTGGCTGTATTATAGAAGAGAGAGGGTGGTGATGGAAGGAAAATTTTCAGATTGGAGGCCAGTTACCAGTGGTGTACTGGGATCAGTGCTGGGTCTTCTGCTATTTGTGTTTTTTATCAATGACTTGGAAGAAGAGGCTGAAGGATGGGTTAGTAAATTTGCTGATGACACCAAGATTGGTGGAGTAGTGGATGAGGTAGAGGGCTCTTGCAGTCAGCAAAGAGACATTGATAGGATGCAGAGCTGGGCCGAAAAGTGGCAAATGGAGTTTAACCCTGATGAGCGTGAGCTGATTTATTTTGGTAAGACAAACTTGAATGCAGATTACAGGGTCAATGGCAGGGTCCTAAGGAATGTGGAGGAACAGAGAGATCTCAAGGTTCATATCCACAGATCTCTGAAGGTTGCCACTCAAGTGGATAGAGCAATGAAGAATATGTTTATTAACAGGGGGTTTGAATTTAAGAGCCACGGGGTTATGCTGCAACTATACCTGATGTTGGTGAGAGCACATTTGGAATATTGTGTTCAGTTCTGATCACCTCACTGTAAGAAGAATGTGGAAGCGTTGGTGAGAGTGCAGAGGAGATTTATCAGGATGCTGCCTGGTTTGGAGGGTAGGTCTTATGAGGAAAGGTTGAGGGAGCTGGGCTTTTCCCTTTAGAGTGGAGGAGGATGAGAGTCGACTTAATAGAGGTTTATAAGATGATGAGAGGGATAGAAAGAGTAGACGTTCAGAAACTATTTCCTCGGGTGGTGTAGCTGTTACTAGGGGGCATAACTATAAGGTTCATGGTGGGAGATATAGGAGGGATGTCCAAGGTAGATTCTTCACTCTGAGAGAGGTGGGGGTGTGGAATGCACTGCCTGCTGTGATAACGGAGTCAGACACTTTAGGAACTTTCAACAGTTATTGGATAGGCACATGGAGCACACTAGAATGATAAGGAGTGGGATAGCTTGATCTTGGGATTAGACGTAGCTCGGCACAACATTGAGGGCCGAAGGGTCTGTAGTATGCTGTAATTGTGCTATGTTCTGTGTTCAAATAAGGAGGTCTCAGAATGCTGCTAAAGAAAAGAGCAGAAAACTTTTCTTGTGTGTCCTGGCCAATATTTATCCCTCAGCAAACATGACTACACTTGTACACAAATTGGTTTTCTTAATGGATTTTCTCTCCGTGCTCGGGTCTCCTCCCACAGTCCAAAGATGTGCAAGTTAGATGGATTGGCCAAGCTAAATTGGCCACTCATGTCAGGGGGATTAGTAGGGGATATTATGGATAGGGTGGGATTGTTGTCGGTGCAGGCTCAATGGGCCTAATGGTTTCATTCTGCATTGTCAGCATTCCACATTAAAACAGAGATTCCTGATCTCTGCCCCTTTTTGAGAAGTCAGCTTATCACCACCCTCTCAAGGACAGTTAGAAATAGGCAAGGAATGTGGGCCTAGCCAGCGAAGCCCACATATCATGAATGAATTAAAAGAAAAAATTGCAATGCATGTATAGAATCAGGTTTAACTACAGTGCCTTCCCCATGCTGAAACAGTCTGTCCGTGCTCACTGTCCATGAGGAGTGGTTGATTGAGTGAGGTAGGTGACACCCTTAGGGAACCATTTTCCTGGCATGAGAGGCCTGTGACACCAGGACAGTTGTTCAAGAGAAAAATGTAACTAACTCAAAGTAGAAGCACACTGATAGTGCCCTTCGGAAGCAGAGGGGAGAAAAGCAAAACAAATGGTTAAAATACACCGCAATGCATTCCATTAAAATGTGAGGTGAAGCAGATGGTGAAAGGGGGATAAATCTCACGAGAGGGTGAAGAGAATGCTTACTAAAAATTGAGTCACATTTTAAATAGTATAGGCTCTTCCTCTTCTCTGAGGAGTCCATTGAGTGATCCTGCACTCTTACCATTCTCCAGCCGCTAATTGTGGTGGTAACACATTGTTCTGTCTCTCTTGGCACTCTCGCTGTAAGGCTGTAATTGCTTATTGTATTCAGGTATGAACAAGTACATTAATCACTAGAAAATGGACGGCACCTGTGCTCTCACTTTCCAGCATGCACACAATTCCCATTTTCGGTTTTGTGCTTTTGTCAGGTAGCAGTAAAAGCTTACGGCAGAAGCATGATGTGATTTAAGGCACATTCACATGGCAGGTAAAGGATTCAGAGGCTGATCTGCTCTCGTAGATCACATCGTGTTTCCCCCCTCCCCGTTTGCCCTCCCTGTTATCCTGATTATGATACAAGTATTCCACTGAATTCAATTAGGTGCCACAATTGAACTGTAAAAGGATCTTAATTGCTTGCAATGGTTTCGAAATACTGTGGTTAACTAAATTTTGTGTTATTTGTAAAACCACGAGTATTGGTTGAGACTGGTCCTTGGATCTCAGTGTGTCTGCATGGCTAGGACCAGGAAAGGGCTTTCATTTACACTGTATTTTACTTTACTTGCCCTCAGAATACATTACAGTCAATTAAGTGCTTTTGAAAAGTGGTCATTATTGTGATGTAGGACATGCAGTGTTCACTTTGCACGTGACAAGATCCCACAAAAAAAAAGTGTGATGATAATAACCATGTAGTGATGTTGATTGAGGGTTGAAGATCAGCCAGGACACTGAGGTGATTGCCCCTGCTCATCTTCAAATTTGCCATGGGATCATTTACATTTATTGAGTGGGCTACCATGGCATCGATTTATCATTTCAGTTAAAAGATGGCACCTCCAACAGTGCATCAGTCCCTCAGTACTGCACTGGAGTGTCAGCCGTTTTGTCCTGATGTTACAGCTAATGAAGTGAAGAGAATGTCAATGCTATAAAAAATCCCTCAGCATTAATAGCTGTTAGCTACACACACAAAGTTGAATTACCATTTTGATGGTAATTAAATGCCTTGCTTTTTTGAAAAGAATCTATATTCAATTAACAATTTTTTATGTTAAAATATGTAAATTGTTCTTCGTAATTAAATGTCTTATTTCATAGATGTTGTTGGCATTTGAGTAATATCATTGTGCCTCTTAAGATATTTGTTTTTGACTAAGCTTTAGAAATGGTGCTCTTTGTTATTAAGGTTGCTCATCCCTAGTCTAGAATAGCAAGCCCATTTTGGCTTTCAGAAGAGGAGAAGTGAACCTCACAAGAGAACATGGGAGAAACTGCGTGAAAGGCTACAGGAAAATTGTGGCTATATGGTTTTCCAGTACAAAATTGAGATGTGCAAATGAGTACAATGGAGTTGAACACCTCAATTAAAGTATTATTCAAAGTAAAGACCCTAACAGCTTTAATGCAATAATATTGCATTTCTCTATTAAGAAATTATAAATCACTCCAAGCTACTCTAACAATATCTTTTAGCCGTGAGGCCTGTAATATCCACAAGCTGCAAAGCCATTTTGATAAAAAAAAATCTCTTGTAATTAGATTTTAATGAACTGAGCCAAGCTGCTAAAACACTATTAATTTTTAATGGAAAATAATCTGAATTTGATACAACAGTAATGTAAGGAATAATGAGACACATGGATGCCATTTTGAATGTTTGATTCTGTGTGCTGAAATTATCCTCACTCATTATCTCCCCCTATTTCCACTGCCCATTCCCCTTCTCCCAAATTATTCCACAGAACCTTGCACAGCTGTCAGAGAGGCAAGGTTTGGGGGAAAATGGTGTGGATTGAGTAATGAGTTCTTTAAGTACTGTGTGAGATGATGGGTTAAATTTTCAGCACCAAGATGAGCAGCTCCAATTAGGAAATTTACTGACTAGCAGACCTACCTTGATATATGGGGCCGCGTTGCATATACCTTTTCTGAGAGTGTAGGAGTGTGATCAAGTCAGGCCTACTACCTGTGGAAGCAGTTTGGAGGCAAGTGTTAGCCGAAGTGGACTTGGTAAGAAGGCCTGCCTTCGTTCTCTCAGAGTTCAGCCCTGTTTTATAAAAGGCTGTTACATCATCCCGTGCTGTCCACCATGCCCATTCCATGCAATCTCATGCCACTTACGTGGCAACTTGATAGCTTCTTGGTCTGCATCCACTGTCCTGATGCGACTCTGCAGGCGCTCGGTGAGGGCGAAGGGCATGATCAGTCTAGTGGTGGGCGGAGTGGGGTTTGCGATCGACTCTGGACTCCTGCAGTAGTTTGGGGGTGGGGGCTGGGGGTCGAAGCTGGCTGCAACAGCAGAGATTTTTCTGGCCTCTGCTGGTTGCTTTTGCATATGTGCAACCACAGAACTCTGCAAATGTGCTATAGCACTCGCTGCTGCAAAAGCAGGATAGCTGGCAATTTAAGCCCTGCCCCCTAATCCTACAGATGAGGAACGGTTTAGCCCATTTTTTCTTCCTGTGCTAGGATAAGATACTGGATTTGAACTCACCCAAAACAAGGGTCAGAAACTTTCCTGTTTTCACATTAGATCTGGTCTTCAGTGTTTTGGTAAGATCGCCCCCCCCCCCCCCCCCACCCTGATATATTTTTATGACAGTCAACAACGGTTTCAATATCACCATTAGACTTTTAATTACAGATTTTCATTGAATTCAGATTACTCCATCTGCCAAAGTGGGATTTGATCCCAGGTCTCCAGCACAGTAATCCAGTTTCTGGTTTACTAGTCCTGTGATTCTGCCAGTACTCCTCTGCCTCCCCTGAAGTGACTTTGTTTATGCGATGCATTCAAAGATTTTACATTACTTCAAATGGTCAGTTTGTTATAAAATCAGTCAAACTTCAATTCAGTAACCAAATCTAATCCTTCAGTGGCCCCCTTAAAGTTGTCAATCAAAATGGAAAATATGCATCCCTGCTGAGTTAGTAGTTTTGTACCTTTGAAACTCAGCCAAGCATTTCCTTAGGAAATGCCAACAGTAAGTTTATGAAAACTTCAGGAACAGTTTTTTTTTCAAAATGGTCTGTGTAGAATCATAGAATCCCTATGGTGCAAGAGGAGGTCATTCAGACTTTAAACCTGCACTGACAACATGTGACTTTAACTGACAGCTGCAGTCTTTTAATTTTTGAAAGGCTGAGGATTTAAATAACTTTTGCTCATGATACTTAAACAGGTCCTATCTGCTTTGCAAGACCATGTAATTCTCTTCTATCAACTTGTACCTCCTATACTGCGGATGGATCGATGGAACAGTGAAAAGTGGGCCTGTTTAAATTCAATATGATTTTTGTTTCCTGCCTGTGCAATTTCACATTCCGTTTTCACTACTGGTGAAACGGGGGCAGGATTGCAGTGTACAAGTCCCACCCACCATTCTTAAAGGTTTCCAGAGTCATCCTAAGTCTGTGAAAAGCCGGCCCTATGCTTCCTTAGTGAGGCCCGTTTTGATCACTGAGATTGACAAAGGCAGTTTTTTTTACTGGGTTTAGGTTACTTACACTAATTTCATAGAGGTCAACAGGACACGTGATAGCAGTCTTCCCATCTCTATGGGCAAGATGTGTTTTTGAGTTACGAGAGTTAGAAACTAGTGCAATAATAAATTGCACTGTCCAGTCTTTGAGCACACACATTCTCTCAGCATCACATCGTAAAACCTGACACTATTTGGTTTGAGCCCTCTTGTATCCGATTATATCCTAATCTTTAACAGAAATAGCAAAATCGACACTGGAGAGTCTCCTCAATTGCTTCAAATACATTCTCACACTTAAGCAAAAACGTACAGTTTTTTTTTATTTGTCTAAAAGAACAATATTCCTGAAGTG
This sequence comes from Sphyrna mokarran, assembly GCA_024679065.1. Taxonomy (NCBI): domain Eukaryota; kingdom Metazoa; phylum Chordata; class Chondrichthyes; order Carcharhiniformes; family Carcharhinidae; genus Sphyrna; species Sphyrna mokarran. Next base: position 17,202,565 of record JAGIQG010000014.1, read on the forward strand.
AGATGATATTTCTGACATGAGCTGTGTATGTGACAAATCTGTGCTTTGTTACTTGCTGAACATAAGGAGTTTTCAGACTCTCCTGGCTATCATTTAATGGGAGGGGGAAATTGAAAAAAGTGAAAAAGTTTATAGCACCGTTGTGATGCAGTGTTGGAGAATTTAATCCTTTATCTGGAAAACAGTGTGTGGCCATTAATCTGCTTCCGAAAAACAAGCAACCAAATCCAAAAATATCAATGCAAGGGAAAGAAAACTCAGCAAAGCAGTTTATTAATGACCCAGGAGACTCTCCTTTGTGAAGTTGCTGAGCTTGGAGTGCAAAAGAGTTTCACACTAAAAATTCAAAATCACTTCTGTAAATGCAGTTTTTAGATCCCAGCTGATTTTTTTTTTGAAAGCACACTGCTGTGACGTCATCTTGCTGTCGTCAAATGGAGCAGAAAAGCTTTTTCCTGATCATGGATTGGTAACCATCTTGGTGTCAAGGCAAGTGGGCTTTCCGTCATGCATTTAATTTCATAAGAATTGTCTTTATCCTGGTACAGTGTTAAGCTGCTCAAAAAAGCCACTTCGTCATAAAAGCATGTCTACAGGCTGAGGAAAAGGATCCAGTGGTTTTGATCAAAGGGATCCTTGTTTGTGATTCTGATGGTTTTAAACCTGTTATCTCACCTATAACTACATCATTGAACTATCGTGCAGATTTGCATAATCACCCTACGGTGCTGGAAGTGTAAACTGTAGAAGTTGTGAAGCTTTATTCGAATTGTCTTCCTCCTGTGACTCGGCCACATTAACAGAAGCCATTTCCTGTTGCTCCTCAATGAAGCAAGCAAATAAAATTAATGGGGCTTAATAAAATAAGTCTTTGTCTCCTCGTTATCTTTGTTTCACTAATTGTGCTTGGGCTTTGCAGATGTAATGTTGCAAGAGTGAGCCCGGGCCATTTTCTCATTATCCCTGTCTTTTAATTTTGTTTGCTTCAGTAATGCCGAGTTCAGCAAGATGCCAGCAATTGCCGTAGTCAATGATAAAGGAATAATTTATCAGCAGCATAGAGTTGGGCTGCCGCATTGCATGAAGTCACATGATCTTTGGCGAGCAATAGAATGTAACAACAAGACTTAAAAATTAAGATTGGCTCCCTCAAGATATTTCTAGTTGTACTTATTGTAATTAAATGACTGGGAAGGATGGCGGGGGGTGATAGTATTATCAATGAACCTATAATCAGTGAGGCGGTTGATGTTCAATGAAAACAAGAATGCTGCTATTAAACTTTCTGTTTTCAGCTCCACATGGCAGTCTTGTCTTTATGGAGGAATGACGCTGGTCTGCACATCTCTTGCATTCTAACAGAACTCTTTTAATTGTTGTGACGCCTTCCAAATTCCATTTCCAGCTACTTGAGTCACTTTTCTTCCCTTACTTTTCTTTCACTTCAAGAGGAACCAGACTGGAATATTTTTCTGATTCACAAACACCATTATGGTTACCTACAATATGATTTTTTTTAAGCATTCTTTCTCAGATTCTGCGTGTTGCTGGCAAGGCAATTGCCCAACCCTAATTGCCCTTGAACTCAGTGGCTTGCTGCATGATTTCAGAGGGCAGTTAAGAGTCAACCACATTGCAGTAGGTCTGAGATCATATCTTGGCTGAACCAAGTGAGGATGGCAGAATGCCTTCCCTGAAGGACATTACTGAACTGGATAGGTTTTCACAACAATCAATGGTCACCATAACTGTGACTAAACTTTTAATTCTAGATTCTTATCTTCTGATTAATTGAATTTAAATTCCACCCACTGATGTGAGTGACATTACAACTACACCACTGTCTCCTCATCATCAGATGATAAATTCCCCTTTACCCTGCCCCATTGATGTAGGAACTCAGTAAGAATTTAGCAACACCAATTATTAATCCAACCGATTTATTTGATAGTAAAAAAGCGAGCTTTCAACACTCCCGTGTCTTCATCAGGCAAGTGCAGTGTTCTGGTCTGCAATAGCACACATCAGCACAGACAGTCAGAGATTGCTGATTAGAATGCGAATCCTTACATCTAACCTGCTATTCAAGTGTTAAAGTGGCTAACAATGTGTGTGAAGGGAATCCTGAGCATTGATTAGAGAATTGTGTATTTTCTCCAGACAGCACAGTAAGTGAGATTTTTTGCTAACCCAGGCAAGTTACGGGGGTTACAGATAGTGTGTCATGAAGCCAAGATCCCTGTTAAGACCGTCCTTCACCACACAAGATCTCCAACCAAGGTTATATACTAGATACATTGATGACATCTTTTTCCTTTGGACTCATGGTGAACAATCATTGAAACAACTGTATGATGATATCAACAAGTTCCATCCCACCATCAGACTCACCATGGACTATTCTCCAGAATCAGTTGCATTCTTGGACACACGCATCTCCATCAAGGACGGTCACCTCAGCACCTCACTGTACCGCAAACCGACAGACAACCTCACAATGCTCCACTTCTCCAGCTTCCACCCTAGACACGTTAAAGAAGCCATTCCCTATGGGCAAGCCCTCCGTATACACAGAATTTGCTCAGATGAGGAGGATCGTGACAGACACCTCCAGACACTGAAGGATGCACTCATGAGAACAGGATATGGCGCTCGACTCATTGATCGACAGTTCCAACGTGCCACAACGATAAACCGCACTGATCTCCTCAGAAGACGAACACGGGACACGGTGGACAGAGTACCCTTTGTTGTCCAGTACTTCCCCGGAGCGGAGAAGCTACGACATCTTCTCCGGAGTCTTCAACATATCATTGATGACGATGAACATCTCGCTAGGGCCATCCCCACCCCCCCACTTCTTGCTTTCAGACAACCGCACAACCTCAAACAGATCATTGTTCGCAGCAAACTACCCAACCTTCAGGAGAACAGTGACCACAATACCACACAACCCTGCCACAGCAACCTCTGCAAGACATGCCAGATCATAGACATGGACGACATCATCAAACGTGAGGATACCATTCACCAGGTGCACGGTACATACTCTTGCAACTCGGCCAACGTTGTCTACCTAATACGTTGCAAGAAAGGATGTCCCGAAGCATGGTATATTGGGGAGACCATGCAACACTACGACAGCGGATGAATGAGCATCGCTCAACAATCACCAGGCAAAACAGTTCCCTTCCTGTGGGCGAACACTTCAGCAGTCATGGGCATTCGGCCTCCGACCTGCGGGTAAATGTTCTTCAAGGGGGCTTTCGTGATACACGACAGCGCAGAGTCGCTGAACAGAGACTGATAGCCAAGCTCCGCACACATGAGGACGGTCTTAACAGGGATCTTGGCTTCATGACACACTATCTGTAACCCCCGTAACTTGCCTGGGTTAGCAAAAAACCTCACTTACTGTGCTGTCTGGAGAAAATACACAATTCTCTAACAATGCTCAGGATCCCCTTCACACACATTGTTAGCCACTTTAACACTTGAATAGCAGGTTAGATGTAAGGATTCGCATTCTAATCAGCAATCTCTGACTGTCTGTGCTGATGTGTGCTATTGCAGACCAGAACACTGCACTTGCCTGATGAAGACACGGGAGTGTTGAAAGCTCGCTTTTTTACTATCAAATAAATCGGTTGGATTAATAATTGGTGTTGCTAAATTCTTACTGAGTTCTTACCACTCCAATCCAACGCCGGCATCTTTACACCATTGATGTAGCCCAGCTTCACCATCAGAAGAACAGCAACTTAACTCATAATGATGTCTTTCCCGCTCTCCATGTCAATCATCGCAAGACCTCTCCAAGTGAAACTGCTATTATTGTGGTGCCGAGCGGTGATTCAGTGCTTTGAGCCTGTACCCTATTGAGGTTTCATAAACTCTTAGAGTCTTAATACAGCGCTTGATTTCAACACTGGTCCCTCTAAAAGGCCACCAACTGTGCCACAACAACATACCTCACTTTAAACCTTAGCCATTGCACATACTTTAGAACTGTTCTCCCCCAAAAGCATCATTTGGCACATATCTGAATATTTCAATGTTTGCCCAATGCAATGGGATGGATGTTGACTTGATGCTATAAGAACACAAGAAATAGGAGTAGGAGTATATCATATATCCTCTCAAATCTGTTGTATCCTCTGGAGAGTGACGTAGAACAGGCTAATGACTTGTTATCACCAGTTTTACATTAGAGCAGCAAATCAACATCCATTTGATTGGTCCCAGTTTCACTACACAAACCAGAAAGTGATTTTCAGAATACTCTACATAGAGTCATGAGCCTTTGATTGAATATGCTACTGCAGGAGCAAGTGAGAATTAATTTGTGTTAATGAACTGTTCCAATATTCATGTGACCAATGTAGGTTCTCTGATAGAACAACATGAATACACATTGCATGTTTTTAATCAGAAAACTGAGCTAATGACAAATGTAAAATAGACTCTCATTTCTAGTTTCACAATTTGATTTCGTAACAACCTTGGAAAGGGTTCAGAGAATATTTACTCAAATGGTAATTGGGTAAAGGAATTATATGGGGAGCTGAAAGAGGCTGGAGTTCTCTTTAGAGCAATGAAGGCTGGGGTAGATTTAGCAAAAAGTCATGAAAATTTTGAGGAGTTCTGATAGAGTGAATAAAGAGAACACTGCTTCCACTGGCAAGAGGTGCAATAACCATGTCTCATGAATTTGATTGCGTTTTTTTTTTGAAGGGGTAACCAAGAAGATAGATGAGGGCGATGCAATTCATGGGATCCAGGGTGAGATAGCCAATTGAAAACAAAATTGTCTTGATGACAGAAGACAGAGGATGGTTGTAGAGGGTTGTTTTTCAAACCGGAGGCCTGTGACCAGCGATGTGCCTCAGGAATCAATGCTGAGTCCACTATTATTTGGATGACAGTTTAGTAGGCATGGTTAGTAAGTTTGCAGATGGCACCAAAATTGGTGGCATTGTGGGCAGTGAAGAAGGTTATCTAGGATTGCAATGAGATCTTGATCAATTGGGCCAGTGGGCTGACAAATGGCAGATGGAGTTTAATTTAGATAAATGCGAGGTTTTGCCATTTGGTAGATCGAACCGGGGTAGGACTTACTCAGTTAATGGTAGGGTGTTGGGGACAGCTGTAAAACAAAGAGATCTAGGGGTACAGATTCATAGCTCCTTGAAAGTGGAGTCACAAGTGGACAGCATGCTTGGTTTCATTGGTCAGAACATTGAACACAAGAGTTGGGATGTCTTGTTAAGTTGTACAAGACATTCTTGCACAATTCTTGGAATACTGTGTACAGTTCTGGTCGCCCTATTATAAAAAGAATGCTATTAAACTAGAAGGAGTACAGAAAAGCTTTACTAGGATGCTACTGGGGCGTGATGGTTTGAGTTATAAAGGGAGGATGGATAGACAGGGAATTTTTTCCGTGGAGCATAGAAGGCTTAGAGATGATCTCATTGAAGTCTATGAAATAATGAGGGGCATAGACAAGATAGTTAACATCTTTTCCCAAAGGTAGGGGAGTTTAAAACTAAAGAGCATAGGTTTAAGCTGAGAGAGGAGAGATACAAAAGGGTCCAGAGAGTGGAGAGTGTCTGGGACAAGCTATCAGAGTGGTAGTAGTAGAGACAGGTACAATTTTGTTTTTAAAAAGCATTTAGACAGTTACATGAGTGAGATGGGTATAGAGGATATGAGTCAAACACTGGCAATTGGGACTAGCTTAGTGATAAAAACTGGGTGGCATGGACAAGTTGGGCTGAAGACCCTGATTCCATGCTATATACCTCTATGACTCTATAACCAGAGTTATGATAAATGACAAAAGGAGAAATCATTTACACTGGGGATTTGGATGATGTGGAATTCACTGCCTGAAAATGCAGTGGAAGTAGATTTAATAATGATTTTTCAAAAAGAAAATTGGATCTCTATTTGTAGCTGGAATTAAGGCTATTATGAAGGAACATGGGAGTGAGACTAATTAGATCGTTCTTTCAAAGTACTAGCACTGGCACAATGGGCCAAATGTGTTGTACAATTCTATAGCCCCATGATAAAGCCTCCTTAGAAATACAGTAAAGTTCATTGTTTACAAACCTGTAAACTATTTTATGACTGTTTCAAACTGGATTTTGTCAGATCATAAAAAATAGTAGCAGGAGTAGACCATTCGGCCCTGCTCCATCATTCAGTAAGATCATGTCTGATCTGATTGTGGCTTTAACTCCGTTCTCCTGCCTCTCCCTTAGAACCTGTGACTGCCTTGTAGGTTACAAATGTGTCCAATTCGACCTTTAATGTACTGAATGACCAACTCCTTCAGTACTACCTGTGGAAGAGAATTCCAAAGACTAATGACCCTCAGAGAAGTAATTTCTCCTCATCTCAATCTTAAATGGGAGATCCTGTATTTTTTAACTCTGTCCACATCTTCTAGTCAGTGTAACAAACCTATCATCCCAGTTCCTGTTAATTGTACACCTTGTTTTGATACCAAGAACCAACTTGGGGAAAAAATATCTGAAGCTGACTATGGACCTGGGATAAGCATCTGGTGAGTATGTCATGGTATCCAAAGCTTTTCAGAAGAGCTGCTTTTGTTGTGCAGAGAAATAGCATCATAATGATGGAAATGTTTATGCCTAGCTGTACAATCCAAAATAAGATTGTATTTAGGAATTCAACGGTAAGAGGGTAAGTTCTTTAATTCATTCTGCCTATGCCGGTTCTCTGAAGGAGCAAAACACTTGGTTGCATTTCTCTATCCATTCAAATTTTCATTTTCATCACTTAACCACTTCACTTTTGAAAGCTTTTGTGGATTCTGCTCCCACTATTGTTTCTGAGGGGATCACAATGACACTGTTACAAAACACATGCCAACTTTGCCCAGAAAGAATGAACTTGCCTTACACTTCCTCAGAATGTCCCAAAGTGCTGTACAATCAATGGAATACTTTCAAAATGTGATTACTGTTGAAATATAGAAAACTGGCAGCCAAATACCTTAGTAAAAAGTTTCACAACACCAGGTTAAAGTCCAACAGGTTTATTTTAGCAAATGCCACTGGCTTTCGAAACGCTGCCCCTTCATCAGCTGAGTGTGAGTTCAAATAGGGCATATAAAGACAAACTCAATTTACAGAATAATGATTGGAATGCGAGTCTTTACAGCTAATCAAGTCTTAAAGCTACAGACAATGAGTGGAGAGAGCATTAAGCACAGGTTAAAGAAATGTGTATTGCCTCCAGACAAGACAGTTAGTGAGATTTTGCAAGCCCAGGCAAATCATGGGCATTACAGATAGTGTGACATGAACCCAGGATCCCTGTTAAGGCCATCCTCATGTGTGCAGAACTTGACTATCAGTCTCTGCTCAGAGACTGTGCGTTGTCGTGTGTTGTGAAGGCTACCTTGGAGAACACTTACCTGAAGATCAGAGGCTGAATGCCCATGACCGCTGAAATGTTCGCCAGCAGGAAGGGAACAGTCTTGGCTAGTGATTGTCAAGTGGTGTTCACTCATCCACTGTCGTAGCGTCTGCATGGTCTCCCCAATGTACCATGCCTCGGGACATCCTGTCCTGCAGTGTATCAGGTAGACAATGTTAGCCGAGTTGCAAGTGTATGCACTGTGTACCTGGTGGATGGTATCGGTGTCGATGATCTGGCACATCTTGCAGAGATTGCTGTGGCAGAGTTGTGTGATGTCATGGTCACTGTTCTCCTGAAGGCTGGGTACTTTGCTGCGGACAATGGTCTGTTTGAGGTTGCGCGGTTGTTTGAAGGCAAAAAGTGGGGGTGTGGGAATGGCCTTGGTGAGACGTTTGTCTTCATCAATGACATGTTGAAAGCTCAGGAGAAGATGTCATAGCTTCTCTGTTCCAGGGAAGTACAGGACGATGAAGGTACTCTGTCCACCAGGTCCTGTGTTTGTTTTCTGAGGAGGTCGGTGCGGTTTCTCGCAGTGGCGCATTAGAACTGTCGATCGATGAGTTGAGCGCCATATCCTGTTCTTATGAGGGCATCTTTCAGTGTCTGGAGGCACCTGTTGCAATTCGCCTCATCTGAGCAGATCCTGTGTATATGTAGGGCTTGTCCATAGGGGATGGCTTCTTTAACATGTTTAGGACGGAAGCTGGAGAAGTGGAACATTGTGAGGTTATCCGTGGGCTTGCGGTATAGGTGCTGAGGTATCACCTTTAATGGAGATGCGTATGTCTAAGAATGCAAATGATTCCAGACGGTAGTCCATGGTGAGTCTGATGGTGGGATGGAACTTGTTGATGTCATCATATAATTGTTTCAGTGATTGTTCACCATGAGTCCAAAGAAAGAAAATGTCATCATTGTATGTAGTGTATAGCATCGGTTGAAGGTCCTCTGCGGTGAAGAAGTCTTGTTCGAGCCTATGCATAAAGATGTTGGCATATTGAGGTGTGAATTCGGTCCCCATGGCTGTTCTGTGTGTCTTTAGTTGAACATTCTCCAAGGTGGCCTTCACGATGCACGACAGTACAGAGTCACTGAGCAGAGCCTGATAGCCAAGTTCTGCACATGTGAGGCTGGCCTCAACCGGGAATTTGGCTTCATGTCACATGATCTGTAACCCCCATGGCTTGCCTGGACTTGCAAAATCTCACTAACTGTCCTGTCTGGAGACAATACACAATCCCTTTAACCTGTGCTTAATGCTCCCTCCACTCATTGTCTGTACCTTTAAGACTTGATAAGCTTAAAGACTCGCATTCCATTCATTATTTTGTAGATTGAGTTTGTGTCTTTATGTGCCTTGTTTGTGAAAAGAACTCTCACTCACTTGATGAAGGGGCAGCGCTCTGAAAGCTAGTGGCTTTTGCTACCAAATAAACCTGTTGGACTTTAACCTGGTGTTGTGAGACTTCTTACTGTGTTTACCTGAGTCCAATACCAGCATCTCCACATCATGACAGCCAAATATCTGACAGTAAACACCCCCGAGTAGCATTGCTAATCAGATAATCTTTTTTAATCATGTTGGTTAGAGATAAATATTGGCCAGAACACAAGGTGAACTAGTGAGATGAACACTATGCCACTGTGTTCCTTAAGTGAAGGATCAATAATCTTGTTTTAAACAGCTGTTGCAGCTTGTCTGTAACCAAATGTTATCTTCCATATTTTGTTCTGTGATAAGCGAACCACTGCAGTTCTTTAAATAGCGCCAGTGGATCTACTTGAAAGAGCAGACAGAGCCTCACTTTAACGTCTCTCTCAAAAGGTGACACCTCCACCGAAGCAGCAATCCCCCAGTACTGCAGCGTGAATGTCAGCCTAGATTATGCACTCAAATTTCGAGATTGAAGCTTGAGCTGGCCTCCTGAATCAGAGGTGACCTTGATGGCACAATAGAAATAAATCTAATCAGATGCACAATTTGCATAGTATAGAGGTTCTCGCATGTCTCTCCGGGGAGGTCACACTCCTCGGGCTCCATTCTCTTATCTTCTCAAAGACAGTGCCATCATCCCTGGGGAAAGTACTCCTATCATTGCAGATTTGATTAGTGTAAAGCAATAGCATGCAGGTAAATCGACGTAAATCTGATTCCAATCTTCCTCTCTTTTCTCTTCTTCCTCCTACACACAACAGGCCCCCCCACCCACCTGCCTGCTTGGACAATGAATACAAGTTGTTGACCTCAGTTAGAAAAGCAGTGCTGTTTCAGAGATACCATAGTTACGTTGCAAATATTTTCCTCATCCCCACAATATGTGGGCTTCCAGTGTTTAGTATTGACAAGCAAAGGAGGTTTTCTTCCTTAAAAAGCAACAATTAACCTGTTTTTCTGCTTAAATGTTATACATTCAGATTTTTTGTTTTGAAAGATCATTATTATTCAGGATGTTAGCTCTGACAATGTGGAATTTTTATTGCTAGAGCTGAGAAACACCAAGGGTTAAAAAAAAAGTTAATGTAGATCCCCACATTGTAGTGATGATGCTGGGAATGACATTAAACAGGAGATTTGAGATGCACATAATAAAGGAACATCAATAATTATGGGTGACTTTAATTTGCATATTAATATGACAAACCAAATTAGTAACAATACCATAGATGAGGAATTCCTAAAAAGTCTACAGAATGGTTTTCTGGACCAATCCATTAAGGAACCAACTAGAGAACACGCCACCCTGGACTGGGTATCATCTAATGAGAAAGGAATAATTGGCCATCTAGTTGTGTGGATGAGTGACCATAATATGATAGAATTTTTCATCAAAATGGAGAGTGATGTTGTTGATTCTGAGATTAGTGTCCTAAATCTTAAATAAAGGGAACTATGATGATATGAGGCACAATTTGTCTATGATGGATTGGGAAACATTTCTTAAATGGATAGGCAATGGCAAATATTCAAAGAGCACATGGATGAACTGCAAAAATCATTCATTCCTATCTGGTGCAAAAATAGAACAAGAAACATAGTCAAATCATGGCTTACAAGAAAAATTAGGGATATTGTTAGATTCAAGGAAGGGGTATACAGATTGGGGCCGGAGAAAACAGTTGTTCTGAGGATTGGGAGCAGATTAGAATTCAACAGATGAGGATTAGGAACACTTTAGAATTCAGCAAAAGGGATTGACGAAGAAGGGGAAAATACAATAAGAGCAAGCTTGGGAGAATATAAAAACTGACTATAGAAGTTTCAGTGGGCATATTAAGAGAAATGGATCGGTGAAACCAAGTGTGTAGATCCCTTTTTGACAGAAACAGGAAAATTTATAATGGGAAACAAAGAAATGGCTGACCAACTAAATCTATAGTCTGGTTCTGTCCTCAAGAGAGAGGAAGTAATTAATGTATCAAAAGTTTTGGAGAACACATGGGGGTTTGGTGAGAACCAGGAAGTGAGGAAAATCAGTATTAGCAGGGGAATGATGTTGGGAGAAATTGATAGGATTTAAGGTCGATATAGCCCCAGGACCCAGTAATGTACACCCCAGACCAGCTAAAGAAGTGGTCTTGGAAATACTGGATACATTGGTGACTCTGGAACAGATCCAGTGGATTGAAGGGTAGTTAATGTAACCTCCCTATTTAAAAAGGTATAGAGAACATAGGGAATTATAGACCAGTCAGTCTGATATCGGTGGTGGGGAAAATGCTAGAGTCCATAAAAGCTTGAATGGCAGAGCATTTGGGAAATAGTGGCAGGATCGGACAGAGTCAGCATGAATTTATGAAAGGAAAATCACACATGACGAATCCACTAGAATTCTTTGATAATGTGAGTAGTAGAGTTGATGAGGGGGAGTCAGTGGATATGGATTCTTTGGACTTTCAGAAGGCTTTTGATAGGGAGGAGGAATCCAGAATCAAGGGTCACTGTCTGATATTGGCTGAGGCATTGAACAGGTATTTTGTGCCGGTCTTCACAGTGGAAGACACAAATAACATGCCAAAAATTGATGATAGGAAGGCTGTGGCAGGTAAGGACCTAGAAACTATCATTAACACAAAAGAGATAGTATTGGGCAAGTTAATGGGGCTAAAGGTAGACAAATCTCCTGGTCCTGGTTGAATGCATCCCAGGTTATTAAAAGAGATGGCAGAAGAAATAGCAAATGCACTAGTGGTAATTTATCAAAATTCGTTGGACTCTGGAGTGGTTTGCAAAGGATTACAGATAGTCTAAGTGAATGGGCGAGGGTCTAACAGATGGAGTACAATGTTGGTAATGTGAGGTCATCCATTTTGGTAGGAATAACAGCAAAATGAACTATTATTTAAATGCTAAAAAATTGCAGCATGCTGCTTTGCGGAAGGAACTGGATGTCCTTCTGCATGAATCACAAAAAGTTGGTTTGCAGGTACAGGAGATAACTAAGAAGGCAAATGGAATTTTGTCCTTCAATGCTAGAGGAATGGAGTTTAAAAACAGCGAGGTTATATTGTAACTGTATAAGATGCTGGTGAGGCCACACCTGAAGTACTGTGTACAATTTTGGCCTCCTTTCTTGAGAAAGGATATACTGGCATTGGAGAGGGTGCAGAGGAGATTCACTAGGTTGATTCCAGAGTTGAGAGAGTTGGCTTATGAGAAGAGACTAGTAGACTGCGGCTATACTCATTGGAATTCAGAATCGCATAGAAACATGTAAAATTATGAAGGGAATAGATAAGATAAAAACAAGAAGTTGTTTCCACTGGCAGGTGAAACTAGAACTAGGAGGCATAGCCTCAAACTAAGGGGAAGCAGATGTGGGACTGAGTTGAGGAGGAACTTCTTTACACAAAGGATTGTGAATCTGTGAAATTCCCTGCCCAGTGAAGCAGTTGAGGCTACTTCACTGAATGTTTTTAAGGCAAGGATAGATAAATTTTTGAACAGTAAAGGAATTAAGGGTTATGGTGAGTGGGTGGGTAAGTGGAGCTGAGTCCACAAAAATTCAGCCATGATCTTATTAAATGGCGGAGCAGGCTCTAGGGGTCAGATGGCCTACTCCCACTCCTAGATCTTATTTTTTATATTAAGTAAACCATTTAGGACTGAAATTAGTAGAAATTTCTTCACCCAGAGGGTGGTGAGCCTGTGGAATTCCTTGCCACAGAAACAAGTTGAGGTCAAAATGTTGCTTGTTCTCAAGGAGTTAGATATAGGGATTGATTCTCCCATCTTGCTGTGCTAATTTTCTAGCTCAGCAGGCCAGGAAATCATGTGAGGGACGATTTGTGGAATTCACTTGTGTATTTGCCTCCCACTGGTGTCTCCCAGTGCTGCTCCATGACAGAAATCGGTGGGTTGGTGGGGTTAGCATTTAATGATATTTTACATATCATTTAAATGCTATTAGCAGGATCAGGATTGAATTTTCCATGCCCATTAGCCTCTCCCACCTGACCAGCGTGTGTCGCTACAGTGGAATTACAATAACTCCGCACTTTTAGGAAGCTAATGGCCCGACCCCACTGGAGTGAAGTGGGGGCTTCAGGACCCTCCAAGGGCATTGGGGGCTGAGCATGTGATGCCTCCTGGACATGGGTACCTGGCAATGCCAGCCTGGCCCTCTGGCACTGCCCAACATGCAAACTGCCAATGCCTAGGGGGCACCTTGGCACTGCTCCTCGGGCATCAGGCAATGCACAGGGGCAGGGTGCGATGGAGGCAGGGCCTACGGGGTTATCGGTGGGGCAGAGGGTCCTGCTGCCACTTTGCATGAGATTAATAGAAATGGAAGGAAGGCCAACGATTGGGACACGGGATTTGGGGACTGTCTGCTGGTTGGGTGTTGGGGGGGTTGGTATTGGCACTCAGGGTGGGGTTCAGTTCATGGTGGTCTGGGATGGAGATGGGGTGGGGGTGCAGTTCAGGGATGGAGGTTGGGAGTGGCTAGGAATAGTAGGGGGACCCGCTTCTGGGCTGTGGGAGTGGCGGGGTAGGGGGATAGCACGGCCGAGATCCAAGAGGGGATCCTGACAGGTCGGGGCCCCTATATGTGCACTGAGGCCTACTGGTTTTAGCCTCTCCAATAAGAATAGGATCCGCACGCTGAAATTTAATGATGTTTATTCTTGTAGCCTCTACATTGTGCAGAGTTGGGAGATTCTAGTCTGAACTCTCGCTGAAAAACATACTGAATTAATCCACTTTTCCCACGAATTCAACACTTTGAATTTTTTTGGGAGAATTCCCCCCATAGTTCCTGGTCTAAAGGGATCAAAGGTTATACAGGACAGCAGGAACATGTTACTGAGTTGGATAATCTGCCGTGAAACTAATAAATGTAGTACAGGCTCAAAGGACGAAATGGTCTATTTACTATGTATTTACTATATATCTATATTATCAAACCACATAATGGTAAACTTAATCCTCCATTAATCCAAGTAAGTTTTCTGGGATTTCTGACAGTCATGCAAGTCAGTTAATATCTTCTGGCTCCCACCAAGGTCAGCGTCCAGTCTTAAGGTGATTGAGACACCCATTCCAACATGGACATTGAGACTGCCATTGTTTTCATTCATTCCTCGGACATGGGCATCGCTGGCTGATCCGCATTTATTGCCCATCCCTAATTGCCCTTGAGAAAATGATGGTGTCCTGTCTTCTTAAACCACTGCTGTCCATGTTCTGCGTTGACCCACAATACTGCTAGGGAGATAATTCCAGCAATTGCGAAGGAAAGGCAATATATTTCCAAGTCAGATTAGTGATTGACTTGGAAGGGAAGTTGCAGGTGGTAGTATTCCTATGTGCCTGCTGCCCTTGTCCTTTTTGATGGAAGTGATTGTGGGTTTAGAAGGTACTATGTAAGGACCTTTGATGAATTGCTGTATCTTGTAGATAGTACACGGTGCTGCCAGTGAGCATCAGTGATGGAGAGTGTGAATGTTTGTAGATGTTGTGCCAATCAAGTGGGCTGCTTTGTCTTGAATGGTGTCAAGCTTCTTGGGTGTTGCTGGAGCACCACCCATTCCAGGTACTCCTGACTTTGTAGATGGTGGATAGGCTTTGGTGACACATGAGATGAGTTACTTGCCACATTATTTCTAGTCTGTGACCTGCTCTTGTAGCCACTGTGTTTACGTGATGAGTCCAACTGAGTTTCTGGTCAATGGTAACCCTAAGGATGTTAACAGTAGGGGATTCAGTGATGGCAATACCATTTAACGTCAAGAAGTAGTGGTTAGAGTGTCTCTTACTGGTGATGGTCGTTGCCTGGCATTTGTGTGGCACAAATGTTACTTGCCACTTGTCAGCCCAAACCTGCATATTGTCCAGTTCTTGTTTCATTGTTTTGCCTTTGTTGCATTTGAACATGGACTGCTTCAGTATCTGAGGAGTCGCGAATGGTGCTGAACATTGTGTGATCATCGGCGAACATCCCCACTTCTGAGCTTATGACAGAAGGAAGGTAATTGATTAAGCAGCTGAAGATTGGGCCTAGGACACTATCCCGAGGGACTCCTCAGAGATGTCCTGGAGCTGAAACGACTGACCCTTCACAACTACGTACCATGTATGACTCCAACCAGCGGAGTTTCCCGTTTTGCTAGGGCTCCTTGATGCCACACTCGGTCAAATGCAGGACCACTGGAGGAGGCCATAGTGAATGGGGATGGGCATGTTGTGAGGGCTCCACACATCCATGGAGGGAATATCTGTCAAAGCATCTCATTTTCTTGATGTTTTTGAGGTAGGTGTGTTGAGTTTAGTCACTTTTTTCACTTCTGCAAAAGACATTGCCATTATCTCTACTTTATATGCAGTTTTATAGCCTGCCTGGGAAATGGTACTAGCTCTATATTTGGTGAATATATGCTGAAGGCATGTAAGTGAAGGATACTTCTACATATTTCCTGCCGTCTGTGTGCTCTGCATTGTCTACTTTCTAGGCAGAGGTTGAGGAATGAAGACATAGGGTGGAATTTTCCACTCGTGGGGATTTTTCACTCCTGCCAGAGTTAAGGGACTTTTGAATGGCTCACTGCATTTTCTAGCCCATCACAGCTGTGATGAATCCATAAAATTCAGCCCATAAATTGATTATGTATTTGGGTTTAGAGCATGGTCCTTTGCAGGTCCTATCGAATAAAGCCATGTTTCTTTTTTGCCACTATATCTTTCTGCCCCTGATCTTGGAGCTACCAACTTTGTGTAGTTCCAGAAACACATCAAGAACCATGTTGGTTCGGTGAAAGCATTCCATTCACATCAGTTCAGCCAGAAAGTATGAACTGGAATGTAATTTGAGTGTCAAGAGCAAAAGTGACTCCGGAATAAAGTGAGGTGTAATACCTCCTCCTGAGCAGCAAACTCTTCCTCACTCTAGTTTTCTGTCAAGCCTGAGTGAATTCAGACTGCATTCACATTACAATGTAGCAGAAGGCCACACTTGCACGCTCTCGCACTCACACTCACAAGTCAATTGAATCATAGGATCTCTACAGTGTAAAAGGAGTCCATTTGCCCTTCGAGCCTGCACCAACCACAATCCCACCTAGGACCTAGCCCTGTAACCCCAGATATTTACCCTACTAATTCCCCACCACTAATTTAACATGGCTAATCAACCTAACCCACACATCTTTGTGGGAGGAAACCAGAGCACCTGAAGGAAACCCAAGCAGACACAGGGAAAATGTGCAAACTCCACACAGACAATCATGCCAGGCTGGAATTGAACCTGGTCCCTGGTGCTGTGAGGCAGCAGTGCTAACCGTTATGCCATCAAGCCACCCTAAAGAAGGTTGGTCTCTTAAATTTGAAACTTTGTTGAGGTTTAGGGTAAATTGAAAATTTCAAAACTGAGCTACAGAACGGTGTAAGTGGCTAACACTGAGATATGGATTCACCATGATCTAATTCAATGGTAAAACAGGTTCAAAGGACTGAGTGGTCTAATTGTGCTCCAACACTTAAGAAGTGACATCCAAACTTTATGATCGGATTGCGCTGTGTTTACTACTGGTGGGATTTGCTGCTATTTATAGTGTATGCTGTTCTGACTGGATCACACTAGAGATTATTATTCAGATCAGATTAATTCTGGGATTTATTTACTAATTTTTCTGCATATGATTTCCACTATATACAGGAATCCCTTTTGTCACCTCAGCATGGTAATGTTGACCATCTTAGTCATAGCGATATTGCTCAATAAGTGATGGTTCATGTTGAGACAATCTAGTGTATGTTGCTTTCTGACCTTCTGGTGATGCCAGAGCTGTTTTCGAGGAGAGAATTGCTTTTCATCAGCCATCCCTTTAGTTTTTCCTCTTTCCCTACCTGCAAAAGACATCTGAGAAATTAAGTCTTTGATAAGCCTACCCAACCCCCCACCTCCCTTTCAGAACTGCAGCCTTTTCTCCCAGTGAGTGGTGTCTGTTACCACAAACTCCAGGTAAAATGTCAGACACTGCATGGTTTAACACTTACCCTTCCCTGCATTTCATAGAACAAGTATTTAGTCTCTAAAGACTTCTCTCCTGTGTTTTCTATCCTCTGTTCAGTGACTCTTGTTAATATGGAGCTGATTCAAGAGGTTTTGATGTTTCCTTTCAAAGGAAGTTTAGTGTTTAGAACACAGAAAAGGAATCTTTTAAAAATTCTCTCTTAGATTCACATGTTTGCCTGGATTTAAATGGATATAATTTGATAGCTTTCCAACATGTATTAAATGGTTAATGTATGCATACATTAATTGTAAAAATTAGTGAAGTAACGACTTTCTGTAATCACCCCCAGTCCCCTGGGCATGAGTCTTATGATTTGTGACCTGTACAGTGTCTCATTTCCCCCAGGCATTAATCCATGGAGATGAGGTTAATTAACATTTTAACATCCTAGTTATGTAAAGGAAACAGAGTGAGTTGTTACAAGCAATAGATGCAATAAAATACACTTTTTTTATGTTGTTCTTTAATGACTGGTTTTCCAGGATCCTTCAACTTGCTAGCTCCATTCCCCTTCAAGTAACAAGCTTTTATATTTTTCCCTTCCTCTCCCATAAAAAAAGGTTATTAATGAGTAAATAAAGACGAGAACAAAGATTGGAAAATGCAAAAGACTCATTGGGCTGTTGGGATCCGCCTTAGTGATCAGGAACCTCATGGTCCCAATGGCTTTTTGTCAAACTGTTGTAGGCCAATTCTCTGCTGCTTCACAGTACCAGTGATTTTTCTCTGGAGGTTTATTCTGTCAATTTGCCTGTCACCTCTCTTCGGAGAGACTTGTGGGCACCACATCATGATCAACAGGTGCCCCAGTTGCTCACTGTCATCTATGAACTGAATCAGTGTGTGTTGCCAGACAGTTCACTCGCAGAGGCCATCACAGCTGAACTTGTGAGGCAGTGACGTGGTGGTATTTTCACTGGATGGATAATCCAGAGACCCAGGTAATACATCGGGGATCCAGTTCGATCAGCAGATGGTGAAATTTAAAGTCAATAAAAATCCTGAATTAAAAGTCTAAATTATGATCATGAAAATACTCTTGACAGTTGTAACGTCCTTTAAGGAAGGAAATCTGGCTTACATGTGACCACTATGAGATGCATCGCAATGCGGTTAACTCTTAATTGGGGCAATTAAAGAGAGACAATATGTGTTGGCCCAGTCAGCAACACTCATATCCAATGAATTAATTAAAAAAATGTTATGAGGGCACAGGTTCAAATCCCACCCTGACAGCTGATGGAATATAAATTAAATTAATAAAATATAAATATAAAGAATGTAAAGCTAATGTCAGTTATATTGACCATCACAATTACCACTGATTGTTGTGAAAATCCACCTGGTTCTCTAATGTCCTTTATGGAAGGAAATCCACCCTAGTCTAGTCTACATGTGACTCCGGACCCACAGCAGTGAGGTTGACTCTTAACTAGTTTTTGAAAGGACCAAACAAACCATTCAGTTTAAGGACAATTGGAGATGGGCAGTAAATGCTTGCCTTGCCAGCGATGACCACATCCCATGAAAGAATAAAAACATTTTTAAAAACTTGATGAGGACATTATGTAATATTCAGTAGGTGATTAGCGTTTTCTTCCCTGAAAGATGGGTTGAAATGAATTGCAGCTTTGAAGCCTAGGCTGAAATCTCGGTGCGGATGCTCACTTTCCATTAGGGAGCAACTGGTTGATGTGGATGGAGACAGGCACCTATAGTGAATATTGTTGAAGCACAGAGGCTCAATGTAAGCTGGGTTGTAGAGTGTGGCTGATGGTTAGCTTATATTTCACTCTGCATTAGGAACAATTGGTGCTATCGTAGAGATTATGAGAGGAATATTACCAAAAAATGGCAGAGTGTCTTTTCCAGTGAGAAACTAAGTGCATTTCTCATCGTACCCGTCTCCCCGATCATCAGTTACCCCACCCCGCCAATTCAGACCCAGCACCTCCCACACCTCCACCCAACAGTCTTTCATTCTTTTGCTCATCAATCATCTATCTAGCTTTATTTTAAAAGTACTCAGATTCTGTTTCCTCATCTTTTCAAGAAAAGAGTTCCATGACCTTCAGAGAGAAAAGAATTCTTTTCATCTCTGTCTTGAATGGGCAACCCCATATTTTGAAACAGTGGCCCCCAGTTCAAGATTCTCCCAAAGAGGAAAGAAACACAATTAATTGCCCAATTAACTAACCAACTGTAGCACAATGAAAGCACCCTTCAGGACATCTCAATGTGCTTTATAGTCAATGAAATGCTCTTTGAAGTACAGTTGTTGAAACGTGACCATTTGGCAGTTTGTGTCATTGAACCATGAAAATCAAGAAGGTCCCAGGCTGACTTCAGCCAGAGCAGTGAGCAATGCTCCCTGGAGTGCAGAGGAGGGAATTGTGGATCCTCTGAGCCCACATGTGAAGCTGCATATGTGATGGATCGGCTTCTGCTGTATTACACTATCTGCAACCTGCTAACTCACACACATATCTTGACCATTTGGACAAGTTACTGTCTCCAGCAGTGGAAGAGAGTAAACCTTTGAGCACAAATGAAACAGACCTTTATTCAATTTTATTTCAATCTTTATTCACACCGAAAGACCTTTTTTGTCTTAATTGCATGCAATTTGAGAAGAACCGCAAGCAATTTATTGTCATCCTTTCTACAAAGAATGCATTTCAGTTCAGAAAATGCTCAATAATAAAAGAGTAAGCAGATTAATTTCTATCAAGTGTCACACAACACACTATAAGTGTTTTTGATCAATGTGACTTGCTTTGCTCCACAGACATTTATTGAGTCACCAATTTGATTTTGAGGGATTTACTAAGAGGGAAAAAAGAAGCTTGTTTCGCTGGGAAATGATATTTGGCATTGGGCTGGATTTTACGACCTTGCTCAGGTGAGACCAGAAATTCCCACCTGAGTTCGATGGAGATTTCCGTTGTCAGACCGTTGCCCGCGCTGATTCTGTGGCAGGCTAGGTGGTAGAATTCCAGCCATTGATTTTCCTCCAACATTGCAATAATACTTATCTTTTAGCACTCATAATCTCACCTAGAAAGCCAAGATAATGAATGAAGACAACACATTGTCCCATAGTTACAGGCTGTATTGCTGTTTTGAAAAATTAATTCTCATGTGTTTTGTGCTTTTCCATGGGTATGTTTTTTGTCCATACTCTAGTTCCTTTCTGTATTATTTTATTGGCTTCTTAATTTAAAGCAAGAAAAAAACAGCATGCGCTTATATATTGCTTTTCACAATCCTTGGGCCTTTCCAAGTGTTTTGCAGCCAATGAGTTATTTTTTTTAAAGTGCAGTGAACAGCTGCAGCCAATGTGTGCACAGTAAACTCCTATGAATAACAATTTATGAATGACCCTGATAAGTTGTTTTCTGTGATGGTAATTAAGGGGTAAATGTTGATTAAGACATTCTGAAGCAACCTGCCCTGCTCTTCAGATAGTGTAATGTTATAGTTTATTTACACCTGAAGAGACAGTCGAGCATCGGTTTAACATCTCATTCAGAAAACGGCACTTCCGGCATTGCAACACTCCTTTAGTACTGGAATATTGGCCTTGGATTTTTGTGTTTAAGCTCTTCGGCATTTCAGCACTCCTATCAAGAATGCTGCAGTGTCATTTTTTGGGTGAAATGTTAAACCGATTTTTCGTCTGTCTCTTCAAATCAAAATAAAAGATCACATTATATTATCTGAAGAAAAGCAGGGAAGATTACTTCAATATCCTGGTCAGCACTTGTTCCTTAATTAACATCACAGAAAACAAATTGGAGAAACATAGAACAATACAACACAGAACAGGCTCTTCAGCCCTCAATGTTGTACCAAGTTATGTCTAAACCCAAGATCAAGCTATCCCACTCTCTATCATTCTGGTGTGCTCCATGTGCCTATCTAATAACCTTGTGAAAGTTCCTAAAGTGTCCGACTCCACTATCACAGCAGGCAGCGTATTCCACACCCTAACCACTCTCTGAGTAAAGAATCTACCTTGGACATCCCTCCTATATCTCCCACCATGAACCTATAGTTATGCCCCCTAGTAATAGCTACACCCACCCAAGGAAATAGTCTCTGAACGTCCACTCTATCTGTCCACCTCATCATCTTACTATCCTCTATTAAATCGCTTTTCATCCTCCTCCGCTCTAAAGAGAAAAGCCCCAGCTCTCTCAACCTTTCCTGATAAGTCCTACCCTCCAAACCAGGCAGCTTCCTGCTAAATCTCCTCTGCACTCTCTCCAATGCTTCTACATCCTTCTTGTAGTGAAATGACCAGAACTGCCCATAATATTCCAAACATGCCAGGATAACCCACGGCTCTTAAACTCAAACTCCCTGTTAATAAACACTAACACACTATGAGCCTTCTTCACGGCTCTATCCACTTGAGTGTCAACCTTCAGAGATCTGTGGATATGAACCCCAAGATCTCTCTGTTCCTCCATATTCCTCAGAACCCTGACCTAGGCCATTCAAGAACACAAACAGATGATACACATTCATAAAACATGTTACTGCAGCGCATTGTTACAAGCTCAAGAGACTGAATGGCCTACTCCTGCTTCTATCCAACAACCATGTACCGATATTACTTTAAGAAAATCAGCAGGAGTCAAGCAGTTACTGTTTCTAACTCTGTACAGGATGTAATTTACTCATTTATACTGCTAAGTCTGAGTCTGAAAATCTGCAAACACAAATTGGAAGACATCAACTTGAAATTTTAACTCCTCCTCTCTTCAAAGACCTTGCTTGAGTGTTTCCAGCATTTTCTGTTTTGATTATGAGTATCTGTTCTTTTTAAGACCGAACACATGTTAATGTAGATGAAATTATATATTGCGGGAGTGCGCATTGTGTAGTAAGTGTTTTGCCTTTGTTTCTATCGGGAAAGCAATAAAACACCAGTATTTGTTTGACCACTTCAGCGCAGAAATGGAGCTTACCAAAGGTTGGAATTCATTTTGTGGAATGATTTCAGGGAGTGAGCAGTGTTAGGATACGGTGTGATCTGTGTTAGGTGGTACTTGGCACAAGTTCAGTGGTGGAAATGCACACTTTCCATCCTCCGAGCTCTCCAATTGAATAGGATCATAGAATCTCACAGCATAGAAAGAGGTCATTCAGCCCATTGAGTCTGCACCAACCACAATCCCACCTAGGCCCTATCCCCATATCCCTATATATTTACCCATTAATTCCTCTAACCTATGCATCCAGGGACACTAAGGGGTAATTTAGAATGGCCAATCAACTTAGCCCGCACATCTTTGGACTGTAGGAAGAAACTGGAGCACCTGAAGGAAACCCCAGAGACACAGGGAGAATGTGCAAACTCCACACAGACAGTGACCTGAGCTGGAATTCGAACCCAGGTCCCTGGAGTTGTAAAGCAGCAGTGCTAACCACTGTGTTATCGTGCTGCCCAATATTATGGTCGGTGTACAGATTGTTCCCCAAGGAAGTTGCAATCTGCATAATCCAAGTGTCATTAGCTGATATATTGATCAATCTCCTCTCAGGCATTAGTTGAAAATGTCAATCAGACAATACTTCTCCTTGTTTCTCTATCCCTCCCCCAAACTAGAGTAGCCATACAATCCTTCTAGCAGTCATATTGATTGTACTATTTTTAAAAGCCTGTCACATATCCTGGCTTGCTGACTGATTAAAGTAGAGTTGGGCGTTGCTAGACCAAATGAAACACTCTGGCCTCTAATTGACCTGACATTGCGGAGATATCTGACTAGCGCAGAAACAGCTGTATTCTTAATAGTAATCTGCTATTTTGTCATCTTTTGGGATTGTCCTTCCTTTCCCCACTCGTAAGCCTCTACACTTGTACATTCAGGTCCAAGTCAGTCCAGTGCATTAGCAGGCAGCTAGAGAAAAACAGGACTGCCATGAGAGGAGGAATTGCTGAAGAGGCAATCTGCACAATCATAGAAACCCTACGGTAAAGAAAGAGGACATTTGGCCCATCGAGTCTTCACTGACCACAATCCCACCCAGGCCCTACCGCCATCCTCATTGAAGAGATTAAGAATATGTAGATTAGAATAAAAACATTATTGAATATCTGAAAGGGCAGAGTGCAGCTGAATGACCTGGAGCGAAAGCCAAGTAAATTAGTTCCAATGATTTGATTTCCTAGAGAAGATTGAATTGGACAAGTGTGATGAATCTTGAATATTACTGCATGAAAATTCAGGGAAAAGAAATAAAAGGTTGGAATAAACAGGATTGGGAATGGCAACCTGGTTGCCCAGTAGTTCATTTACACAATGTCCATGATTGCTCAAATGATTTATTCCCCAAATGTTTCTCTTCAACTTCCTTCTAAACATAATAATATTGGCATGTCCTGTTAGCACCTGGACAGTTAATGTATAGGATGGTGCATTTTACATATAACACATACACTAGTACGAAATACATATTATTGTACGTATTTCATTAGTAGGAGCAAATGGAGAGAATTCTCAGCCGTGCGCCCACTGTAATTTTGAAAGCTGAGAATGATTGCATGTGGGATATGTTGCAAGACAAGAGAAGGGCCTTCTACTGTATCCCAGCAGAATTGTAAGAGGGATAGGTCTTCCTGAAATCAGCATTGAATTTGATGAGGTTACATTTAGGATTGTTTATGAAAGTAGGCGAGAGTTTGTCAAGAGATAGGGAGCGAATTAAAGTGTAGGGGCAATCTTAATTGGCAAATGTGGCTGCGACAGCTAAGCATGCCATTTCTTGAGTGAGATCATGTATGTTTTGGGGAAGGCTAGTGAAATAAAAATGTCCACTTATTACATTCATAAAAACATGGAAGTCAATAGGCTGGTGTCTCCAGGAATCTTCAGAAGTCAGCTCAGAAAGCTCAAAAGTACATTTTTATAGAACAATCCTAGCAAGTTTGTGGATTTGTCAAATTGACTACTCTAAGTCGGATATCGACAGATCCATCCAAGACGGCTGAAGGTTCGGCCAATAATATTTCAATAGAGAGTAAGAACAAAGAAGAAAACAGCAAAACAGCACGGGAAACAGGCCCTTCGGCCCAATGAGCCTGCGCCGCCACCTCGATGTTCTCATTTCTACCTGTGATCCCTGTCTATGTTTGTAGAGTAGCTCAATTAAATTTTGAACTTTCTATTAAATCCTCACAGTTTAAAGCAAATTCAATGAAAAGGAAAACATCTCTGTCCTCACTTTTCGAGAAACAAAAGCTTGATGCGAAAAAAGCTAGATATTCAGAGGGAGAAGGACTTGCTTTTAGAGTGCTCCATAGCCATTAAAAAAGACTTAACTCGAGAGAGGATAGAGTCTTGTTACACAGGCATATGCCTATTCTTTTGTACAGCTCAGTTTTCAATAAAATGGCTTAACTTAATGCAGTATAGGAGTTTGTTACGTGGGCATGTGTCCAGTCTTTTGTATCAATCTATCAGCAACACAGTTGAAAAGGGATTTGCTGAAGCAGGTGAAATGTTCATTATTATGCTATGAATTCTACAAATGTGGAATATGGTACTCCTCTCCAACCATTCATGGATTAGATCTCAGTCTCTAATGCAGCTGTCTGATTCCTAGTTGCCACAGAAGCAAACCATAAAGACTAAGGCACTGGGACTGCAGTGTAAACTACAGCATATCAAACCTTTGCCTCTCTTTCCTTATGTTTTATTACAGCCCTTGATCCAATTACACACTTGTTAAAACTCTCTTTATTCATTATTCTTCATTGTCCCACACAGTTAGAAGTGAATTTGGCAATTTTTCTCTCCTGTCACTTGAGTTTAAATGGCCATGAGTGAAAGAGTACTGGACTCCTTTCGTTGTCTTACACCAGGTCAAACTCAGGCTCAGGTGAAGCTTGAATTTACAGCCCTTAATTAATCTTAGGTCATTTGCATTTGCTGTTTTATGAGTTAGTTACTAAAATGCTGGTAGCTCAGTGCAATCAAAGAGAATTCCTTTGTGCACTATTTTTTAAAGATATTCACATATAAGAAAGGCCATTCAGCCCATCTTAATGTGTCTATTCAGAGTGAATCCTGATTCTCTCCATTGCGGCATTTCTTCAATGATTGTGAGTTTTGACCTCCATACTTCCTGGAAATTTATTTTACACATTGATAATGGATTGTTTGAATAATTTACTGATTTTAGTCCTCTCTTTACCATATACTAATTTGAATACACATTGCTAGTTGTACTCCTGTAGTTTCATTTCAAATAGTTCCTACAGACTCTCAATAATTTCATATGCATTTATACAATCATCTCTTAAATGCTTCCTTTCCAAACTGTGAAGTCCAGGTTTCTCTAGACTTTTTTCATGATAAGGCCCAAACTCCAGGATTTGTCCTAAGCTTCTTCACTGTTATGCCCCAGCACTTGATCACATCTCCATGACCTGAAATGCACCAAATATTTAAAATGTGGAATAACCAGAGTGTTGGACAGTTTAATTGTTACTTCTGCCAATTTGCATTCTATCATTTTCACAATAGTCTTCATCTAGCCACAACACATTTTAAATATCATGTTCAGTTCTATCTAACAAGGTAGAAAACGAAGACATTCAAAGCCCATCACTTATTTTCCCTGGAAGTTGCCTGAGACAGGGAAAATGGCAGTGACCATTTCCATTTCCCATAAGGGTCACTTATAAAGGTGCTACTTAAACCCTGTGGGCAGAAAATTTGGGGCAGCTTGTGCAACTGTTCATTCTTCTGTAAAGTGTGACAGCCTGTTAGTCCTTTTACAGTAAGACGTCTCACAACACCAGGTTAAAGTCCAACAGGTTTATTTGGTAGCAAAAGCCACTAGCTTTCGGAATGCTCCTTCATCTGGTGAGTGGGATTTCAGTTCACATAAACAGGGCACATAAAGACAAACTCAATTTACAAAATAATGGCTGGAATGGTCGCATTAGTGGCTTTTGCTAAAAATAAACTTTCTTACTCTGTTTACACCAGTCCAATGCAACATCTCCACATCATAGTCCTTTTACACAGTCCTGCCACCATCTGTCTTGTATTTCACACCTTTGCCTGTTTGTACATTTATTTTATTATTCAGCTCAGACAGGACGGTGCTCTGTGTGCTTAATCCCAATTCCAAAATCCACATTCCCTGCTACCCCAGTGATATTCTTGTTTCCTGTTTTGCTAACATCATTTCAGTTCGAGTTGATATCATGCGGACAGAACTCAGACTACTTGATCTGCGCTCTGCCCATATATGGAGAGTGCACAGACTAATCCTGTAAAATCAGACTCGTGGGCTGAATGCTGCAGCTCAGTTGGTGACATTTAATGCCTTTCAATGAGTGTCCTGCATGGCTGTTACTTTTTCAGACAAACTAAGAATAGACTGAGACAAAACCCTGATTTAATGCACTAAAACATCATTACTTACAAACAGTTCCCACTGTTTATTATTAATAAAATCAGACATTGACTTCTTGACCGTAATATGAAATCAGTTGGGACTACTAAACAGAATTCATTTGCTCTTGGGTTTTCACATTACCTCCGCTTGCAGTCTTTTACTACTTGCCCTATCTATTGTCCTTTATTCCTTTCGGGAATAGTCAGCAGTTTCAGCTGTTCTGAAATCAGAAAACAGTCAAGAACAAGAAAGGACAATGTGATCAGTCGAAGTTCACCCTTCCACTAGCTGTCACTCCTCGGCAAGAATCCAATTCCATTTTCAGCCCCCTTTTTTCCTGAAACCTTGGAGATTACTGGTGAGACTGGAGAAACTGGAATTTTTGTACTTCTTACAGAAAAGGTTAAGGGAAAATTTAATAGAGTTGTTCAAAATCATGAAAGATTTTGATAGAGTTGATAAGGAGAAACTTATTTCCATTGGCAGATGGTAGGACACAGATTTTAGATAATTGGTAACAGAGCTGGAGGCCACTTGAGGACACCTTAGCTTACTCAGTGATTAATTGTGAGCTGGAATTCATTGCCAGAAACAGCGATGGAAGCAGATTCAGTAATATCTTTCAAAGGAAATTAGATAAATACTTAAAGAGAAAGTATTAACATACTTCAAAAGAGCAGAAGAGTGAAACTAATTGAATAGCACTTCACAGAGTTAGCATAAATACGGTAGGCCAAATGGTTGCATTCTGGCTTGAATCATTCTGTGATTCTATTCAGAACGCTTATACTGCCTGGGCCCAAAATATGTGTGTTACAGATTTACTTTTTGTCAATAATTGCTGTGCTTCTGTTATCTCTGATGTAATATTCCAAATTAAAAGTTGTGATTAGTTTTGGAATTGTAAAGCTCCCAGTGCATTCACTGGGTCTGTTAAACTTTCAATAATTTAATCCCCATTCCACTATGTAAACATTTGGATTTGTGCTGTTACATTTGATAGTCTTTGGATTTGCAGCCTATTTGGCATCTGTATCAAGACATCCTCAGGTTGGAAGAAGGCAGGATCAGGATATTGGGTGGGCTGAAGTTCCTGCTTTGGATGGAAATAGGCGACTAAAGATTAGATTCCCCACCTCCCTTATGACAATGAATAAGTGGAACGCTCATAGAGTCATAGAGATTTACAGCATGGAAACAGGCCCTTTGGCCCAACTTGTCCATGTCGCCCTTATTTTTGAAATCCCCAAACTAATCCCAATTCCCCACATTTGGCCCATTCCCTCTATACTCATCATACCCATGTAACTATCTAAATGCTTTTTAAAAGATGAAATTGTACCTGCCTCGACTACTACGTCTGGCAGCTTGTTCCAGACACTCACCATTTTCTGTGTGAAAAAATTGTCTCTCTGGACACTTTTGTATCTCCTCTCACCTTAAATCTATGCCCTCTAGTTTTAGACTTTCCTATCTTTTGGAAAAGATATTGACTATCTAGCTGATCTATGCCCCTCATTATTTTATAAATCTCTATAAGAGATAAGCCTTTTACGCTCCAGAGAAAAATGTCCCAGTCAATGCAGCCTCTGTTTATAACTCAACCCATCAAGTCCTGGTAGCATCCTAAGAAATCTTTTTTGCACTCTTTCTAGTTTAATAATATCCTTTCTATAATAGAGTGACAGAATTGCGTACAGTTTTCCAAGTGTGGCCTTACCAATGTCTTGTACAACTTCAACAAAATGCCCCAACTTTTGTATTCAACGTTCTGACAGATGAAACCAATATGCCGAATGACTTCTTCACCACTCTGTCCATCTGTGACTCCTCTTTGAAGGAGCTAGAAACATGTACCCCTAGATCTCATTATTCTGTAACTCTCTCCAACATTCTACCTTTAACGGAGTAAGTCCTGCCCTGGTTCAGTCTACCAAAATGCATTACCTTGCATTTGTCTAAATTAAGATTCATCAGCCCACTGGCCCAATTGATCAAGCTCCTGCTGCAATTGGACACAACTTTCCGCACTGTCCACCATGCCATCAATCTTGGTGTCATCTGCAAACTTACTAACTGTGCCGTCTATATTCTTATCCAAATCATTTATATAAATGACAAATAACAGTGGACCCAGCACTGATCCGTGAGGCACATCGCTGGTCACAGGTCTCCAGTTAGAAAAACAACTTTGTACATAAACACTCTGGCTTATGTCAGGAAGCCAATTTTGTATCCGTTTAGATACTCCATGTATCCATTTACTCCCGGACAAGATCATTTGATTCAAGGTCACCAGAAACTCATAAATTTGGAGCAGGATTGAAATCTTTAAGAAGTGGGTTTGAGGATTATGTAGATATGAGCAGAGATTAAATTCCTGCTCCAGAACTGATGGGACAGGATTTAAGGAATCCATGGTAGAGACAGGTCCTCAACAAAAGAGATTGGAGATGCTTAAATGAGGCAAAGCTGTATTTTTGATTGATATTTTTGGGATACTATCTATCATCAGGGTATATGAGGGCACAATATCCATGGGCTTTTCCTGAGCTTCTGCTGGAATTTTGATACAATTGAAGTACAGTGACATTTCTCTGGAGTTTTCACTGGTTGAGCTGGTCTGACCATGATTCTGTGCAGTTGCAGTAAAACCTCCCCCACTTTTATATTCTGTTCCTCTTGCAATGAACAGCAACATTCCATTTGCCTTCCTATCCTCTTGCCATTCCTGCATACTAACTTTTGTTTGACCAGCTATTTTGACCTCCATTAGCATTGCCTGTCTCAGCTCATCTGCTGCTGGATATCTCATTATGCCTATTTGTTGTCTCTTGATTTGATTAGTTGAACGTACTTCTTCTGGCTGGCTATCCCATTCGCTTCTACATCAGCTTGAGATCATTTAAAATCTGCTGCCCATATCCTGACTGAAAATTCCGACTTAGGAGAAAAGTGTTCCTTTATTTTGGAGGGGATAGGTGTTAACAGGAGTTGGGTCCACAATCCCTAGAAGGATTTTCAAGGCCGTCACAGGGCCTGGCAGGTGTGAAGGTGCACTATGCAAAAGATTTGTCTCAAGGACCTGAGACTTCATCCCAAGTATAAAAAAGACAAAATAAACTAAAAAAGCCATCCAGCTCTCATCCCTGTACACTCCCCATGCCCCATCCACGCCAGTCCATGTCACTTTGTGCTGCCATCCACCTCCCATGATCTTTATACCCACCATGCCAACCACTTATGCCCCTTTACCCAAAGGGTGTTTTACTGGCCCTTTGCTCTTATACCTTCTATGCCAATTCATCCAGTATCCACCATGGGCAGAGCTTGGGACCCACGCTGAGGTTAAGTTATAAATGTGTATTGCAGACACTTCATAAAGTGTTTCATTACATTTACACTCCTTCAACTACTTAATCCCTTATAAAACAATCATTTCATTCTGTTAATCAATTATAAAAACAAGCCTTGTAATAATAACCCTACATCAAATACTTTATTAATGGTTGGAATTATCAGCCAAATTGAACAGGCAAGTACCCACTTTGATTATATAAATTGTGAAATCAGTCATGCAGACAGAACATATCCTATAATGATAACCCTCAGGAGTCTGTCAGTAGACAGAGTAAAATAGAAAACACCAAAAAAAAACTCCAACGTTTTTAAAAAATTAAAGGCCAGGAGATTTAAATGCCCTGACAGCTTGACAGATCTCTTGTCAGCTTGACAGCTCCAATAAGCTTATCTACTTTTTGTATACATTCATGTCTGTTCTTAACAGGTCACCTGGCCTGTCCTGAAAGGGTACCATGTCTCTCTCAAAGGGTATCCTACATCTCAAAAGAATTCTGCTAACATAGATCCTGTTCTGAAAAGTCTAAAGCCTGAAATTTGTGTTTTGGACAACTTGGTTATGAAGATTGAATCTGTCAAAAGCAGTATTACTTTTACATGTACAGCTGCCTCTATGAACCAAACCACAACACCCCACTGTTTCCCTCTTCTGGCAAAAATGCAGGTACTGGGTTCAGGGGTGGGACTTCTGGAATTGAGTCTCTGACATCAGTTTACCAGAATTCATGCCAAAGAGTCGTTCATTTATCAACCCTGTGTTTACTGACCTACTGTGTCTCCTAGTCAAACAATGCCTTAATTTACTTAATTTAAAAGTTCTCATCCCTGTTTTCAGATTCCTCCATGGTCTTGTCCCCTCCTAACTGTCATTTCGTCCAGCCCCATAACCCTCTTGAATTACCTGTTCAAGAATTATTTGCCAAAAAAAAGCCAAATAATTCTGGCTTTTTTATGCGTCCTCAATATTAATTGCTGCATCATTGGTGCCTAGGCCCCAGACTCATAAACATTTCGCACAACAATTCTCTGACCCTCCACCTTATGTTAAAAACACTCCTTCAAACTTACGAAGAGCATAAGAAATCTGAGCTGGAGTAGAACATTTTGTCTTACAAGCCTTGTCTTACAAGCCTACCCTGCCATTCAACAAGATCTTGGCTGATCATCTTCGTCAACTCCACCTTCCAGCACAGTCCCCATAACCCTTAATTTCCTGCGCTGGCAGAAGTTACAGAGGTAGGAGGGTCCAAAGACTAGGAGGAGAAATTTAAATTCAAGGCGTTCCCAGGCCAGGAGTCATTGTAGGCCGGTGGGAAGCAGATTGCACTGCGTTGGAACTTGAAACATTTTTACCCCTCAGGAAATTTGTAGGTAGAAAAAAGAAATCAATAATTTTGAAGCTTTCTGAATATGTTTTGTTGAAACCTCAGGATAGTGCTGAATATGTGTTGTAGATGCAGTATATAAATTGGTTTCAGCTTTAATGTATCTGCTATCTAATTTCTTAGAGGGTGACTGCACCAGAGCGTGCAGATGTAATTATGACAGCTAACTTGCATGAGTGATGATATCCTGCTTCCCATGTTATAACGGGAGGTGAATGTCTCTTATCAGGATACAGCACATTTGAATGTAAAGAAGGGATTTGACCTCTGGCGTCTGTCAAAAGCAGACTGGAAACAAATCACATTTGCATTTAAATGTCCAGCCTGTTGCTGAATTCAGTGTGTGTTGGAATCTACTCCAATCAAGAACTGGTCTGATTTCAAGCAGGTGCACAAACTACATCATCTACCTGTGGCTTCCATTCTTCCCTTCCTCCCCCTTCATCTCATTCACATTGACCATTGTTCATGTTTGAGCCGGAATAGATTGTGTGGAAGGGACACAGATACAGGGGTTGCACTAAATTAGTGTCCAGATTGTATCTTCAACTGTCATGTACAATTCTTTTTCAGTAAAGGCCATGAGTTGCAATCATACCAGGGACTCTGAAATAAATTTCAAACAGTGCAGTGAGTTGTTGCAGAATGTGTCTCCACATTACATCCTGTTTTATTCAGATTATCTGACAAAATGCTGCAGTCTCTAAAATCAGATCCCAAGTTTGGTGACCATCCTGAGTGAATTAGCTATCTCATCAAGGGTGGGATAATCCAGTTGGCTTCAAAGCCCTAGAGGATAAATTGGGCATTAGCAGTGAAGCCATCTGCAGTTAAATGGCATACTATTGGGCCATTTGTGGAGAGCTACTGGTGTCATGTGAGCGATGTAAAATCAGTAAATTACACAGTGCAGACAAAAACAATACTGGACATCTGAAATAAAAATAGAAAAAAAACAAGAAATATTCAGCAAGTCTGGTAACATCTGCAGAGAGAGAAACTGAGTTAAGATGTCAGTCTTTGATCTTTCGTTGGAATTTGCTGTGATGTATTTGCAGTGCACTGGAGTTTGCACATTCTTCCCATGATTGTGTGGGTTTTCTCCATGTTTTTCTGATGTCCTCCCATACCCCAAAAACATGCTGTTAGGCTGGTTGGTGTAACAAATTATCCCTAAATTAGTCTTCCCTCAATCTTCCCCAGTAGGTGTAGACAAAGGTCATCGGTCGAGGAGGGCGCTCACAATGCTAAAATGGCGGCGCGGACTCGTTGGGCCAAGGGCCTGTTTTCCGTGCTGTGTTGTTTTTTGTTCTTTACATTTGGAACTGATAATGGGTCAAAGGTGGAAACAAAACAACTCCAATGAGCTGTAAACATGTCAAAAAAAATGGATGATTGAGAGCCAAGATTACTAAGATTACAAGATTACTGCTGAAACTGAAAAATTATGAAGTATCAAATAGAATAGAGGCAAATGGTCTGATACCACAAGCTTAATGGTCTGTGTCTGTGGCAATTGGATGATGACCTTGGAGCCAGAGCTGGCCAGCTGCTTAGCTGTCTTTTCAGGTCCATCTCTGATTTCAGCTGAGCAAACCTGGCTGGCTGCAGAACATAAGTTTGCCTCAATTCTTGTTGGCTGTAACCTCCCGAAACCTGTTTCTTGCATTGACAGTCAGAAGATTGGCCAAGATTTAGTTTCATTTGCCAGTTTCATCTGGGGAGACTAGCGAAGCTGGACTGTTTCTTTAGAGCAGAGAAGGTTAAAGAAAAACTGAGGCTGAAGCCATGCCTACTGTAGGGATTATTCATTGCGAACCAGAGAGCACAGATTTAACATAATTGGATAAATAAGCCAAGGAAAGGTACAAAGAAATGTTTTAGGCAGTGGGCTGTCCTGATCTGCAGCACACTACCTGAAAGGATGGTGGAAACAGATCCAATGGTAATTTGCAAATGAGAATTGGATATATATTTAGAAAGGAAAGCATTGCAGGACAAAAGGAAAAAAGTAGGACTAATTGGATAGCTCTTTGATAAAGCCAGCATAAGGATGATGTTCATAATGCCTTTCTTTGCTGTATCATTCTATGCTTTTATAAGCTGCTTTGAAATCTATCTGCAGCTCAATCCCATCAAATCAGTCAAGTTGAAGTAAGCTCAACATTTTGCCTAATGCTCTATTCTCCCTTACCATCTGCTCTTTCCACTGTCAGAACGAAGAAATGATTTCTGTTAGTATTGACAAATAGCGTAAACCCATTGGGGTAAGGCATTTAATACAGAATTCACTCCCTCCAATCAGAACAGCGTACAGTAACTGCTCCAGTGACCTCAAAAATAGAGCCAGTTGGCTATGAACTGTGGGCAGCATTTCCCAATTAAAGTCCTTGGCACAGAACTCTCTCTTGGGCTTGGGGGATGGAGGGACAATGCTGGACATTACATCTGCTTCCAGATTCTTAGTGACTGCCAAATTTAAAACAGAAAAAAGGATGGTCTGAAAACAGGAATCAGAACAGTGTTCATTTTTACGAGGAGTTTACGAGGATAAATTGACATGCATTATGTTCAATTCATGTGTGGAGGGAAGGGAGGGGAAACATCATTTTGCTTGTCAGGGAAAATTTGTATCAGGTTATCACAAAGGTTCCTTGCTAACTAATTTTATTTAAATTTTAGTAGCACCGAAGGTCACTTTTAGTGATTGAGATGTTCAGCAACATCTATTAGATATTAGCTGTGGCTCAGTGGGCTAGCACTCTCATCATTGGGCCAGCAAGTTATAGGTTCAAGTCCCATTGTTGGAGGTGATGGGCTGGCTTTCAGATGAGATGGTTAAACTGAGGCTCCATCTGCTGTAGAGATCCCTTGGTACTATTTTGAAGAAAAATGGGAGAGTTCTCCAGGCGTCCTGACCTATATTTATCACTCAACCAATATCACTGAAACCGATTATCTGGTTATTAACAGACTGCAGTTTGTGTACCCTTGCTCTGGACAAACTGCTACATTTTCAACACTACAAAAGTGATTACGTTTCAAAATGAAGTACTTTATTGGCTGCAAAGTACTTTGTGACATCTGTGAAAAGCTTGATATAAATTCTTTGATCATTGTATCTTTGTTAATTGCAGGTTTCGCTCCATGCTTTTGTAATCTATTAACTTGGCTTTCGCTCAAATACCTTCTCAGTCACCCAGCGTCACCACTGGTCAAGTGCTGACAAGGTGGCTATTTGGTCCATTGTGCCAGTGCTGTCTCTTTGAAAGAATTATTCAATTAATTCCATTTGTTTGCTCTTTCCCATTACTCTGCAACTTTTTTTCTTCCTTCCATTATTGATTGAATACCTTTTTGAAAGTAATTGCTAAATCTGCTTCCACGACTCTTTTGGGTGGTGCATTTTGTAACAGCTATCAATCATCATAACAATCTACGACTTTTTTTCTAACTATTGCTCTTGGGTTGTGAGCATCACATCAAGGCCCAGTATTGATTGTCCTTGCCTGGTTGCCCTTGAGATTGCACTGATGAACTCAGCACCATGAAACTGCTTTAAATGTAGTGTTGACTGCTGCCTTATAGCTGGCAGTAGTCCGAGGCTAGGAAAATGAGGCGTTGATTGATTTTCTTCACAAATCCATTTTGCCAGATTTCAAATTGCAACAATTAAGCACATGTCACACAGGAATGTCACTTGATTGAGACTGATAATTTCACGTCACTCTGAAGGCAAAGCCCATCACAGTCACACTTTGTCAACACTAGCACCCAACTTCCAAAAACAGATGTTGGCTCACTCTGAATCTCCATGATAAATCAGTTAGGGGCTCTGATTGCTTTCTCCTGCAAAGTGTGATAACTCTCATTTATGAGACACTGTAAAGCAGCTGTTAATTCTCTCTAAAATTAGAAGTGATTGTTCAAGGCAGTCAGGAAATCCCCCTCCTCCATCCTCTCCCTCAGCCTCCTACCAGTCGACTTGAAGGCTGCTCCCTGCTCCAGGTGGGCCTGCCTCTCCTTAATAGCTTGGCTGCCTGTTCCCAGCCAGTTCCCTTTTCGCTCGTCATTAATTCCAAACCTAATGAGTTGTTGAAAGATTAGGAGAATGCTCTATATACATGTTGCAATCCATATACAGGATGGCTGTAATTGTTCTCATGGCACTATGTATTGGCAATTGTAACATTTATAATGTACATAAGAACGTGTTGCTTTTACACTGGGGTAAAGGTATTTTGTTAAACGCAATCAATCAATGATATTTTATGAGTGATAACTATAGGAATGAGTGAGGGCGGTTTTCACTTTTGACATTCCTTGACTGCTGGTTTAGAAGAATGAGAGGGGATCTGATCGAGGTGTGTAAAATTTCAAAAGAGATTGATAAAATAAATGTAGACCAAATATTTGTGCTCACAAATAAGAGGTCTTAGGTATAGGTTGAGAGGTGGTAGATATAAAACTAAGATATGGACGAACTATTTCTAGCAGGGGGGGGTGAATTTGTGGAACTTACTGCCTCATAGCGTGGTGGAGTCTCAATCATTGAATGCCTTTAAGAAGGAGGAAGATATATTTCTAACTTTAAAAAAAGTGATGAGGTGATATGGGGAACAGGTGAGAAGGTGGATTTGATACCAGGGAGAGATCAGTCATGACCTGATTGAATGACAGAGCAAGCTTGAAGGGCTGAATTTGCCATCTTCTGCTCTTCATTCCTGTGTAAAATGGGGATTGTCTGGCCTCAAAATGCTGCCTAGATTTTGCAACATTTTGAAAACAGCTTGGGTCCCACCAGGATTGAATGACATGTATCCAAGTGTACTGAAAGAAGTGAAAATGGAAATTGTGGAGACACTGGGCGTAATTTTTCAATCTTTTACTGTACGGTTGCTAGTTTCAGCAGGGATTTATTTCATGCTAATGGTTTGGGTGGCTGAGTTGAAAACCCTCCCATCTGGAATATCTTGGTCGATGGGTTGAATGGCCTTCTTCTGTTTCTAGTCTGACAATGAAATCAATGAGCACAATCTCCTTTGACTGTAGAGTTGCAGGAACAGAATGCTGTTGAAAGAGTCTTAGTGCTAAAGGGAATACAGAGACCAGAAAAAAAAGGGACAGATTGGGAAGAGATTTAAATATGAGAATGAGATTTGGATTTCTGGAGACCATAAGTCAACAAAGATAGGAATGATTGGTGAGCAGTTGTGACATGGTCTTCTTTAAAGGATAGGAAGACAGGAAGAAAGGGCATTGGATTAATCAAGTTGGAGTTGGAGAAGGCTTGAGATGGGTTCAGCAACAAATAGACTGAGGCACAGGTAGATAATGTTATGGAGGTGGAAGTGGCCTTCATGATGGGGTCAAAAGTTCAACTCAGGGTGGAATAAGATACCGAGTTTGCCAATAACCTGGTGGTAATCCAGGGAGAGGCACCTAATTAGTGATGAGGATATAGAGTTTTATGGCAAGGGCCCAGTTTTCTCAGTGTTCAACTGAAGGAAATTGCAGCTCATCCTCAAACTGTTGGATAAATAGTCTGACAAAGCACAGGCCATGAATGTGAACAATGTGGGGGCGAAGTGAAATTGGATGTCATCAGCATACACAGGGAACTTGACGCCGTGTTTTTGCATAATTATCATCAAGAGACCGCTGAACAGGAGGAGATTGTCAGGGTTCTCCAGATCTGGATGAGAAGCTGGAGATGCTCCAGCTACAATTGAATTGGTAAGAGTGGAACCAAATCAGGGCAGTCAGTAAACTGGATAGTGGGAAGAGATACTGGATGAAGAGGAATAATGTACAGTCATAAAGAATGTCATCTGTGACTTTAACTAGGGTTGTACCAGTGATTTCAGGAAGGTGTCTTAGCATTTGTTCAGAACCATGTTGGTTTGATCCAGATTTTACCATCCCTAATGTAGCAACAGAATAGAAAACAAAACAACTATCGATCCAGATTTTAATCACTGTTCAGGTGATTACAGCTTTGATGTGCTGCTGCCATAGTTAAATAGTATGCCAGCAGTCACTATCTGGCTGGTATGCTGTATATTGGATATACAAAGGTTGACAGTTCAGGGTGAGGCTGATACCCACGGGATTGCCCAAAAGCAAAAGTTAGAGCGGAGACTGGGATAGGAAGAGATACTTCGGAAAAACGAATATGTGTCTCTCCAATGTGTGCTAATGCTCAGAGCATCACTTAAACAAAACCACAAAGCACTATAATGTGTTTCCATGGAAACCAGGCACTTGAATCTGCAGAGCACAGTCATTAAAGGTAGATCCTCAAAGATTGAGCTTTAAAAATAGCCAATGGTTTTCTGCTTTAGCTGCAGATGTTTAAATCCTGGAATTTTAAGGGAGAAGAGCGCTCAATAATTTTGTTATTAAAATCTTTTAGCTGTATCAGTAATGAACAAATAACAAATTTTTGAACCAAATTGAATGTTCAGTGTGGGTAAAGTCAGCAATAGTTGCACTACACCCTTTCCTTATAACATTGGCTTCTAATGAAGGATATCATGCCTGATATCATTAAATAGGTACCTGAAGAGCATCTGCCACATTCTCTTGGTTATCAGTGGAAGCAAAACCATTCCACCTTTTCTCTCTCTAACTCTCTCTCTCACCTTCTATTTCAGCTTCTATGCTGGCAATGAGACCAATTGATAACAGTAGTTGATTTGTATATGTTTCCGGCATTTGTTATTACATCACAAGATACTACTGCCAGACATTTGTATCATTTTAGGCACCCCATGTTAACATCTCTGGGAACAGGAGCCAGCATCAGCACCGTGCATTGTTCCAAGTTCAATGCTACCTCCATTCTTAGTCAACATTGTGCCAATTTTTTGGTGTCAGACTAGGTTCAATTGCAGCACTCTCTCTTCCGAGCTTTTGTGGATTCAAGTCCCATTCCAGAGACTTGAGCAAAAAAGCCAAGCTAACATTTGCTTATATTACTGAGGGTGCTCTGCACTATCAGCAGTATCATTTTTTGGAGAAGTTGAGATATTAAACCAAGGTCTTGTCTGCTGTTTATGTAAAATATCCCATTGCAAAACTCCTGGGTATTTGCCTGATGTTCAGGCCAATATTTATTGCCAAAGCAACATTAGTAAAGTCAGATTATCTGGTTGTTCTCTCAATACCTTTATGGGAGTTTATTGGGCTTGCTGCATTTACCTACATTATAGCAGTGACCATACTTCAGAAGTTTTTAATTGGCTGTAAAGCACTTTGAGACGTTGTGAGTTTGTAAAAATTGCCATTTAAGTACAATTGAATTTGCTCTTCATTTCCCACGTCAGTCAGCCTTGTGCCTTTTCTGCTAGAGATTTGCAAGTTTTGTCCTGAGGCTCCATAGTGCGATGAAATAGGTTGCGGTTTTCCAAACTCAAGTTACAACAAAATCGGAACCGCTGGGAGACTTCAATGTCCAGCATCAAAAGTGTCTTAGTAGCGCCATCACAGATTGAGTGGTCAAGCTGTAAAATAAGAAGTCCCACAACACGAGATTAAAGTCCAACTGGTTTATGTGGTAGCGCAAGCTACATGCTTTCAGAGTGCCGCTCCATCAGGTGAATGGGAGTTCTGTTCAGAAACAGAACATATAAAGACACAAACTCAATTTACAAAATATCTCACAATTATTTATACAAAATATTGTACAATTATTTTGTAAATTGAGTTTATGTCTTTATATGCCCTGTTTGTGAATAGAACTCCCACTCGCCTGATGAAGGAGCAGCGCTCTGAAAGCTTGTGGCTTGTGCTACCACGTAAACCTGTTGGACTTCAGTCTGGTGTTGTGAGACTTCTTACTGTGTTTACCCCAGTTCAACGCTGCCATCTCCACATCAAGTCATTAAAAGACATAGTCACATGACTGGGTCTGTGGCAGATGGTGAGGGAACTTACAAAGGGAGAAAAACATATTTGACCTCGTCTGTTCATGATAGCATCAGTCAGAATGAACACTGCACATCTTGGTTTAAGTTTATTTGTTACAAAGAACAAAGAACAAAACAGCACGGGAAACAGGCCCTTCGCCCCAACAAGCCCGCGCCGCCACCCTGATGTTTCCACCTCTATCTGTGATCCCTGTCTATGTTTATAGATCTATGGATTAAAAACCAAATTTGAGACAATTTAGGGAGAATTTGTTTTGTCAATTACCCTAAGAGCACATCTTTGGGATGTGGGAGGAAACCGGAGCACCCAGAGAAAACCCACGCAAGCACAGGGACAATGTGCAAACTCCCACAGACACAGGCCCAAATCCATGTATCTGCACAGCACAGCGATAGTCACTGAGCTGTCGTGTTGCCCATCAAATACTGTCACAAGTAGGCTTATGTTAACAGTGCAATGAAGTTACTGTGAAAATGCCTCGTCACCACGCTCCGGCGTCTGTTCGGGTACACTGAGGGAGAATTTAGTATGGCCAGTGCACCTGGCCAGTTCATGTTTTGGACCATGGGAGGAAGCCAGAGCAGCCAGAGGAACAACGGGGAGAATGTGCAGACTCCACATAGACAATGGCCAAGCTGGGAATTGAACCCGAGTCCCTGGCACAATAAGGCAGCAGTGCTAACCACTATGCCACTGTGCGATGAAATCAGTCTTGACATTGCAGATACCTTTCATCGCGTTATGTGGCATTACAAATAAAATAGACTATGAGTAGATCCAGCAACTGGGTATCCATGAGGTGCTGTATATCAATAGTAGCAGCAGCTGCTTATAGTTAGCATTATATTCAGAATTATACTCAGCCACAACCTGTAACCTCATGGAATAGCATATCCTTCCACTTTACTATTACTACCATGCTAGGGAATCAACTCTGGTTCATTGAAGAGTACAGGAGAACATGCCAGGAGCAATACCAGGCATACTAATAGTGAGATGTCAACCTGCTGAAGCTACAATACAGAAACTACAATGCCAGCCAGCAAGTCATAGAGCTAAATGATCCCACAACCAAGCCCTGAAGTCCAGTCACATCCAACAATGAGTGGTAGTGGACAATTAAACAATTCATTGGAGGAGAAGATTCCACAAATATCCTCATCCTCAATGACGGAGGATTACATATCCATGCAAAAGATATGGCACTCGCAACAATATTCAGTCAGAAGTGCCAAGTGGATGATCCATCTCGGCTTGCTCTGGAGGGCCCCAGCATCATAAACGCCAGTCTTTAACCAATTCAATTCAATCCACATGATATCAAGAAATGGCTAAAGACACTGGATATTGCAAAGTCTATGGCCCTGACAATATTCCAGCAGTAGACTTGTGCTCCAGAACTTGCCATGCCCATAGCTTTTACAGCTAAGACACTGGCATCTACTCGGCAGTGTGTAAAATTGCCCAGGTATGTCCTGTACACAAGAAATCAAAAAGTCCAACCCAGCCAACTACTGCCCTTCAGCCTGCTCTCAATCATCAGTAGGATGATGGAGGCAGGAAGTGGTGAATGGTTGGGATGGTGAGTGTAAGATAGTGGAGAGAAGGGGACAATGATTATTTTGGGGGGTGGGTGAGAGAGAAATGGCCAATAAACAGTTGGGTGGGGGGGATGGTGAGAAGGGTCCGATGATCACTGTTTGGGGGGAGGGGGGTGCGCGAAGAGAAAAGTGCCAACTCCAGGGGTGTGGATGAAACCTCCGTAATTGGCTATTGTGATATGCATGTTGTGATTAGGGTGCCCTTTAAAGATAGCGTCCCGATCTTTATGCGAGTGGGCTTTGCCGGTGAATTGAGCATATGCCTGCACCTCTCCCCGCTTCTAGCCAGAAACAACATTCTGCCATTCTTTGTTAAGATTCCTCCCAAATTTGAAACACTATTTTTGATGACATATAAATCATGCAAAGTTTGCAGCTTTGCATGCTAATGAATTCTGCCCTGAATCATATTCTTTCGTATAACAGCTCTCCCTTTAAAACAGTGACTGGTATCAATATAATGCCTTTGTCATGGTATAATGTTCCAAGATTGCTTTGCAAGAACATTAGCAAACAAAGTTTGGATTTATATTGTGCTTTCTATGACCTCAGGATGACTTAAAGCACTTTCCATCCAATGAAAGGCTTCCTGAATATGGCCACAGTTATACTATAGGGACAGGGTAACCAATTTGAACATAACAAAGTCCCAAGAACAGCAAAACGATAACAGGCAAATAATCCATCTTTGGTTTTGGCTGCGGGATCAATATTGATCCATGCATTACCGAGAGCACTCCTGTTAGTCTTCAAATTAGCGCCATGGGATTTTTTACATCTACCTGAGCAGATAGTCTCATCTGAGAGATGCACCTCTAGTATTCCAGCGTTCTCTCAATATTGCACGGCAGTGTCACTCCAGGTTATGTGTTCTGTGCCATGAACCATGCTAATCCACAGCTGACACAGGCTGGAATAGTAGCTGACCCAGGTCTTCAGATACAGGTCCTTTACAGGTAGCAGAGAAATTAGATTCTTATTCTGTTGACCTGTACATCTAACTCTAGGTTACAGTCCATTAATTGTACCATTTGAGTGAAAAATCTAAATAAATAATTCAGCCAAAGATCTTTAGAAATAATTAGGCAAAATCAGCCTTAAATTAGTTGAATATGTTACGGGTTATAGAAAGTTTTCTTGTAATATCTCGTAAATTTGTTTTTGACTAATACACAAAACAAGTAAAAACTCAGTTTGGTGTATTCTTGTGAGGCATGCTCCTCCTACTGCAGTTACTAAAGGATTCCAAAGAATTCAGCTCATTTTAAGTCCAAGAGAGTAAATGGCCAGCTGACACTTAATAAGAATGCACAGCTGATGAACATTGAGTCAAGTGACAGAGTTACTGACCAAGCAGATAGGTTGCGTTCTGGATATCTTTGAGTCTAAGTTTTCACAAAGTTCCTGCAATCTCCATAAGATTGCATTACAGTCCTAAGCTTGCGTATTTGGCGAGAAGCTTCGAGAGGTCAGGAGATAGACTACTTTGCCCTGCTCTCCTGTTTGTTCCATTTAGCATCTGGTCATTGGATGTTGGTAGTGTGCAGCTTGATAATGTTGGTACTATTGACCATCATCGGCACGTGGTTGGGCGTCTTTTATATTCATATGGAAATTTCTTGGTGATTATGTGACATGTCATGTGACGTCGATGAGGATGTAATTTATTACTTAAAGTAATTGGTTGGCCATTTCATGAGTCATTGAGATTGTCTGAAATCATAACCTGCGTGGTATTGCTGCAATGCTCACATCAGTCGAAGCAATATGATCCCAGTCCTGGTTTCATTCAAAGAGGGATTTGAATGGAGCTGAATGCTGGAGAATTGGCAGGAAATACCCTCAGAGAGGCATTGATAAAGCATTGATTAAGTCTTGGAAAAATCCTCCATTGTCGACTATGGACAGTGAATTTTAGTAAATGAACCTCAGACAGGGTTATAGAAAAAATAATTTTCTTTCTTCAGTAGTTCATTCAATTGACAAGCTGTGAATGGCCCAGATGGTAAAAGATAAAATGAATAATAAAATGCACACATTCTATTAATATCCAGAAGAAACAAACACCCACACAAGGCTCTGCAGTAACCATTGCAGTTCTGCTTAACTGTGACATTTTCTTGGACTGAATTGCAGCAATAATTTAGTTGCTCCATAACGCTTCTGTGCAGAATGCGTTTCGGTAGATGTGTTGTAGTCCTTCAGTCAAGCTGTGCAGGTAAGCCTGGCAATAGGTAAATGGGAAATACCAGGGACAAGCTTTAACTTCAAATGGTGAAATAGGGTGAAGATCCCCATGGATAAAGGATAGTATCAGATTAAAGAGGAAACAACTTAGTAAGTTGAAGATTTTTGGAGGAAGGATGGGAAATGGCAAAATCAAAGTGGAGGATGGTGATTACAGTATGGGTTGAAGGGATGTTATACAAGATGGTGCACTTACAAATTAAAGGGAAGAGAAAGAAAGTCCAGATCAGTTGAAGACTGAAGTTATTGCTCGTTAATGGGAGTGATTTAACATGCTGAATTATTCAGACTTTTACGGTGTGCTGATTTTCCAGATCTCATCGATGAGGATATAATTTATTACTTAAAGTAATTGGTTGGCCATTTCAAGAGTCATTGAGTTCATCTGAAATTGTAACCTGTGTGGTATTGCTGCAGTGCTCATCTTAACTACCACCGGCTGTGGTATCCCTTCGAGTATGCGCTGGAGAGAGGCCAACAGTGGGCACTGAAGCATGGCACACGCCTCGGCAGAACACAACTGCCAAATGGAAAGTTCCCGCATAGGACATCAGCAATCCAGAGCGAAAGGTCACAGTGCTGAATCCCACAGCAGTGCTGTTCTGAGCTGAAAATATGGATGCATTAATCCAAGGCTGATATCCATTTGAGTTGAAAGGTTCTAACATCAGCTCACACTTTGAACAGGGCAGTCTGTGGTTTTGGAAGGGTATTCGCGCAGCTATTTTTGATGAAATGGCACTGGAAAAGTCCGAGACTGAATTACAAATGGTAATTCTCATTTTAGAAAAATATAACATGTCCATTTGTTATTGCGTTTTGGGCTTTGCAAGCCAACTTTCCTCTAGTTTTGTTTTGTTGTGTGTAGTCTGTTTATTGTACTGTGTGGTGCATTCAGGATTGATGCATGGTTGTGTACATGCACCTTATAGGGAGTGTATGACCTGTTCATTGCAATATGCGGTATGTTCCCAATCGTTTCACGTTCACACACCCGCATAGCTTGGAGGGAACATTGCATGCAAGTGTCTACTTTTTGATCTCACCCCTCCCACATCCAATTACGGCACAGTCAAGAAATAGTGGGCTGAGAAGAAGCAAATCAACAGGATATTCAGTGGGAATCTGTACCTCATGTGGTCTACAGAACTGCTGCCAGGTCTGGCTATCTATTCTGTCTGTTGCTGAGGAAACATGATATAAAGAATGGGTACAATGTGGACTGATAATAAGGTGTTTAAGATAATTAAAGGATTTGATGGGACAGACAGAGAGAAACTATTTTCTTTTTACATGGAGTCCAGAACAAGGAAGCGCAACATTCAAATTTGAGCTAGACTGTTCAGCGGCGATTTGAGGAAGTTTGTTTCCACACACAGGGAACTGAAAATATGTAACACTCCCTTGAGGCTTTGGGTGAATTGAAAATCCCAAAACTGAGATTGAACGGTCTTTAGCTTAAGTAGGCATGTTAACAGTAATGGAACCAAGATGGGTCAGTGGTGCAAAACAAACTTGAGGGGCTGAATGGCCTTCTGTTCAGATGTTCGTAATTGGAAAACCACAGCTTTTTTAGGAGTGGGGCAGAATTACTGCTTTTGGGCTGGGAAACAATGACGTATCTTCAATATCAGAATCTAAAACTATATACTGTTAAACTGCTGGACAGCACACAATGCTCAGATTTGTTGATGAAGATCATTAGCAATGAAAATGAATGAGACAGGTGATGGCACCTTCCAGAAATAAAACTATTTTAACATCATAGAGAGCCTGATGGCTGGGAATCTGTTTCTTCTGAAAACGGCAATGGAAAGTTGAATGAAGAGCTGAAACCAAATCTGGTTTGGATCTTTCTTATAAGATAATTAAAGAATTTGATAG
Source organism: Sphyrna mokarran (assembly GCA_024679065.1). Classification (NCBI taxonomy): domain Eukaryota; kingdom Metazoa; phylum Chordata; class Chondrichthyes; order Carcharhiniformes; family Carcharhinidae; genus Sphyrna; species Sphyrna mokarran. Next base: position 17,247,365 of record JAGIQG010000014.1, read on the forward strand.
GACAGTTGGGTTTATCAACGTGGTGTGGGACCCCTTTCGCTGTTCTCTTTAGTAGAGTGTTTTTGCACCACACAGTCATTTCTGAGACTCCCGCTGAATGGCTAGTTGCTGGGACAGTAGCCTGGGGTAGGAAAAGACTCAGCATGGAACACTGAGGAAATGAGCAAAACCTGATATCCAACTGTGATCTGTGTGTAGAAGGGAAAGATGTACTAGTCTGTTTGTTAAATGCAAACAAATTCCTTAACTTACAAATTTGTCTCTTTGCTTTTGTTTTCCAGCCGACATAATTTCTACAGTAGAATTCAACAACACTGGAGAATTGTTAGCGACAGGGGACAAGGGGGGTCGAGTTGTAATATTTCAAAGAGAGCAGGAGGTGAGTTACTTTAAAAAGCTAGAATGTCTGCTTTGTTCCTATTAACCAGAATCCTGCTGATTCACAAGTCACAGTGTTATCAACTTTAAAGCTTCCCAAAGAATGATTTGGAAAATGTATTCCCCTATCTGATGAGCTACCTTTTTTTCCTCAGGCTTTTATGAGGCTGCATCTTAATATTCCTTTCAACGCTGACAAATGTGTTCCAGCTGTCAAACTGTGCTTGCCTTTCCTTCATAATGCATGGAAATGATTGCCACTTATCACATCTCTCTTTTTTCCCATTTCAGCCTCCATCCATAAGAGGCGGGATTAGGAAATGATTGTCTCAACTGAGTCAGAAGGTTGTGAGTTCAAGTTGCACTCCAGGCACTTGAGCACAATAATCTAGACGGGTGCTTCAGTGCAGTATTTGAGGGAATGCTATGTTTTTGATGGTGCCGTTTTTTTCAGATGAGATGTTAAACCAAAGAACGTAACGATGTAAGCCCCCTCTGCTCCCTCAGGTAGATTTAAATGATCCAACTCACAATTTTCAAGGGGGGGGGGAAGTGGGTGTTGTCCCACTCTCCTGGCAAATATTTAAACTGAACCAACCCCTAACAGCATATTATTTGTTTGTGAGACCTTGTTATCAGTAGCTGATTTCCCAATTGGTACCATGGACCCGATTTTACCATTTTGATTCCAAATGCTGAATCTGGACACAATTTAGATCTGACTTGGAAAATTGCTCTCAGGTACCCTCATACGCACTCAACCTGAAAAAAAAATTGCTTGAGTTGTGCTGTGAAGGGGCTTATCGTGTCCAATCAGAGCTTCGAACTGTGCACACACGGTAAAAGAAAATTTGAAAAACATGACCCGTCACATCGCTCCTGGGCTGCAAAAAGCACGTAAAATGACCTTGGAGCGATGGCCATTACATATATTGCACTCCCCCCCCTCACAACATAATTGTCCCCCTTATCCACCCAGACTGATTGCAACCCACTGCTCCCCTGACCCCACCCCCTACCACCACCATTCATCTGCAGAATGGCAGTTGTTCCCCCCCTTCCCTCCACCAATCACTTGCAGGGTGGCATAAGAACATAAGAAATAGGAGCAGGAGTAGGCCATCCAGCCCCTCGAGCCTGCCCCGCCATTAAATAAGATCATGGCTGATCTGTAGTGGTTCAGTACCACTTTCCCGCTTTCTCTCTGTAACCCTTAATTCCCTTGTCAATCAAAAACCTATCCACTCTTGACTTAAACATATTCAGTGAGGAAGCCTCCGCCACCTCATCAGGCAGAGAATTCCAAAGATTCACCACCCTTTGCTTGAAGAAACCCCTCCGCAACTCCAATCTGCACAGCCCCCCGCCCCCCTAATCTTGGGGCTGTGCCCTCTAATCCTGCTATCTTTGCTAAGCGGGAAGAGTCTCTCAACCTCTACCCTATCCATCCCCTTCATTATCTTATACATCTCTATAAGATCCCCTCTCAGCCTTCTAAACTCCAAAGAATACAAACCTAGCCTATTCAGTCTCTCCTCATAATCCAACACCCTCATCTCCGGTATCAGCCTAGTGAACCTTCTCTGCACAGCCTCCAAGGCCAATATATCCTTCCTCGAATGCGGCGACCAAAACTCCACACAGTACTCCAGCTGTGTCCTCACCAACACCCTATACAACTGCAACAGAACCTCCCTACTTTTATATTCTATCCCCCAGCTATAAAGGCCAACATTGCATTGGCCTTCTTAATCACCTGCTGCACCTGCATACTGTGTTTTTGCGATTCGTGCACAAGGACCCCCAGGTCCCTCTGCACCATCGCATGCTGCAGCTTTGCGCCATTTAAATAGTAATCCTTCCTACCATTATTCCTACCAAAGTGGCAGCAGTCCCCTCTAACCCAACCAGATGAACCCACCAGATGAACCCATCAGAGATTCATCTGGCCTCCCCCACAGCAGATAATGATCAGGCCTCCCTCCTCTCTCCCCACCCCACCAGAGATATACCTGTCCCTCCTCCCCACCAGAAGAGATATATCTGATATGTCTCTCTCTCTCCTCTCCTCCTCCCTCCCACACCCTCCCCCACCAGAGAATGATCTGGCTCACCTCCCTTTTCCCGCACCCCCCTCCATGCCAGATCTGAACCAGAGAGCCACTAGAAACTCTGAACTTACCTCTTCAGAAGCAGACCTTTGCCGAGCATATCTGTTTTGTGCCAAATCTGGACACGCGAATGCAATGATAAAGGGGGATATGCTAGTAAAATTGGGCGGGTAGCCCATTAATTCAATTTAAATGCATTGATAAAGTGGGCATCCACATGGACGCAGGTACGGATCAGACAAATCGCCTCACGTCCGAATTTGCCACATTTTCGCGCCCAAAAATTGGCGTGATGCAATGGTAAAATTGGACACCATGTGAATATTAGCAAACGCTCCTTCTGCACACTACTCACTCTGCAGCTTTAATCACACCTCATCATTCCATCTGTTGGTTTCCAGCAACTTTCCAACACCAACTGGAAGAACAGCACCTCATCTTCCAATTGGACACCTCACAGCCTTCTGTACTGAACATTGAGTTCAACAACTTCAGCGCATGAACTCTCCCCTCCACCTTCACCCACTTCCATTTATTTTGTTTAACTTCTTCATTTTGTCTCATTGATTCATTTTTATCACTTTTCATTCCTACTTCTATTTTTTCACCTCTAAAATCTCTCTCTTCATCTCGTCTCTAAACAACACCCCCTACTCCCCACCTCAGGGCCAATTGCCACATTCTTCGGGTAGCCCCTTAATAATCTGTACTCCTTTCTGTCATTCATATGTTTCGATTACTTAGTAGATGCTTTAAGCATGTTTCTCAGCCTTTTCATCACCTTGTACGTCTCTGATTACAATCTCCCCATTCTCATAATATAAATCCTGTCTGAGTTTCTTTGTTTTCAACACTGCCGAAAGGTCACCCAGACTCAAAACATTGGCTCTGTTCTCTTTCCACAGATGCTGTCAAACCTGCTGAATTGCTCCAGCATATTCTGTTTTTGTTTCAGATTCCAGTATTTGCAGTATTTTGCTTTTATGGTTCCAGTCTTATGTCTCCAGTTGTAGTAAAGGAATCATTTGCAATGACTTCTTCCCATCCACACACTGTTGCCTCTGGCATCCCCCATCCTGTTTCTCCTCTACACTCTGCTCTTCAGGCAGCACGGTAGCACAGTGGTCAGCACTGCTGCTTCACAGCTCCGAGGTCCTGGGTTCGATTCCCGTCTCAGGCCACTGTTCGCGTGGAGTTTGCACATTCTCCTCGTGTCTGCGTGGGTTTCCTTCAGGTACTCTGGTTTCCAAAGATGTGCGGGTTAGGTTGATTGGCCATGCTAAGAAATAGCCCCTTAATGTCTAGGGATACCTATGTTAGAGGGGTTGGTGGGTATAACATGTAGGGATATGGGGGTAGGGCCTGGGTAGGATTGTGTTCGGTGTAGACTCAATGGGCCGAAGGTCCTCTTTCTGCACTGTAGAGTTCTACGATTCTCAGTGGTGTCATTCTAAACATGCACAGAGTGCTGGCGCATACAGTTTTCCAGCTGCGCAGCTGAGTTTTCTCTCCAGATTCTCTGACACACTGTGGACAGAAAAGATGGAGGTGCGGTTTTTGCTGGCAGGGTGGAATCTGAGAGCCGGCAGCCAAACTGCGCTGAAAATTCCACAGCCCATGGAAACTGGGAACAACCAGGGCAACATCGCCCCTCTCCCCTCCAACAGAATCAGGGAAGTCTCCCACAAGCACCAGAGCAACATCGTTCCCCCAGATACATAAAGAGAATACTTCCTACTGGAGGGGGATGTAATGCCAGGATACTGTCTGAGCATGCCCCTCTCCCTCTGGGAACTACACCTACCTTTGTACCCCTGGCTGGTTCTCATTGACTGATTCACGTTTTGTGAAAAAAAGGAGTTGTAAAGCTCAGGCATCACCCCCGTGATGAGGGAGTTCTATATCTGGGAGGTATAAATGGCAAAGAATCTCTTTAAATATATTTAAATTTATAAGATGATATATTAAAGTGTGGCATAGTGACACAGTGGATAGCACTGCAGCCTCACAGCACCAGGGGTCCTGAATCAATTCCAACCTTGGTTGACTGCCTATGTAGAGTTTGCAGTTCTCCCTGTGTCTGAGCGGATTCTGGTTTCCTCCCACATTCCAAAGATGTGCTGGTCGGTGGATTGGCCAGGCTAAATTGCCACCTAATGTTCCAACATGTGTAGTTTAGGTGGATTAACCATGGTAAATGCACAGGATTTCGGGGATAGGATGGGTGGTTAGTCCTGGGTAAGATGCTCTTTCAGAGAGTAATACAGATTTGATGGGCCGAATGGCCTCCTGCACAATAGGGATTCTATGGTATGGTTCTACATATTTAAATGGGAATGGAAACCTTGTTATGTCAACAGCAAGGGGTGGGAAAAGTCAGAGGATATGATCTCTCTATCAAGATCCTCATTTCAGCGGTATTGCAAAATTTTCTGCCAACATTGCTTCTTTTATCCATGGCGAATGCCAGCAGAAAATCCCAGCCTTTGGAACATCCTGAAATTGTGAAAGACAATATAGAAATGCAAGTTTTGTTTTTTCCATTTGCTTCATTGCCTGTCCATGGCAGTTGACCGAGAGTGGCCTAGTTCACTTTTCTGTTGAGTTAGTGCAGTAGCATTAGATCAAATAACTGACCCATTTGATCTTTGCATATGTGCTAAGTTCAGTGGATTTGTCCAGGCCTGCAATACTCATGCTCCGATTGGAGGTCAAAACAAAGGGACATAAATTAAAGATAGTCAGTAATCAATCCAATAAGGAACTCAGGAGAAAGGTTTTTCTCACAGGAAGTAGTTGGAATGATGAACTTACTACCATAAGGAACAATTGAAGTAAATAGTAAACATGTATTTATGGGGGAAATTGGATAAACGCAGGGAGGGAGAAAAGGAAATGGGAAAAATAAAAAATAATGAGGAAGTGAAAGGGTAGTGGGCAGGGAGGAAAATGGGGGTTGAGTCACAATCAAATCAGCCATGATCTTATTAAATAGTGGAGTGGGCTGAAGGGGTCAAATGGCCTACTCCTGCCCCTAATTTATAATGAGTTTCTATGTTTGTCACCAGACAGGACGGCACAGTAGCACAGTGGTTAGCACTGCTGCTTCACAGTGCCAGAGACCTGGGTTCAATTCCCGGCTTGGGCCATTGTCTGTGTGGAGTTTGCACATTCTCCTCGTGTCTGCATGGGTTTCTTCCAGGTGCTCTGGTTTCCTTCCACAGTCCAAAGACATGCAGGTTAGGTTGATTGGTAATGCTAAAATTGCCCCTCCATGTCCTGAGATGTGTAGATTAGAGGGTAAAATATATAGGGATATGAGGGAAGGGCCTGGGTGGGATCGTAGTCAGTGCAGACTCAGTGGGCCAAATGGCCTCTTTCTGCACTGTAGGATTTCTATGAGACTGTTGCAGCTGGAATAGGATTGTGGATGCAACTGACATCAAAATGCCCATTTGAAACTAACGGAAAAGAGGAACAAGCAAAAGTCAATTGCCCCTTGCACACATATCCACATGTATTAAACCCAGCCTCCAGTAATGCAATTTCCTGGGATAGGCAAGCAAAAAACCAAGATCAGTTTAGGAAGAATTGTCTTAATTTTTCTCCAACTCCTGCAGGCAATCAAGCAAGCTCCAAGACACTACCACATCTGATACATTTAACACTGCTATTCCTATTGACCTTCAGTAAACCAAGATATCTGTCAATTTAGCTCACCCTTTTCATGAAGGCCCAGGGCTTACCAATCTTAATAATCCCTAGGAATCAAAAGTAGTGGGCACTCAAGAGAAATTCCTTTACTCAGAAAATGCAGAGTTTGCTACCACATGGAATAGTTGAGGGGAATATCTTAAAAATGCACTTAAGGAGATGTTAGATAAGCATATAAGAGTATAAAGAATGGAAGGATATTTTGATAGGAGTTGATGTAAAGGAGTAAGAGTTGGCAAATGTGAAGCATGGACCACCAGTTTGGCTCAATAATATGTTTTCAGTTCTGAAAATTCTATGTAATTCTACTAAATGTAAGACAATTTCTGGAAATTAGCATTTTTACTAAGTGCTTGATGTTGTTGAAAACATCAGTCAAAATTGTGAGTCCAATGATGTGCAGCACCAATAATCATTGGCCATGTTTGCTTTCAGTACGTATTGCATTTCAAGTTAAAATGGATTAAGCAAGATTGTACCAATCTGATAAGACACACAGTAACAGGTCTTCATTTCTGACTTCTGTACTGATATAAATTGAAGGACTGAAACTCCAATAGCTACCCTTTGTCTGAAAGGGAATAATCAGAGCAAACTGCTGCCAATTTATTTTTCATTTTAATGTTTAAGACATGGCTATCACTACCAAAGACAACATATGTTGTTTATCCGTAGTTGCTGCTGAGATGGTGGTGGTGGGTCCCTTCTTAAGCTGTGTATTCTATGCAATAAAGGGGTTCCCTCAATACGGTTAGGTGGTAGTCCCATGATTTTGATCAATAACAATGACAGAGTAGAATCCATAGAAACCTAGAACCCTACAGTGCAGTAACAGGCCCTTCAGCCATCAAGTCTGCACCCAGACCCTATCCCCATATCCCTGCACATTTACCCACTAATCCCTCTAACGTACGCATCCCAGGACACTAAGGGGCAATTTTAGCATGGCCAATCAACCTAACCTGCACATCTTTGGACTGTGGGAGGAAACCAGCGTATCCAGAGGAAACCCACACAGACATGAGGAGAATGTGCAAACTCCACATAGACAGTGACCTGAGGCGGGATTCGAACCCAGGTCCCTGGAGCTGTGAAGCAGCAATGCTAACAGTGTTACCGTGCCACCCAAATGGCGGTAATGGTGATAATATTTCCAATTTGGAATCATTTGTCACATTGAAGGGAATAGTGTTCCTATGCACCTGCAGTCTTTCTCCTTCTAAATGTGGAGGTCACAAGGTAAGGCTGAGAAGGAGGTAGTGAGGTTGGTGGTTCAGATTCCAGGTAGTGACCCCAGAGGCAGCTTTCATCAGCTTTAGCCACTGAGCCATAGAGAAATATGCTCTGAATGCCCATGGGAATGCTTAAATGGGATTTTCCTCATTGCTGATTTGAAACATGTAAATGACAATTTTGATCCTCAACAAGTGTCAGCCGTGGCTTACTTGGTAGCACTTTCATCTCTGAATCACAGGGTCCTGCATTTGAGTCCCACTTCAGTGCTTGAGGGCAAAAATCAAGCTGTCACCGCAATACTGAGAGAGTGCTGTACTGTTGGATGTGACATTAAATCATAGCCTCATTATCTGCCTCCTTGGATGTATTGTAAAACATTCCATAGCTCTAAGAACAGGAGAATTGTCACTAGTGTCCGACCAATATTGATTCCTCTGCTGGCTTCACAAAGGACAGATATCTGGTTATTATCACATCGCATTAGTGGGAGTTTACTGAATCCAAATTGGCTGCTGTGTATCCTACATTATTCAGTAAGAATTTAGCAACACCAATTTTTAATCCAACCGATTTATTTGATAGTAAAATTGCGAGCTTTCAACACTCTGTATCTTCCTCAGGCAAATGCAGTGTTATCCTACATTATAACAGGAATTGCATTTCCAAAAGTACTTTATATGTTATAAAACATCTAAATTGTGAAAAGTCCTACATGAATACAAATCTTTCTCTTTCTTTCCAAATTGCCGTTTTAAATTTCTCCCAATGCTTCTTGTTTGGTTGGGGACTGTGATTCCTGTTACAGTAAGAAATCTCACAACACCAGCTTAAAGCCCAACAGGTTTATTTGGTAGCACAAGCTATTAGCTTTCAGAACACTGCTCCTTCATCAGGTAAGTGGGAGTTCTGTTCACAAACAGGGCATATAAAGACACAAACTCACTTTATAAAATAATGGTTGGAATGCGAATCTTTACAGATAATCAAGTCTTAAAGGTACAGACAATGTGAGTGAAAAGACATTTTAAGCGCTTAACTTATTAACTTAGCACTGAACTTTTATGCTTAACCCTCTCTTCACTCCCATTGTCTGTACCTTTAAGACTTGATTATCTGCAAAGACTCGCATTCCAACCATTACTTTGTAAATTGAGTTTGTATTGTTATATACCCTGTTTGTGAACAGAACTCCTACTCTCCTGAAGGAGGAAATGAAGAAGCAGTGCTCTAAAAGCTAGTGGCTTGTGCTACCAAATAAATCTGTTGGACTTTAACCTGGTGTTGTGAGATTTCTGACTGTGTTTACCCCAATCCAATGCCGGCATCTCCACATCATTCCTGTTCAGTCCAGGTGTAACAGCATAGGGTTAACAACCCTAGCGCATTGGTCTGCAGTCTCCAGGAATTGAAGATCAAGCTCCAGCAGATTGCTCAGTACATCACTGGAGATTTTACTGACTTTTCATCAGATTTTTTTTTCTTGTAATTTTTTTTGTCTTTTTCTTTGAACATACCTCTTTATCAGATATTGAAAAAAGGATTTTTAAAGAAAAGCTGTTTGGCTGAGAAACAAGGATGATCCAGTTGGGTAATGAGCCTTTTTGCTTTCCAACAGTATAGGAAGACAGTGCATCACCAGGATGAATTTGTTGAATGACTAATGGCTGGAAGTGTGTGGGCAAGTCATGTGATTAAACCTTCAGGAATACGCTTATCCACAGTTGGCAACCCTGTGCCGGTAGCCTCTCTGCGAGACAATTTCAGCAGCTTAATCAGACGCTAATGACAATTGCGTGAGAGCACATCTGCTCAAGTATTTCCAGTGGGGATCACACGGGATAATAATTACGAGCAGGAACTTTGAGCTTTTCTCTATCCAAACCCATGAATTCCAAACTCACTTGAACTGTGACCCAGCTAGGGTCATAGATGAGAACTTTCTCCTTTAGTTTGACTGAGTATTATAGCGGAGCATGCGTTTATCCAGTAAGCCACTGGAGCTAAGGGGCCAATTTGGAGGCACGGTTGGCCGCTGAGATCTTAATGTAAAGGAATAGAGTAAGTGCCATTGGCTATCACAAAGGCATGCTGCCTTTTTATTATTTGCTTTGTGAAGTCTGACTGTATCATTCCTCAGTCTTTGACTTGTACTCACTGACTTCTCAGCTACTAATGGTCGAATCAGTAAAATAGCCCTAGGCTCTTGTGTTGCTATCAATCAGCTCACAACACACAATAATCCCTGTCCTGGAGTTCCATTCTCCATACTAGAAAGTAGCGGTGTCAAATGTCTGTATCTAAAAAATCGAAACTAAATCACACAACACTGCTCTCCTATAGAGAGGAACTAATGGTGTATTTCTGCAAGCTTTGAAATTGGGCTATGTCAAGAGTGTTTTGCAGGCTAATAAAGGGAGAAAATTGATTACTGATTCCACTGTTAACCATACCTATTTGTACAAATGCAATCTTGTTTCTCCTTCCATCCTGCACTAATTCATGCTATGCTAAAGTTTCTTATTCACCAGTAGCTCATGTAGCCCTTCGTCGTAGAGCTTGTATTTTATTAGTTCATTGCAAGGTCAACAACCCTCATTGTGTTTGAACCAAGTGCTAGATCATTTCAGAGGGCAATTAAGAGTTGATCTGAACTTACATTGTGGGTCAACCACTGATGCGCTCATATTGCTGCCAGATCCGTGCTTTCTGAGGGGGGGAGCCATTTGCCCCCACCCTCCACTGCCCCATACTAATTAGCCTGTGCTTGCTCATATACATATACACACAGACACACACACTCACTCACTCAGTCAAAATATATATATATATATAGTGTGTGTGTGTATATATGTACACACACATTCAATAAAAGTTAGTGATATACAGATCTTGTAAATTGATGACTTGGATGGTTTCAGGCTGAGTTTAATGGTCATTTATAGTTATTATTATTTAAGTATTTTCTGGACAATTTATCTTCTAGAACCAGTAGATGCTGGGTCTATTCTTAAAGCACCGTCTGCATTTGAAGATCAAACAGCTGGCAGTGCTCTGGCTTCAAGATAGTTAGAAAAAGAGCAAGAGAGTCCACTCAGGGCCTTACTTTTTTGGCATCTCTTCTGCTTCAGGCTTGAAGAAAAGCAGGTTCTTAAGCACAAAGATAGCTTAGCTCACCCATCATCTGATCACTTTTCACCATCTAGCCTGTTCCCATATGTGGTCATAGCTTATTGATTCTAGGGTCATGATTAGTGTGTTTGACTGGACCAGTTCCTTTCTCATCCAGAGTTCATTGTCTAAAGTGATTCCGCCTAATGCTTGATCCCTGTTCAGATGAGTTCACAGGTTGTTGTCTGGATGCTTTGTGAGTAGGTCAGGAGGTGGCCTAATTCACACAGTTTTGAGGTTATTGTCACTGATGGGGTTTTCTGGCTTTAAAAGTTTTGAGATTCAGTCATGCAAATGTTCAGCCATCTTACAGGCTGTTATTTTAAATTGCTAAATGTTGTTTCAATCTTATAAAACTCAACCTCTGGATTTCAGTTGAGTGAAAGCTAGAATTCTCTGACCTCTCCAGCAGCTGAGATTCTCCGGTCCCAATACAGTGAATGGGGTTTTGGCTGAGTGCCAAATTGTCTGCTCTCACTAGTATGGGGCATATTACCTTGGAGAATTCTGGCTATTTATAAAACTTGGTTTATAACAAGACCGCTTAGAATTTCAATCTTGAAAACTTCAATTGTCCTACAGAATCCACATGCTCAGCTGCTGGAGAGGAAATGGGCTACATCACCACTATCCTTTGTGTGAAAAAGTACTTCCTAATTTCAATCTGATCGGGTATCCAGACTCAAAACGTTGGCTCTGTTCACTCTCCACAGATGCTGTCAGACCTGCTGAGATTTTCCAGCAGTTTCTCTTCTTGTTTCACTCTGATCTGGTTTAGTCCTGAGATTTGAAAAGGCATTTTAAATCTGCTGCCCTTTTTCCATTGCTTAATATCCATTTTGTAACATGGAGAGTAGAACCACTCACATACTCCCAAGTCTAATCAAAGGTTTATAGGAGCTTAGAGTAACTTCTCTGCTTTTCAATTCTATCCCTCTAAAAATGATCCTCAGTGTCTCTTTGGCTCTTTTGTGGATTTATTAATTTGCATCAATATTTTGTGATTCATGTATCTGCACCCCAGATCCTTTTGCTCTTCAATCACATTTATACACTTAGTTTTGTTATTCTTCCACCAGAACACACTGCTGTCCCTCATCTGTATTAAAGTTAATTTGCCAATTCATATCTTGCAAGCTTATTCATGTCTTCTCATATTTTATTACAGTCCTCCTGAATTCTAACTACACCAGTTATTTGTTGTGGTTTGCAAATTTTGAAATTACATTTATGATTTCCCAAATCTAAAACATTTATATAAATGGTGAATAACAATAATCTCAGCCTCATGCAGTTTGAATGCATGACTAAATTATGGGAGGCAGCCAATTGGCAGGCTGCCTCTGCCTTGATCATTCAATTAGTGACAGTGGATTGGTTTTAGATGTGGGAACCCAAAACTTTGTGACCCATGCTCAGTAGGGTCCACTAGCCTCTATTATGAGAGCAGTGAAAATGCTGCTGATACATTGGAGAGGAATCACAGCATCAGAGGAAAAGATGGTAGGAAAAAAGCATTTGACTATAGGAGACAACCATCTTGATGATTTCATTGCTCCATATGATATGGGAACACAAACTATACCATTTTCCACCAGTGATCTGAGAATCTCCCACTGTGAAGTTACTCCTGTCATTGCAAGAGACCTGCATGCCACTTGTAAACTTTCAACTGTGTCCAAAACTTGGGGCTAATTACCCTTTTAAATTCTGTAAGAGTCTACCCCTCCAACCCAGTGACCTTCTACCAGCTATATTGTAAAGAATAGAAGACATATGGGAACACGACCTGCAAATTCCTTTCCAGTCACTCACCACCTGGACTTGAAAATATATTGATGTTCCTTTCCTGTCACTGGGTCAAAATCCTGGAAATCCCTCCCTCTCCCCCCCCCAACAGCACTGTGGTGTTAATATATTAGATATATTACAGCTCAAGAAGGTAGCTCGCAGCAGCTTCTTAAGTACAATTAAAGATGGTTAATATTTGCTGGCTAGCCAACGATGTTGACATCTTGTGAAAGAATTCAAACAAGAAGCCATTAGAAAATGGAAACCTCTAATACCGATCACTGCAGAGAGCTGCCTCCAGCTGCTCAGAGATGGGACAACTTTGTGCAGAATGCCCATTGTCTTTCTAGGAGAAGCACCAGCCAATCATTTTCACTTCTTTTTGCTTATTAGTAGGCTTACCATCTCCACTTTTCTTTCCTGAAGATTAATTCCAGTTGCTGTGATCCAATATGATTAAACGTTTATAGCCATAGGTGTGAAAATTACAACAGTCTAAAGCTGAAAATGCCAGCATTTTCCTGGTGTGCTAATATCAGTCCTTTGATGATCTTGATTGTTCTTAATTGAAGATTGCAGGCAATGGACCAATAATTTTATATCATGAGAGGTTAGGACCATATATCGAGCAGCCCTCCAGGCATTTCCCGATCTGAGATTTGTATTTAAGGGTGAACCTGGTTTTGTAATTTTGACAGAACATGTTTATATGAGGATTGAGTAATTAAATGATATACCCTAGTCCCAGCATTGTTCAGCTCAGAAGTTGTGGATGCCAGGTGGGTGTGGCTGGATGAGATGGAAAGGTGGTCTATTAGTGAGATGAGATGGCAAGATGCAATCCCTAAAACACTAGACTTAGGATCAGGTGAACATTAGGATTGTCCTGCAAGGAAACAGCTCTGTGCCATTGCCTCGGATACTATCTTGTGGAAGCTCTATTGAATTTTGTATTCGGGACTCAATAATATAGTCAGTGACATCACAGGTAGTTATCAAATTGGCAAATGGGACATTCAAAGCTCTAATGCCGTCATCTTCAATATTTTGCTCTCTGGGAGGTAAATCAAGTTCTTCCATTGACAGCATGTTCCCACTCTCTCCATTTTAAAGACCGTCATTCTAAGCTAAGAATGTACATAGGTGCACGTGCATTGTATATCCTCAGGTTTGACCAGGGTGGTCGGCTGCAGGATCAATGGTGCCTGTGGCTTTCTGCTCCAGCCTGAGTCCTCACTTTTCACGCTTGCCCTGCTGAAAGTAAATGAAGAAAACCCAGAGGAGAATAAACATGAGCAAGTTAGGGCTACAGTGCTGTAGACTGGACTTCAGTCGGTGCTTCTGCCGCCGCCATCATCCTACAGCTCACCTCAACCTTCAGAAACCAGAATTGTTATAAGGGGATGGCCTTCAGGCAAAGAATTGGTCTGACATTTCTAAACTTGTTCAAACAATGATATGAATCTCATTGCAGAAAATAATTTGTTGCTTGTGAGTCACCTTAATGGTGATGAAGTTAATGGCTGCCTATGACACTCTATTGCAAAAGTTAATTCCCTGTGTGAAGTTCTTTGAGTTCTGTTGGTGTGATGCTGTTAACCTATTATTTGACATGTGACTCTTCTAACCATAATTTTGAAAGAAGTTATCTCTGGGGATTGTACTTTAAATCCCTATGATTGGCAAATGAATCAAGCCAATAATGGTCTTTGATGCCTTTATCATTTTGTGGTACTGTAGTAACAGGAATTCATCAGGACTTTGTATTGGTGATTTTTTTTTATCCTTGTTTACCTCAGAGTAAAAACCAGTCTCATCGCAGAGGAGAATATAATGTTTACAGCACTTTCCAGAGCCATGAACCAGAGTTTGACTACCTGAAGAGTCTAGAGATTGAAGAGAAGATAAATAAAATCAGGTGGCTACCCCAGCAGAATGCAGCCTACTTCCTTCTCTCAACAAATGGTAGGTTACAGGTGGATGCTGGTGTAGTTTCACTGTAAAATGGCATAACTGTGTCAGACCAGATAAGGACAGCAGATTTCCTTCCCTAAAGAACATTAGTGAAACAGATAGGTTTTTACAACAATCGACAATTGTTTCATAAAAGCAGATGCTAAATATTTGAAATGAAAATGAAGATGTTCACAGATATTGCCAGACCTGCTTAGATTTTCCAACACTTTATGGTTTTAAATGAAATTTAATGGTCTTCACTTGAATTTTAATTCCAGATTTTTATTGAATCCAAGTTTCAACCATCTGTTGTGGTGGGATTTGAACCCAGGTCTCCAGAGCATCATCCTGGGATTACTAGTCCAGTGACAATGCGACTTTACCACTGCCTCCCCTAATAGGCAAAAAGCTGGTTTTCTGGTTTTCCCCTCACCAGCCCAGGATGGTGTCTTGACATAAAGAAGTGGGGGTGAATAAGAGAGAATCCTATCATTGTGGGTGGCACAGTGGCACAGTGATTTTCTCTGCTGCCTCACAGCGTCAGGGATCCAGGTTCAATTCTGTCTTGGGTCACTGTCTGTGTGGAGTTTGCATGTTCTCCCTGTGACTGGATGGGTTTCCTCCGTAAGAATTTAGCAACACCAATTTTAAATCCAACCGATTTATTTGATAATAAAATTGCAAGCTTTCAACACTCTGTGTCTTTGTCAGGCAAATGCAGTGTTCTGGTCTGCAATAGCACACATCAGCACAGACAGTCACAGATCGCTGATTAGAATGCGAATCCTTACATCTAACCTGCTATTCAGGTGTTAAAGTGGCTAACCATGTGTGCCATTAAAGTGCCATTAAAGTGTAGCCACTTTAACACTTGAATAGCAGGTTAGATGTAAGGATTCGCATTCTAATCAGCGATCTGTGACTGTCTGTGCTGATGTGTGCTATTGCAGACCAGAACACTGCATTTGCCTGACAAAGACACAGATTTATTTTACTATCAAATAAATCGGTTGGATTTAAAATTGGTGTTCTAAATTCTTACTGAGTTCTTACTACCCCAGTCGAACGCCGGCATCTCTACATCATGGGTTTCCTCCCACAGTCCAAAGATGTGCAGCTTAAATTGATTGGCCATACTAAATTGCCCTTAGATTCAGGGAGATTAGCAGGGTGAATGTGTGAGGTTGTGGGAACAGCGCCCAAGTCTCATTCTGTTTGGGTACAGACTTGATGGGCTGAATAGAACATAGAACATTACAGCACAGAACAGGCCCTTCGGACTTCGATGTTGCGCCGACCAATATAAAAAGCAATGACCCTCCAAACTAAACCATTCCCTTCTCTTCCATATACTTATCAACTAACCTCTTAAACGCCACCAAACTTGGCGCATCTACAACTGCTGCAGGCAGGGCATTCCACTCCCGAACCACCCTTTGGGTAAAGAACCTACCTCTGATATCCGTCCTATAACTATCACCCCTTAATTTAAAGCTGTGTCCCCTCGTGCTAGCTTTCTCCATCCTAGGAAAAAGGCTATCACTGTCCACCCTATCTAAACCTCTAATCATCTTATATGTTTCAATTAGGTCCCCTCTTAGCCGCCTCCTTTCTAACGAAAACAACCTCAAATCCTTCAGCCTCTCTTCATAAGACCTGCCCTCCATACCAGGCAACATCCTGGTAAACCTCCTCTGTACCCTCTCCAATGCCTCCACATCTTTCTTATAATGCGGGGACCAGAACTGCACACAATACTCCAAGTGCGGCCGCACTAGAGTTTTGTACAGTTGCAACATGACGTTGCGGCTCCGAAATTCAATCCCCCTACCAATAAAAGCTAAGACTCCATATGCCTTCTTAACAACCTTATCGACTTGACTGCCTACTTTCAGGGATCTATGCACAAATACACCAAGATCCCTCTGTTCATCAACACTATTAAGAATCCTACCATTAGCACTATACTCTACACATTTATTATTCCTGCCAAAGTGCATTACCTCACACTTTTCCACATTAAACTCCATTTGCCACCTCTCGGCCCAGCTCTGCAACTTGTCCAAGTCTCTCTGCAAACTATAACACCCCTCTTCACTATCTACCACTCCATCAACTTTAGTGTCATCTGCAAATTTACTAATCCATCCTTCAATACCCTCATCCAGATCATTTATAAAAATTACAAACAGCAGGGGCCCCAAAACAGACCCCTGAGGTACACCACTTGTCACCGAACTCCACGATGAATATCTCCCATCAACCACCACCTTCTGTCTTCTATCTGCTAGCCAATTCCTAATCCAATTAGCTAAATCACCCTCTATCCCATACATCTGCATTTTCTGCAGAAGCCTTCCATGGGCCACCTTATCGAACGCCTTACTAAAGTCCATATATACCACATCAACCGCCTTACCCCCATCCACCTCTTTGGTCACTTTTTCAAAAAACTCAATGAGGTTAGTAAGGCACGACCTACCCTTCACAAAACCATGCTGACTATCCCCAATCAATTCATTTCTCTCTAAATAACTATAAATCCTATCCCTAATAATTCTCTCCAATACTTTGCCCACAACAGAAGTAAGACTCACTGGCCTATAATTCCCTGGAAGGTCTCTCTTCCCCTTCTTGAACAACGGGACCACATTCGCTATCCTCCAGTCCTCCGGAACCACACCCATAACCAACGACGACCTGAAGATCAGAGCCAGAGGCTCTGCAATCTCCTCTCTTGCCTCCCAGAGAATCCTAGGGTAAATCCCGTCCGGCCCAGGGGACTTATCCAACTTCAAACCCTCGAGAATATCTAGCACATCCTCCTTATCTACTTCAATACTTTCCAGTTTGCAACCCTGTACCTCAGTGTTCTCCATAACTACACTTACGTCACCCTGCGTGAATACCGAAGAGAAATATTTATTCAGTGCCTCTCCTGTTCTGTGCTGTATTGTTCTATGTTCTATGTTCTATGTTCAATCTCTTCAGGCTCCACGCACAACTTCCCACTGCTGTCTGTGACTGGCCCTAATCTTGCCCTAACCAATCTTCTATTCTTAACATATCTAAAGAAAGCTTTAGGATTCTCCTTAATCCTATCAGCCAAAGTCTCCTTCTGTACTGTAAAGATTCTGTGATTGCGTGCAACAGAAATGAGATGGAAAAGTACAGACTAGCTATATCAAGGGGCTGAGGGGAAGACCAGAGTGGTGGAGAAGCTGCAATGAATCAAAGATCTATTAATATTTAATAAATATTCTAACAAAATTGATTCTCTGATATCAATTGAGAGGCTTCCATATTTCATTAAAGAGACATATTTGGAAAATATATATTTTTAAAAATCATTCTAATCATCTTCTGTATCATGCAGCTGTCTTATGTGTTGTATAAAACCTGCAGTTGGAGAACCTCATTATCAGGGTCATTTTTCACAGTATTAACAATTCATGTGCTCTTCAGTGACTGCTGTTTGATGCAGTGTTTCTGGGAACAAAACGGGCTTGTCAGCATCACCATTCTTTGATATCAAATGGCTGGGAAAGATTAAGGTCACCTGAAGCTGCCGTTTGAAACATTTAAAATGGTAAAGTAGGGAAATTAAAGCAGCCTGCCTTTTGTCCCTTTCCTATTGCGAAGTTAGAATCATAGAATCCTACAGCACATAGCTACGTCACTTGACCCATCATGCTTGTGCTAGCCCTTTGAAAAAACTATCCAGTTACTCTCACTCCTCTGCTCTCACTGCACAGCCCTGTAAGTTGTCAGTTTTCAATATGTTTAGTGTAAGACACATCAGTACCCACCTTTATCTCTGTCAATCTTATCTTTGTCAACCATCCATTGCAAATGGAAATTTTGTTTAGCAGCTCAAGTTCTGATCTGAGTTTTGACTTTGCTGGTCGCAATGCATTGGGGTGGTCTCACAATAGCCAGTGCCAGAGGCTGACTTATATGTGGGATTTCTTGATGTGCCAGGTTCATACTTTTAGGATGTGCACCAGAAACTGAGCCAGAGGCACTTATAATATAACCCATCTTCTCCTCAATCCTTTCTCTTTGAAGTTTAATGAGAAGGTGTGACCCAGGGGTAGAATAAGCTCAAAGGCCTTGAGAGAAAATGAAAGTGGTTTGGGGGCTAGAGTTGGGGTAATAGAAATATAGAAAAACTACAGCACAATACAGGCCCTTCTGCCCACAAAGTTGTGCCGAACATGTCCCTACCTTAGAGATTACCAGGCTTACTTATAACCCTCTGTCTTATTAAGTTCCATGTACTTATCTAAAAGTCCCTTAAAAAATCCTATCGAATCCATCTCCACCACCATTGCCGGCAACGTAACTAATATAACCAAGGCACCTTTGATTTAGTCATTGAACAGAGAGTCATAATGTCCTGAGTGATCCAGTGATCTCTTTGGTGAGAATTTCCCTCGCTCACCATGTGGTGATTACAGCCCACTTCTCTGGAGATTCCCAGTCAGGAGCTGAAGTGCTGTCAAAACAGCCAATCACATGAAAGGATTTTCACAGACACCCAACCAGGAAACAAAGGCAGCATAAAATAAACACTTAAAATATATAGCAAATTAAAGATTGGGACATGCACATGGGTGAAGATCAAAGCTAAAATATTCTGAAAAAAATCTTTGATGTGCATCAGAAGAGAAGCAGCTGAAGGAAGCTGATGGATGAAACCCTCTGATCCTTTCACTGTGCTACTTAACAGTACATTTCTGTCTCTATATCTTTCTGAACATAGATGTCACCTTGATTTGTGAGTCCTCTAGACAAAATGGGGAGAAAAAGAAGAAAACTATACTTCATGTAAGGAAATATCCAAGTGTGTGATCTGAATTCAGGAGTTTCAATTCAGGCCGGAATTTCAAATGGGCCATGCAGTTAATTGTTTGTAGGATTAACTGAACTGCTCATTTTTTTTTTGAAAATAGACAAGACGGTTAAACTGTGGAAAATCAGCGAGCGGGACAAAAGGCCGGAAGGATACAACTTGAAGGATGAAGATGGTAGAATCAAAGACCCCTCCACAATCACGACCCTGCGGGTAAGGTTATTTGTTGAATTACACACTGTGCCACAGATCAGTGAGGAATCAAACAGAGAGCTTAAACGTGCATCATTTCTGACTGCAGTTTGAATAACATTTTTACTGATCTTAACCTACTGTCATACGTGTCTTGTCTAATGTCTGTTGTACTGCATTCTGTGCAGAAATGTACGCGTATGAGCGAATGTCACAGGTTCTGAGGTGAAACCTGTTGAAGCTGAATGTGGCTAATATAATCCTAGGCATTATTGGTTCAGTAGTGGCACAGTGTGTCACAGGGTGGTGGGGGGAGTCTGTCATATCGCTGCATTAATTTTCAGGAGAATCACATGGAGGGCGATTCACTGGATTCCCTACACGCGTTCATGCATCTCCCAGCCTCAGATCTGTGGAGCTGGCTGTTCTGTGCTGGAAATCGGCAGTGACACAAGGCTACCATTTAAATGCTATTTTACAGACCTTTGGAATGCTATTAGTCCGAGCTGAATTCTCCAGGCCCTGTGATCTGCTCCCACTCCATCAGAGTGATTCAGTCCAGGAAAGATTACATTAGTTCCTCATTTCTGGCTCTGGCCCTGCTGGAGTGAAAAGGGGGGAGCAATCATGTGGTGTCCACTGGGCATGGGCACTCTGGCAGTGGTGGCCTGTGCCCCGGCCTAAGGATCAAAGTGTCCTTGCCCATCAGATAGTGCCCAAGGGGACATGGCATATGGGGGCAGTGGCTAGGATGCGGTTTATTGAGGCAGAGCTATGGGGCAGTGCATAAGTTGAGGGGATTCTGCTACCGCTCTGCGCTGGAGTCTTTGGAGGCAGGAGGGCTCCATCGATTGAGGCGGAGGGGGGGTGTTGGCTGGGGCGGTGAACTGCTGGGGGGATTGGCAGTGCGGAGGTGGGGGGATGCTGAAGATCGAGATTGAGGTAGTTTGGGGGACAGAGATGGGAATGTTTGGGGGAGCCACTGTCAGGCCATGGGTTGGGGGAGGCCACTATCGTGCCGTGGGTTGGGGGGGTGGATTTGGCAGGAAGGGTATCATTGAAGGGAGTCCCGGGCTAGTCAGTAATCAAATTGCCAGCAAACGGGAAGCTGACAGTTCCAGTCCACTGTGCATGGGCAGAGGCCTGCTGGTATCAGCCTCTCCAACGGGAATAGGCTCCGTTTCCTGAAATCTAATGATATTCACGCTGGCAGCCTCTGCACTCCAGAGTGTGAGAGATTCTAGTATGAACTCCCACTGAGAAAACCAACATGAATTCCTCCAGTTTTCCCACAAATTTAACACTTAGAATTTTTTGAATTCCACCCAGAAAGTTTGAGTGATCTAGTTAACTTTCGAGCAAGAATTTTGCTTTGGGGTATTGTAACTGAATGCAGCACACTTCTCGGGATACCCAGCAGGGAAATAAAATGCTGTCATCAGTCTGTCTATGCAACCAATCAGATTATAAGATTTTCACAGACATCCAACCAGGAAACAAAAGGCAGGAAAATGAAATCTTCAGCAAATTAAACAATGGGACATGTGCATCAGGTGAAATTGAAAGCTAAAATATTCTGAATGTTTTTCAATGAATAAAAGTTTAGCAGATTAATTATTTAACTGTTTTCTGCAAATATATAATTTTTTTTCATGCCAGTTCATTAAATTTTATTGGTCACATTGCCATTAAAAGCTTTTTTATATAACTTTTCATGGGATTTCTGACATTGATGCGCGAAGGGGAAAGTTGAAATACCTGTTGATTTCAGTGATTGTGGCACTTTGGAAAAGTGTTGTCCACAGCACAGCCTGTCATTGGATCAGTGTCAGGATTGCTACACCAATCTGCACATGTTTGACATCCTGAAGCTATGGTCTGTTACCAAAGTTTAATGATGAAGGACACCGTTTACTGTCAACAATTTTTCCCTTGGTAAAATGTGAGCCAAGATCATGACCCTATTTAAAGTAGATTGGGCGAATTCTCCTGGTCAATATTTATTCCTCAACCAAAACCACTGAAATGAGCCCGCCATTAATTTGATTGCCATTTTTGGGACTTACTCCCTAAGATACGGTATAGAAAGAGTCACAAGAAATAAACACTGTCATTATGTCCCAATAAACTGCTACACATATATAGCAAATGCTGCAAAAATTAAAAAGATCCCAGCTTCAACCCCCGGTCAGTGCTGGATCAGTCGATCTCAGCCAACACAACAGATGCAGAACCCTAAAATTAACATTAGTGCTTAGACTGGAGCATTTCACCCAGGGCTGCCAGTCCTGTTTGTGATTTGGTGACCATAACTATAAATGATTAATCTAAGGGCATTTGATGGTAGCAGGCACAACTGCAATACCCTCCACAGTGAGTCTTATGATACTCACCTGGCAAGCCTTGTCCATGAACAATGGATATGTCAGCTGCTTCAAACCAAGAAGGGAACCAATTGACCAAAAAGACTTGCCAAAAGTTGCCAAACCTATCTAAATGTCTGTTATCAGAAAGTTAGGAGAAGTCCCCATAAAGACTAGATCAAACCAAAACTCTCAGAGGAACACTTCCTTTTATTTCACAGGACATGGGAGTTGCTGGCAAGGCCAGCATCACTTGCCCTTCCCTAATCACCCTTGCTAGGCCAGTTTAGAGGGCAGCTTCCCATGTGGCCCAGGGTTTGAACTGAAATTTAAAAAGCAGTACGGACAGACTGCAGGATTCTGATAGATAGAGTGGATTCTCTGAGGCTATTTCCCAGGGCTGAAATGGTCGATACGAGAGGACACAGATTTAAGGTGCTGGGGGGCAAGTACAGAGGAGGTGTTAGAGGTAAGTTTTTCACTCAGAGGGTGGTGAGTGAATGGAATCGGTTGCCATCAGTGGTGGTAGAGGCGAACTCGCTGGGGTCTTTTAAGAGACCTCTGGATGAGTATATGGGATCTAATGGGATTGGGAGTTACAGATAGTTCTATGGCCTGGTAGGTATAGATATGATCGGCACAATTTGTGGGCCAAAGGGCCTGTTTGTGCTGTAGTGTTCTATGTTCTATATTACTGTGGGTCTGGAATCACATGTAGACCAGACCAGGTAAGAATGGCAGATTTCCTTCTCTAAAGGACATTAGCGAATCAGGTGGGGTTTTATGACAATCAGTAAAAGTTTCACTATAACTGAGACTAATATATATTCAAGATTAATGAATTGAATTCAAATTGATGCTGTGATGAAAGTTTTAACCTGCTTCCTGGATTTCTAGTCCAATGATATTTCCTTCAACCTCTCGTGCATATAGCTGCAGTGCCAAAATCTTTGTAGAGAGTTGGCTGTTGTCAGCATCAAAGATTGTGCCAATCATCAGAGTCTGCCAGTCAAACTCTAGACATACATGATGTCTCCTGGGCATCAGCTTTCAATGTTAAGCAAATGCACGTTGTTCGTAATTCATTCTCGAGATATGAGCATTGCTGGTGAGATGAGATTTATTGGGCCTTGAATTGCCCAATCCTTATGCTGACAGTGCTTATCTGACATTCCACTGTTTTGAGAGGCATTAGCCTATTTATTCCAACTGTGTTAAATAATAAAGACATGAATTTACACAAATATGTTTAACTGGTACACTGAAAAAGTTATGTACAGAGATTTAAAGACACTAGTGATTATCTTAAATGAGATTTTATTTTTAACCCTCATTATGAGCACCCAACCTGACTATTTTTTATCTTGGGGAATCCTTCAAATGTTTATTTGTGCTGATCAATTCCTGGTTAATCTCATGACTTCCTCCCCTATTGTTTGTATTACTTCACACAGTAATATTAGACAGGCATTTTAAAAGTAGATCTTTTGAAGCATTCAATATTAAGGTCACAATTTATAAACTCTCCACAGCTGAAATAACACAGCTGAAAAATGCCAAAGGCTTGTAGTGGATCTGTCTGAGATGCGTTTGAATAGAGGTGTTGCCACTGGTTACTGCTTAGCTGGTTCCAGACTGTTAGCTCACTTCCTTGCCTTCATAACAAGATGACACAGCCTGTTTAACAAACAAATGAGGCCGCGGCTTGCTTACTGCAGCAGAAATTTAGAGATTAGACCTGACTCCTCCAGGGTGTAATGCTTAGACTCTGGGATTCTCTGTCCATTCAGTTGTGACAGTCGTTTTCTTTCTGCCTCTGCCCACTGTCAGCTGACTCACCAGATGAATGAGTCCGCCATGGGTGGATGTGAGAAAAGTTACATTATAAATGGTTCATTGAGCGTGTAGTTAAATAGCATTGGCTGATATATAAAAAAACAGTGGGAGGGATGCACCCCTGGGCAGAGAACTTCTGTTCAGAGCAGGCTACTTAAGAGGAGAGGTATGCAGTAACTACAGTGCTGTGTAGTTGGTGGCATACAAATCACAGAGCCACAATTGACACCTTGGGCTGAATCTTTGCTCCTGAGGCAGATAGCAGGAGTTAGGAAATTTCCCAGCTCACTGCAAGCCATGTTAGACCTGATTTCCATTCCGGGGCAAGGGGAGTGGGTATGGGGTAGATTTGGGCAAGCCACGCCAGACAGAGAATTAGAGGTGGCCATTGGGGCTCCCAGGTGCTGGTGTGGGCTGCTTAAAAAGCCCCCCCTGTATTCTCGGAGGCTTTTAATTCTAGAGTCTGAAAAGAAATGGCTGCTGAGATGATAGATGCATTGGTATGAATTCCAAACTTCCCTAGATTCTGAAAAGGTTCTATCAAATTGGAAACTTGGAAATGCAGCTCCTCTATCCAAGAAAGAAAGGAGACAGAAAACTTAATCAATTAGCTCAACGTGTGTCACAGAGGAAGTGCTACTGTCTATTATTAAGGAAGTTACAGCAAGGGGCTTGCAAACTGGCAGAGTCACCATGATTTTATGAAAGGAAAATAGTATTTGACAAATTTGTTATAGCTCTTTAAGAAAATAACCAGCAAGATGGATAAAGGGAACCTGAGATGTAGTGTACTTGGATTTCAAAACAGCATTTAACAAAATGCCACATGAAATATTACTACACTAAATAAGAACTCTTGCAGGCAGCACAGGGGATGCTGGTGGCATAGGCATGATGGTAATGTTACAGGATCACTAATCTAGAGGCCCAGACTTATGATCTGGCTCATAGGGCAGATGTTGAAATAACAGCTATTAGAATATAAATTCAATTAATAAATCTGCAATTAAAAGCTATTCTAATGGTGACCACAAAACCATTGTCAATTGTAATTAAATCTAGTTCACTGACGCCCTTTAAGAAAGGAAATCCAAAATTGACAAAACATATATATATTTAATATATAAATAAATGAAAATCCAATTATGTAATTAAAGCCCATTAAGGCAAGATAAATGATGTGTCAAGGCTGCAGCATGTGGGACCTCTTGGATAACATTACTGCATGTTTGCAGTAGGTGTTTACAGCTCAAGGAGTTTCAGCTCAGAATCACTGAACTAGAGACTGGGCTGTAGACACTGCGACACATCAGGGAAGGGAAAATTAGTCTGGACACTTTGCATCAGGAAGCAATCAGACCACTTATGATAGGGTGTTCTGATTTGGTCAGTGGCCAAGGACTAGAGGATGTGAATGCAAGTGAGGCAAATACAGGGATTCAGAAGGCAGGACTGTCAGCCTCTGCAATTGTTCAATATGTTTCTCTCAGATTGTTTGGACTGCAGGATGGATAAGCAGACTGAAAATGGCACTGTGGTATAGAAAGCTACTCAATTGGGGGAAGCAAAAACAAATGTAGAGATAGTAGAGGACAGTATAGCGAGGGGGTTGACACCATTCGCTGCAGCAAAATGCAAGAGGCTACATTGCCTGCTCGATGCTATGGTTCAGAACATCTGCTCAGAGCTGGAGAGGAATTTGCAGTGGGAGAAAGAAAATCCAGTTGTTGGGTCTATGTAGGTACCAATGACATAAGTTTAACAAGGTTTTGCGTACAGTATATGATGATTTAGGCACTAAATTGAAAAGCAGAGCTCCAAGGTGGAAAACTCTAGATTATAACCTGAACCGCAAACAAATTGGCACAGGATACATAAAATTAGAGCAATGAATACGTGACTCAAAGACTGGTACAGGAGAGTTGGTATCTGGCTTGTGGGGCAGTGGTCTACATTTGAACCATGCTAGAAGCATTGTTCTTGTAAGCTGCATAACTTGGGAGGTAGAGAGGGTTTCAACTACATAGTGGAGGCAAGGGATCAAATGTGGAAAGATGTGGTATATCAAAGAGTAGAGACAAGCTGAGAGGAAAAAAGTAATACGGAAAATGAGGGTGAACTAATGGCATAAAGGGATTATGAGAAAATATTTAAGAACGTACCAATGATCAGGATTAGATTTTACAATGATAGCAAAAGGATAAAACTAAAGATGGTGTATCTAAATATACATTGCATTCAGAACAAAATAAACAAATAGCACATATTGAAATAAATAAATATGATCTGATAGCCATCACAGAAATGTGGCTGCAGAATGACAAGAATTGGGTCCTGAATATTGAGACTTTCAAGAAGAATAGGAAGTTATGTGAAAATGGAGAAGTATCACTGTTTATCAAGGATGGCATTTTGTGCAATACTTAGAGATGATCTTTGGTTCATGAGATCAGGGTGTAAAATCGGTTTGCGTGGAAATGAGAAATAATAGGTGAAAGAAATCACCAGTGGTCTAAGGTACCTCCTTACATTAATCACTGCATAGGACAAAGTAGACAAGAAGAAACATTGGCGGAATTTTCCAACCATTTCTGCCAGCAAGATCTTCTTCACTGATGGTGAACCACCATCGTGGGTTCCCAGGTGGTGGTGGTGGTGGTGGTTGGGGGGGGGGGGGGGGGGGTGGTGATGAACAAGGGGGGAGCAGTTTCCAGTGTTGGGACCAGAAGATACCACCACCAGCCAATGGTAAAGCCACCTCAGCTAGTGCAAAACATGCTGCAGGGACACATGAAAATCCTGCTTGTTGGGTGCTTGTGTTAAAGAGACAGTAGTAATCATGGGTGATTTTAGTGTGCATATAAACTAGAAAAGTCAGATTGGCAAAGGTCATCTGGATGAGGAGTTAATAGAATGCTTTTGTGATAGCTTATTAGAACATAGAACATTACAGCACAGAACAGGCCCTTCGGCCTTCGATGTTGTGCCGACCAAAAATAAAAAGCAATGCCCCTTCAAACTAAACCATTCCCTTCTCTTCTATATACTTATCAATTAACCTCTTAAACGCCACCAAACTTGGCGCATCTACAACAGCTGCAGGCAGGGCATTCCACTCCCTAATCACTCTTTGAGTAAAGAACCTACCTCTGATATCCGTCCTATAACTCATACCCCTTAATTTAAAGCTGTGTCCCCTCGTGCTAGCTTTCTCCATCCTAGGAAAAAGGCTATCACTGTCCACCCTATCTAAACCTCTAATCATCTTATATGCTTCAATAAGATCCCTCTTAGCCGCCTCCTTTCTAACGAAAACAACCTCAAATCCTTCAACCTCTCTTCATAGGACCTGCCCTCCATACCAGGCAACATCCTGGTAAACCTCCTCTGTACCCTCTCCAATGCCTCCACATCTTTCTTATAATGTGGCGACCAGAACTGCACACAATACTCCAAGTGCGGCCGCACTAGAGTTTTGTACAGCTGCAACATGATGCTGCGGCTCCTAAATTCAATCCCCCTACCAATAAAAGCTAAGACTCCATATGCCTTCTTAACAACTTTATCCACTTGACTGCCTACTTTCAGGGATCTATTGACACATACACCAAGATCCTTCTGTTCCTCAACACTATTAAGAGCCCTACCATTAGCCCTATACTCTACACATTTATTGTTCCTGCCAAAGTGCATTACCTCACACTTTTCCACATTAAACTCCATTTGCCACCTCTCGGCCCAGCTCTGCAACTTGTCCAAGTCACTCTGTAAACTAAAACACCCCTCTTCACTATCTACCACACCACCGACTTTAGTATCATCTGCAAATTTACTGATCCATCCCTCAATACCCTCATCCAGATCATTTATAAAAATTACAAACAGCAGGGGCCCCAAAACAGACCCCTGAGGCACACCACTCGTCACCGAACTCCACGATGAATATCTCCCATCAACCACCACCCTCTGTCTTCTATCTGCCAGCCAATTCCTAATCCAATTAGCTAAATCACCCTCTATTCCACACATCTGCATTTTCTGTAGAAGTCTTCCATGGGCCACCTTATCAAACGCCTTACTAAAGTCCATATATACTACATCAACCGCCTTACCCCCATCCACCTCTCTGGTCACTTTCTCAAAAAACTCAATGAGGTTAGTAAGGCATGACCTACCCTTCACGAAACCATGCTGACTATCCCCAATCAATTCATTTCTCTCTAAATAACTATAAATCCTATCCCTAATAATTCTCTCCAATACCTTGCCCACAACAGAAGTAAGACTCACTGGCCTATAATTCCCTGGAAGGTCTCTCTTCCCCTTCTTAAACAATGGGACCACATTCGCTATCCTCCAGTCCTCCGGAACCACACCCGTAACCAACGAGGACCTGAAGATCAGAGCCAGAGGCTCTTCAATCTCCTCTCTTGCCTCCCAGAGAATCCTAGGGTAAATCCCGTCCGGCCCAGGGGACTTATCCAACTTCAAACCCTCGAGAATTTCTAGCACATCCTCCCTATCTACTACAATACTTCCCAATTTGCAACCCTGTACCTCAGTGTTCTCCATAGCTACATTTCCAGCATGTAAAGCAACACATTCGAGAATCAAGTAAAATTCAGGTTATATTAAACTTATTGTTGTGACAGGATTAATTATGACCTCAGAGTAAAGACACTGTTGGATATCAGTGACCACAATATGATTTAATTTTAGCCAGATTGAAAAGGAGAAGAGTGGATCTAAGACTAGTATTGAAAATTAACTTAAATAAGGGCAACTATGTGAGCGTGAAAGCTGAGCTAGAGGATGGATCAATAGTGTAGTAATGACAGATGTTTAAAGGGATATTTCAGAATATTTAGAATAAGTGTATATTCCTACTCAAAAAAGTATTCTTTAATCTGTTCCTTCACTGTTGTTGAGTTCCTTTTAATGTTTGGATTTTGGCTATGATTCCTTATGTGGATTCCTTTGGAATTTATTCTGCTTACAGGATCATTAGCTTCCCAGTGAAGCCTATGTACTAATGGGGCCAAAGGCATGGTTCACCCTCAGCAGGTTCAGGACCTGCCATGGCCCGTGCTTGACCACCCTCCATAGATGGGGCTTTAGCACCAGCCCCCTAAATGCCTGTGGGAGTGAGCAAACTGTGCACCACATCAGAGACCTTTCCATACTCAACACAGCAGGACTGGGAGAAACCGCTTGGTTTAGGGACTTTGCATTCACTAAATAAATAAATAAATATAACTGTTGCTGAGCCAAAATACAGTAAGAAGTCTCACAACACCAGGTTAAAGTCCAACCAATTTATTTGATAGTAAACTCACAAGCTTTTGGGGTTTGCCCCTTTATCAGGTGAATGGAGAGTTCTGGCTTCAGACAGAGCCAAAATTCCAGAACGCCCTTTCTAACAGCACTGTCAATGTATCTCCACCATATACACAGCAACAGTTTAGGAAGACATTTCACTACCGCCACCTTTTCAAGGGCAATTAGTGATGGGCAATATATGCTAGCCTAGCCAGCAATGCCCACAACCTATACATGAATATATATTAAAAAAGACATGGATAGAAAATTGGTTAGCCAACGAGAAACAGAGGAGGGAATAAAGAGTCATCTTTGAGTTGCACGATATAGCCAGTGGAGTGCCATAGTGATCATTTACTGGAGCCTCAACTATTTACAATTTATATCAATGACTTGTATGTGAAGACTATCTGTATATGATGGTTGCTGAATTTGCTGATGACACAAAGGTAGGTAAGAGACTAAGTTGTAATAAGGACTTAAGATCCTGCAAGGGATTCAGATACATTAAGTGGGTTAGCAAAAATTGACAGATGGAATATAATGTGGGAAAGTGTAACCTGTCCACATTGACAGGAAGAATAGAAAAGCAGCATATTACTTAAATGGAGAGAGACTGGAGAATTCTGAGGGATCTGGGTGTCCTAAAAGTTTAAAGTTTATTTATTTATTAGTCACGAGTAGGCTTACATGAACACTGTAATTAACTTGCTGTGAAAACTCCTAATCACCACACTCTGGTGCCAATTTGGGTACACTGAGGGAGAATTTAGCATGGCCAATGCACTTAACCAGCTCATCTTTTGGACTGTGGAAGGAAACTGGAGCGTTTGGAGGAAACCCATGCACATACGGGGAGAGCATGCAAACTCGGCACAAACAGTGACCTGACCTGGGAGTTGAACCTGGATTCCTGGCGCTATGAGA
The DNA here is from genome assembly GCA_024679065.1 of Sphyrna mokarran. Classification (NCBI taxonomy): domain Eukaryota; kingdom Metazoa; phylum Chordata; class Chondrichthyes; order Carcharhiniformes; family Carcharhinidae; genus Sphyrna; species Sphyrna mokarran. The sequence continues at coordinate 17,277,211 of JAGIQG010000014.1, forward strand.
CAGCAGTATTAATCACAGTGCCACATGAATTATAAAATGTTGCAATGCAGGAATAACAAGTGAACAGTAAGGCAAATGGAATGTTGTCATTTATTACAAGTGAAATAGAATATAAAAGCAGGGAAGATTTACTATAATTGTATAGCATGTGGGTGAAGCAGCATCTGTGCATAGTTTTGGAGTCCTTATTTGAGAAATGGCTTAATTTCATTAGGGGCAAGGAGAGAAGATTCCCTTGATTGATTCCTGTGATGAATGGGTTTTTTTTATGAGGAAAGGTTAGACAGGTTGGACCCCTATCCATCAGAGTTTCAAAGAATGAGAGGTGATTTTATTGCAATATCTAAGATTCTGAGGGGACTTGACTGAGAAGATGCTGAGAGGATGTTTCTTCTTATGGGAGAGACTGGGACACAACTTGAAAATAAGGGACCTTAATTTTAAAATGGAGATGAGGAAAATTTGGTTCCTCCCGAGATTCTTTATCTGTAGTTCCCCTCATGCGAATGCATGACTGACAAGGGAATCAAACAGTAGAGGAAATAGACATAGGACATAGAAAAACTACAGCACAAATGGGCCCTTCGACCCACAAGTTGCGCAGATGATATCCATACCTACTAGGCTTACCTATAACCCTCAATTCTGTTAAGTTCCATGTACTCATCCAGAAGTCTCTTAAAAGACCCTATAGAATTTGCCTCCACCACCATTGACGGCAGCCGTTTCCACTCACCCACCACCCTCTGAGTGAAAAACTTACCCCTGATATCTCCTCTGTACCTATTCCCCAGCACCTTAAACCTGTGTCCTTTCATAGCAACCACTCCAGCCCTTGGAAAAAGCCTCTGAGAATCCACCCGATCTATACATGAAAGCAAAGGGATCTCTGGGATCAACAATGATCTTTTCAAGTGGCGGAGCAGGCGTAAGGGGCTAAGTGCCAATTCCAGCTCCTGATTCACATGTTTGTAACTTTGAAGGAGGAATTGTGTTATAGACAGGAAGAGGATTAACTTAAAACAGTACTCATTTCTCCTTTTGCCACCCATCCATAAATAGAAATTTATTTTATTATCCTTTGTATAAATGGTGGCACATTTCCTCTTGATTTTGGTGTGATCCAATTTTCTATTAATAACCCCACAGCAAACTTGAGATAGGATAAACTGAAAAGGGTTAGTTTATTTGCACACATTCAAAACACAGAAAGGAAAATGCAATGTCATCCCTTCACAGTTATTACAGTGAGACAGGATAAAGGATGGTTTCACAGTGCAGAGATCTCGGAGAAAATAAATATTGTTTCACATGGGTGCCAGAGTCTAGAATCAAAGTTCAACAATGTATTCCTTCAAAGAATGTGGCAAGCTAAAAACCGTGGGTGGCACAGTGCAGGGTGGGCCTGGATAAGAAGCTCTGTCAGAGAGTTGGTGCAGACTTGATTGTCTGAATAGCCTCCTCCTGTGCTGTAGGGATTTTATACTGTATAATTTACTTCTCCGTGATGTGACTTCACATGATGAGATAGGCAGCGATGGTTCAGTTGTGTCGGTGATGATACAGAATTTCTAGCAGATGCAGTGTAGATGGGCCAGGTGTTCTACCTGGATAGAGCTTCTTATCTGTGCGGCTGATAGTCAAATGATAGAGCAGTCTGAGGTATTCACCTCAGCAAGGCCAGAGGCCTATGTCACATGACACCCCCACCTGGTCTTCAACATTTTTAAAAATGATTTGTTCATGGGATGTGGGCTTCCTTGGCTGGATCACCATTTATTAAAGCGGGCATTTAAGAGACTACCACATCGCTGTGGATCTGGAGTCACGTGTAGGCCAGACCAAATAAGGGCAACATATTTCGTTCTGTAAAGAGCATGAATGAACCAATGGGTTTTTTTTTTTTACGACTGTTGACAATGGTTTCCTGTCACTAATAGACTTCTAATTCTAGGTTTCAACCACGTTCCAGATGGATGTGTATTCATCTTTTGGAGTATGGCTTCGAAGATTGCTGAATGTTTCAGCCATTCTGAATTGACAGAAAGGTTGTGGGGCCTTTTGTCTTAACAAAACATCAATCTCCTTCTGGCCAGCCTGGGTTATCAAATGGAAATGGCCTTTGTACAGCTCTCTTAGATGTTGGGCTGTGTAGTCCACAACTGGCCTCAAAGATAGCAAGGTGCAAGTTTTCCTGAAACTGCGATGTCCATTCTTTTGATAAGAGGTCACAGACAGACAGAGATTCAGCCAATTTGAAGATTTAGTTCAGTTTTAAAATTGATTAAAGTAGCAATGAAGCTATCAATGCGTATTTTATTAAAAAAAATACAGGGTGAGGTCTTAGTCCCTCACAACTAGGATAGTCAAAAGAGTCTGAAGCAACAGGGAGAATGAGGAGTAATTTTCCAATCCAGTGTCCTTTCCATCCTGAAATGTGGAATGGCTGCAATACAGGTAAATTGTTCCTTTTGCCAACATTCATTTTTGTTTTTTTTTTCTATCACTTTTGGCATTACACCCTTTACCCCTCCTGAATGCCAAATCTGTGGAGCAAAAGAAAATTAATGTCCTGTGAAAGAAAAGTAAAGCAAAGTGGATGTGAAGGGGGAAAATATTTAAAAGAATGGGCAGGGTCAATGTGGGTAAAATATTTCCCCTGTTTTGGGAAGCTAAAAACACAATTCAATTTCAAAAATTAAACACAATTGACACAATGGGCACAATTTCAAAATAAGGGAGAAGCCATTTAAGACCAAGATGAGGAGAATTTGTTTTTTCTGTGCACAGAGGTTAAGAATCATTGCAGTTTTCTAACCTAGATATTGTGGAAGCTTGGTCATTGATTAGGTTTAAAGTAGAGATTGACAGATTTCTAAATACCATTGGCATCAAGGGATATGGGGATAGTGTAAAGGAAAAGCATTGAAGTGGATGATCATTCATGATGGTATGGAGTAGTGGAGCAGAGCAAGGTGAGCTGATGGCCTAAATCTGTTCCTATCTTTATATGTAACATGTAGAATGACAAAATAGTTCTCCAGTGCAGAAGAAGACCATTTGAACCATCAAGTCTCCAAACGAGCATCTTTCCTAAGCCTATAACCCCTCTCTCTTTTATGACAATTTTAATCCACCTAACCTGCACATCTTTGGACTGTGGGAGGAAACCCCCGCAGACACACAGAGAATGTGCAAATTCCATTCAGGCACTCACCCGAAGCTGGCATTGAACCTAGGTCCCTGGCACTGTGAGGAGGCAGAGCTAGCCACTGTGCTGCCCTATGAAAAGGGAGGCAGATTGCATGCCATTAATCTGAGCAGCAGGAGGGGTTTAGAGGGCATCATTAAAGGAGTATGGTGCGCGGGTTGTTGAAGATTTACCAAAAAGGGTCTAACAACCGCGAGATGCTAGCCTGCCAACAGGGACTTGGAGGTCATGTGTTTTTAATCATCAAAATTAATTTTAATTTTGAATTTAACTTGGGAAAACTGCTTTGGTGATGACTTGTAACAGATGAACATGTGTGAGCAAGGCACAAGGAGGCATCAAATTTTGAAAGAACTGCAAAATTAAAATTTATTTTTTGATTCAGATTACCATGATTTAACGGCAATCAAATTAACTGGACTTGTGTGTAGCATCCTGAGGAAATGCTATTTGGTCTGAGAAACTGATTATAATAGTCCAGCACTCACTGACTTACCCGGCACGTATTCCTATCCCTCCCCTACCCCATCTCCCACCCCAACCACCGAGTCCTTTCTCTTGCTGAATTGCATTTAATTACTGCTAGAAGCTTTTCATACTGTCTGTTTCACTCCTCGTAACTTGTCAACCTTGGTTCAGTGGGTAGCACTGCTGCCTCTGAGTCAGGAGATCATGAATTAAAGCCTACTCGGGAGACTTGAGCACATAATCCAGCTCTGTGTTTTACTGAGGATGAGCCACGCTATTGTCTTATTTGGCTTTTCAGCCGGAAGTGAATGATCTCTTGGCACCACTGAAGAGCAAGGTTTACTCCTGGTCATCATTTATCCCTCAACTCAGGCTAAAACAGATTATCTGATCGTTTTTTTTATCTTATTTGCTGTATGTGAATTTTTAGCGCATGCCAATTTCTTCCTGTATTTTCCTACAAATTAACAGTTCAAAAGTAGGTTATTAAGGATCTTCGAAGAATAAGAGCGATTTGGCATAAATATAACAGTCTGAATTTTGCACATATATTCCCCCCTCGCATTAGTTGAATTTGTTAATACAGAGTCCTATAAATGAGTATTGCGGAATACAAGATATGTTGTTGAAGCTTTTCTTCTTGTACTTACCAGGGCATTTTGCAAGGACACCAATGTAAAGGGAACAACAATTTATGCTTCATGAGGGAAGAGTGCTGATTGGAGCTCCTTAACATTTGCTATATTTGAATCTGCAGTTGCGTGTAATAATTTCCTTAGTGTCTTAATGGGCTCCATCCTGCACTCAAATTCGCCTTTGAAATGAAGTAGCCAAATGACCTTATTGGCAACCTCATTAATAGGGCCTGAGGCATTTGCACACCAGGCAAGCTTGCTGAAATAGGACAGATCGAAGCCATCCTGCGGGATGATGTCTACTCAGATCAGATCGCTGGATCTCACACAACCTGATGAACAGACCTAAGGCTGCCACTTTCAATTCCGGAAATTGCCCAGTCTACCTCAGACTACTCTGGAAGAGTGAGGTATATCAAAATTTTGGGCAACAAGTGAAACTAGCTGTTTCACGCTACTACTGTGCAGTAGCAACATGAGTGATATTCACCACTAACAAGATGCTGCTGTCAAGACAAGAAAAAAGTTTTGCCCAGCAGACATGTGAGTAAGATGAATTTCAGTGCCTGTGATGCCAGGTATATAAGCTGTACATCCTAAAGACGAGCAGATTCTATCAACAGCATGCGCCTCTGGCTGTTTGCAACAGACAAGGTATCAACTGTACCTAACCAGCCTGTGCTTGCAAAACTCAAAACAGCGTGTCGATCATAAGATGTAATTGTGTGACTGGATGACATTTGCTAAATAATCCTGAGTGTTCTAAAAATTATGCTGACAATCAATTTAAGTTTATCAGTTGGGCTGGCAGTGTGATTTACTGAAGTGTACTGGAAGCTAAAAGAGAAAATGCTGGAAAATCTCAGCAGGTTTGGCAGCATCTGTAAGGAGAGAAAAGAGCTGGCGTTTCAAGTCCGGATGACTCTTTGTCAAAGCTAAAAGGCATAGAAAGTGGGAGATATTTATACTGCAGAGTGAGGGAATGAATGATGAATCATGGCCACAGAAACCAGGAGAAAAGCTAATGGCTGTCCTCGGAGAAAATGAAGGATGTGAATGGCCAAAAAGTTGTAAGCTGTGACAGATGAAGATGTTGGTGGGAGTGGGAGGAAGATGGGACAGAGGTAAAATATAGAAAGGGCAAAAAGGTAAGGGAAGGGGGATAAAATAGGGCAAAGAGTTGGGGAGGAAGAAAGACAATAAAGAAATAAAAGGTAGAAAACAATTAAAAAATTAAATAAAATAGAATGAAAACAAAAGGAGCCAAGGTGGAGTAGCACAAATCATCTGAAGCTGTTGAATTTGATGTTGAGACTGGAAGGTTGTAGTGTGCCTAGCTGGAAGATGAGATGCTGTTCCTCCAGTTTGCGTTGAGCTTTACTGGAACATTGCAGCGGGCCAAGGACTGACATATAGGCATGGGAGCTGGATCTTGTGTTAAAATGGCAAGCAACTGGAAGGTCAGGATTCTGATTGCGCACAGACCGATGGTGCTCAGCAAAGCAATCATCTAGTCTACGATATAGAGGAGACCACACTAGGAGCAGCAGATGTAATACACCAAATTGAAAGAGATGCAAGTGAAAAGTTGCTTAACCTGGAATGAATGTTTTGGACCTTGGATGGTAAGAATAGAAGAGGTAAAGGGACAAGTGTCACACCTTCTGCAATTGCATGAGAAGATGCCATGAGTGACGGGAGAGGTGTGAGGAATAGTGGACTAAGTTATCCCAGAGGAGCAGTCTATGCAAATGCTGACAGGGGGAGTGAAGGGAAGATGTGGTTGGTGGTGGCATCACGCTGGAGTTGACAAAATTGATGGAGGATTATGCTTTGCATGCAGGTGGGGTGAAATGTGAGAATAAAGGGGGACTCTATCCTTGTTCTGGGAAGGAGTGGAGGAGGTGAGGGTCATGGCATGGGTGATGGACTGCATGCTGTTGAAGGCCCTGTCAACAATTGTAGAGGCTGAGGAAAAAGGAGCACGTGTTAGAAGCATCACTTTGGAAAGTGGCATCATTGGAACAAATGCGATGAAGGCAAAGTAGCTGAGAGAAAGGGATGGAGTCCTTACAGGATGTGGGGTACGAAGAGCTGTAATCCAAATAACTATGGGAGTCATTTGGCTTGTAATGGATATTGGTACGTAGTCTGTTGCGTGAAATGGAGTCAGAAAGGTCCAGGAAGGGAAGGAAAGTGTTTGAGATGGACCAGGTGAAGGCCTTGGAGGAGTGGGAATTGGGAGCAAAGTTGATGAATTTTTCAAGGTCTGGATGAGAGCGTGAAGCAGCACCAAAATAGTCATTGATATACTGGTAAAGGAGTTGTGGGAGGGGACCTGGGTAGGCCTGGAACAAGAGATGTTTCACATACCCCATAAAAAGACAAGTGTAACTAGGACCCATGCAGGTACCCATTGCTACTCCTTTGATTTGGAGAAATTGTAATGAGTTAAAGGAAAAGTCGTTGAGAGATAGAATGAATTCAGCCAGGCGGAAAGTGGTAGTGAATGGGAATTGTTCAGGCCTTTTTTCAAGAAAGAAGCAAAGAGCTCTCAGTCCGTCCTGGTGTGGGATGGAGAGATTACACATCCATGGTGAATAGGAGGCGGTTAGGACCTGTAAACTGAAAGCTGCCAATTTGATACAGGGCATCAGAGGAATCCTGGACATAGGTGGGGAGGAATGGACCAGGGGAGTGAAGATAGAGTCAAGGTAAGAAGAAATAAATTGGAGCAGGAGCATGCTGACACACAATATGTCTACCTTTTTGTTGATTTTGGGAACTAGGTAGAAGCGGGCTGTCTGGGGTTGTTGGACAATGAGGTTGGAAGCTATGGGGAAAGTATTTGGAGGAAATTAGATCAGTGACGGTGTTGGAGATAATGGCTTGATGTTCAGTGGTGTGGTCATGGTCCAGGGGAAGGTAGGAGAAAGTATCTGAGAGTTGGCACTAGCCTCTGTGAGGTAGATGTCAGTACGCCAGACAACAACAGCACCCCCTTTGTTGGCAGGTTTCATGGCAATGTCAGGGTTGGACTTGAAGGAGCAAAGGGCAGAAAGTTTGGAAGGAGAGAGGTTAGAATGGATAGGGAGGGCAGAAACATTGAGACAGCGATGCCCAACAAAGGTTCTCGATGAAAAGATTGCAGTTAGGTAATTATCCTGGTGGAGGTATCCACTCGGAGTCAGAATGTTGGAGGCATGTGAAACAATCTGTAGAACAGGAGGAGGACTCTTGCCTAAACAAGTGGGCATGGAGACAAGGCAACAGAAGAAGAGTTCAACATCATGTCAAGCCCGGAATTCATTGAGATGGGTATGTAAGGGTACAAAGCTGAGTCCTTTGCTGAGAACAGCACACTCAGTCTCAGAGAGGAGAAGAGGGCATGGGAAGGACACAGCAAGAGCTGGGGCTACAAGAGATGGAATTCAAGGGATTGAGTTCTGTGCAGATGGTCCTGTTCTTTTCAGACAAAAGAACATGTACACACAATATGCCTTTTGAAACTAAGTAAATTCGGCAAAAACCATTCTCTAGGCAATGCATTGCCCAACTCAAGTTAATCTGCCTAGTTTGAATTTCAACAAAGATTGGGGCACTTAACTGTCAGTCATTTAACTGCTGTGTTTTCCATGTTAATGCCTCTATCAATCAGAGACCATCTATCAACCAATTAGCATTCTTCTCTCATGAAATAGAAATGGTTGTTCCCTTTACATCTGGTATTCTTGTGAATAGTCCTGATGAGTGCAAGACGTAAAGCTTTGACAGCATGTGTCCTTTTTCAGCAGTACTCAAGTTCTATACAATGCCTATTGGTTGACTGATTCAAAAGTCATTTTAGAGGAAATAAAAACATCCAAACAGCTCTGGAATGTACAATTTGATACATTACAGAGAGGAAAAAGAGTTATAGTAGATAGGAAATATAATGTCATTGAGAAAAACATTTTCTCTTACTGCAAACCATTTTTGTGTCATTGACAATTCCCATTAAAAATATGTTGTGGTAAAATTGCACTGAACAAGGAACACATAACATCTTTGCATAAAGTTCTTCTGTCTGCAATTTTAACAGAAGTTTTAATCTGTTTGATTTAAAAAGATGATCAGCAAGACCAAAACAGTGGGCACATTAGGCAACCAAATACTAATGTACTGTGTGCAATTTTAATCCATGTAAAAGGCCTGCTTCCTCCAAATGAAGAGTGTCACCATGTTGTGAGGCACGAATGTGGTTTATTCCAGTAGAATCATAACCCAAAACAGGTCTGTGCTTTCAGGCAAGGAACGGGGGAAAAAAAACGAAGAGAACAAAATTAAAAGCCAGCTGAAATTTCAGGAAGCGGGAAATCACAGCTTATTCGGCTGATCCATTTCTCTACAACCTGCAATCCACCAAAATCACTGCACTCCTCCAACTCTGGCCTCTTCATGTGCCCAGTTTAATCATTGCTTTATTTGCAAGGCACTAAGTTCTGAAATTCCCTCCGTAACCCACTGTCTCTTTAAAGTGCTCTTTAAAACCTACCCGTTTTGCACGATTTTTGTCATCTATCCTGATATCCCCTGATGTGGCTTGGTGTCATGTGTTGTCTGACAATGTTCCTATGCAGTATCCTGGAATGTTTTGCTGTGTTGAAGGCACTATAGAAGCATTAGGCGTTGCTTGACAATGTTCCTATGCAGCATTTTGGGACTTTATAGAAACATTAAACATTTGTGAAGTAGTGAAGGGATGAGAAAATAAAATGGAGTCCACGCTGCCTTGCAAGATTTAAGGGGAGTCTGTCTGACTTTGAAAAAATGAGATATTTTTAGTACAGCACTGGCATTATTTTTTATGGGAGTGATAATAAATGCAGGAAGGAAGATGACACAGGAATTAAATATGAATATTAAAAGTGTGTATGATAATATTAAACACAGAACCACAAGATATATCAGTAATTTATGTGAGCTGCTTTTAAAGCTGGAATATCATTTGTTTTTGATTCCCACAGTCCCTCTTTAAACCACATTGATCTTGATGGAAGTCACGGCCCATCCATAAATCAGACCGTTACTGAAATATAATGTAAATAATCCCTAGGAGGACAATGACTACATAATTATGGACATTGCATGTAATCCTTCTTACTACATTTCAGCTTCCCTCAATGGAATACAATATACTTTAATTTATGTAATGTCTTGTCGAATTTAAAGCCGCTCAAAGGGCTTCACTGTTTCAGCTCAGTGCTGGAGTGTCAGCCCACGTTATTGTTTTCAAGTCTGTGGAGAGAGATTCAAAGATGCGAGCTTCTGACTGAGGATAGTGTAAATCACTCGGTGAAGATTGATACTGTTCTACATCTCAGACAGGACAGTGTGACATTATATTTGACAGTCTCCTAAGCTGCTAGAGCATGCACACAAGCCATTTAAATGTAGCAGCTTTGAATTATAATTAAACCTGAACTATTGGATTTGTAGGACCTGTTATTCCACACTCTGACAGTTCACGTTGCTACTCCCTTCTTCTCACTGTATAGTGATTTTTTTTTTAATCTTGCTCAGTTGGAGCATACCAATCACTATTCATCAATGCAAATTATGCCCTTTTTGAGCAAGAGGTCAACGAGAGCATGCTCTCCACTCCAGAAGCCTTGGACGAACCTATATTTGAGGTCACCATTGCAGATGCCAGAACAGCCTTCTTGATGATCAACCCATGGAAAGCAACTGGCCCGGATGTGGTGTCCAGATGAGCATTCAGATCCTGTGTGGACCAGCTTGTGGGGGTATTCACAGACACCTTCAACCTCTCTTTGTAACAATCTGAATTCCTATCTACTTCAAGAAGATGACCATCATCCCAATCCCAAAGAAAAGCCAGGCAGCATCCTTAATGATTATCATCTGGTGGCTCAAAAGTACTTTGAAAGATTAGTCATGGCATGAATCAATTCTGGCTTCCATGTTTATCTGGATACACTACAGTTCATCTACTGCCACAACTGATCCACAGCAGGCACCATCTTCCTGGCCCTTCTTAACCCTGGAACACCTAGATTCCTGTTTCTCGACTACAGCGTGGCCTTCAACACTATCATTCCCACTCCAAAGGTTGATTGGCCATGGTAAATTGCCCATTGTTGTCAGAGGAACTGGGAAGGTAAATATGTGGTGTTATGGGGATAGGGCCTGGATGGGATTGTTGTCATTGCAGAACCAAATTCTGCATTGTTGATTCTATGAAACTCATCTCCAAACTCTGTGGCCTAGGGCTCAGCTCCTCCCTCTGCAAGAGGATCCTGAACTTCCTAAGCCACAGATGTAGTCAGTAAAGATAAGCAACAATACCTCCTCCATAACCATTCTCAACATTGGTATCCAATAAGACTGTGTCCTCAGCCCTTTATTATACTCCTTATACACCTATAGTGCTTGGCCAAATTCCTGTTCAACTCAATTTTCAAGTTTGCTGATGACACCACTCTAGTGGGTTGGATCTCAAGCAATGGAAAGAGATTGAGAATCTTGCGAACCTTGTGAGGGATATGGGCCAAATGCAGGCAATTGGGATTAGCTTCGGGCAGCATGGACAGGTTGGGCCAAAGGGCCTGTTTCCACATTGTAAACCTCACAAAATTATACAAACCCTACAGTGCAGAAAGAGGTCATTTGGCCCACCCAGGCCTTACCCCCGTATCCCTACATATTTACCTGCTAATCCCTCTAACCTATGCATCTCAGGACACTAATAAGCAATTTTAGCATAGCCAATCCGCCTAACCCAATCACATCTTTGGGCTGTGGGAGGAAACCGAGCACCCGGAGGAAATCCCACACTGATACAAGGAGAATGTACAAATTCCACACAGGCAGTGACCTGAGCCAGGAATTGAACAGTGAAGCAGTGAAGCAGCAGTGCTAACCACAGTGCTACCATGCCATCTCTATGACTCTATGATCTCTAACTGGTATGACAACATTAATCTATCCCTCAGTATCAACAAAATGAAGAAGGTAGTCATCGACTTAAGGAAGCATAGTGGAGGACATGCCCCTGTCTACATCAATGAGGACGATGTAGAAATGGTCGACAGCTTCAAGTGTTTAGCTATCCACATCATCAACAACATGTTCTGGTCCCTCCATGTGATTCTATTGTTAAGAAAGCCTCTATTTTCTCAGAAGACAAAGGAAATTTGACATGTTCGCTATGACTCTGACCACATTTGCATTAGAAAACATTTTTGTTGTATCACAGCATGGTACCATTCCTGCTCTGTCCAAGACCACAAGAAACAACAAAGCCGGTCCATCACTCAAACCAACTTCCCACCTGTTGACACTGCCTACACTTCCACTGCCTCAGAAAAGCAACCAGCATAATTAAGGATCCTGCACACTCTGGACATTTTGTCTTCCACCTTGTTCCATCAGGAAAATGATACAAAAGTCTGAGGTTGTGTACTAAATGATTCAAGGACAGTTTCTTCCTTGCTGCCATCAGGCTTTGAAATGGACCTATCTTTATAAGATGACCTTTTTCTACATCAAACTTTAAATGCTTCTGCAGCCATATGAAATCCTGGAGGACCTAAAGCATGTTATACAGAATGTAAATATACAGATAAAACAGACTATTCACCCAGTTGAACCATTCCAGTGTTATTACAAATTCTTTACAATTCTCTTTATCTTGCCATATCAGAATGTGCTTCTCTTCCATTCTCCATTGATTTTATGTAGCTTTCTCTTAAATGCATCTCAGAGTCATAGGGTGGGATTTTCTAGTCGCTCACTCCAAAACTGGAAAATTCCACCCAAGTTCAATGGACCCAATTCCTGTGGTGGGCAGGACGGGAGTTTTACCTCACAGAAAGAGATTCTTTAGCCCATTGTGTCCATGCTGACCATCAAACACCTATCTATTCTTATCACATTTTCTAGCATTTGGTCCATAGTCTTGTATACCACAGCATTTCAAGAGTGCACCTAAATGCTTCTTAAATGTTGTGAGGGTTCCAACCTCTACTGCCCTTTCAGGCAGTGAGTTCCAGTTTTTCACCACCTTCTGGGTGAAAATGTTTTCCTCAAATCCTTTCTAAATCTCTTGCCCTAACCTAAATTGTATGGCTTCTGGTTACTGATCTCTACTAAGGAGAAAATGTCTTCCTATCTATACCTCTCATAATTTTCTACATCTCAAGCATATCCTCCCTAAGCCTTCTCTGCTCTAAGGAAAAGAAACTAGTTTAACCAGCCCCTCTCCATAGTTAAAACGCTCCAGATAACATTCTGATGAATCTCCTCTCCACTCCTTCTAGTGCAGTCACATCCTTCCTATAGTGTGGCAGCCAGAATTACACACAATACTCTAACTGTGGTCTAACGAGCTTTTTATACAGTTCCATCATAGCTCTGTGTTCTTATATTCTATGCCTTGACTAATAAAGGCAGGTATCCCATGTGCCTTTTTAACCACCTTATTTATTTGTATTGCTGCCTTCAGGGATCTTTGGACATGCACATTAGGCTCCCTCTGGTCTTCCGTACGTCCTAGTGTCCTAATGTCTATTGTGTATAACCTTGCATTTAAGTTCTCCCAAAATGCATCACCTCACATTTTTTAGGGTTAAATTCCATTTGCCACTCTGATTAGTCCATGTATTTCATCCTGTAACCTAAGGCTCTTCTCCTTGCTATTTATCACATCACCGATTTTCATGTCATCTGCCAACTTACTGATCATAACTCCCGTAATCATGTCTACCTCCTGCCACTAAGCCAATTTTTGATCCAGTTCACCAAATTGCCCTGGATCCCATGGTCTCTAGCCTTCTTGATCAATCTCCCTTGCAGGACCTTGTGAAAAGCCTTACTGAATCCCGTGTAGACTACATCAACTACACTGCCCTCAACTACATACTGAGTCATCTTCTCAAAAGATTCAATCAAGTTTGTTAGACATGATGTCCCTTGACAAAGCCATTCTGTCAATCGTTGATGTATCCTTGCCTCTCAAAATGGTGATTAATTCTGTCCCTCAGAATTTTTTCCAATAATTTCCCTACCACTAGTGTTAGGCTCACAGGCCTTATTTACCTGATTTTTCACTACTTCCCTTCTTGAATTATGGTACCACATTAGCTGCCCTCCAGCCCTCTGGCACCTCACCATTGCATTTCCCTGAGTAAAGAGTTTTCCCCGAATCCTCTACTGTCATTTATCCGTGCCCATTTTATTTGCACTCCGCAACAAGTGGAAAGTTCATTGGATACATGTCGATTGTATTGAATGTTTTCATAATTTTAAGATGTCTACAGGTCATCTCTTGACATTTTCCACATAAGGAATAAGAGCAGGAATTGGACTGTACAGCTCTTTGAGCCTGCTGATATGATCTTTGCTGATCTTGAGCTTTAACTCCACTTTCCCAACCATTCCCCTTATCCCGTAATTCCTGAGGGGTAGAGAAATCCAAGGATTAACAATTCTTTAAATGAAAAAAGTTGTCTTTATCTCAGTCTTAAGTGAACAAACCTTTCGCCATGACTGCTGCTCAGTGTTTATCCTGTGAAGCCCCTTCAGAATCATGTACACTTCAGTGAGATTAGCTCTCATTCTGATAAACTCTGGAAAATATAGGCCCGATTTACTCAGCCTCTCATCATAGGTCATTTCAGAAACCAATCAGTAAGCTTTGGTCGCCAAAACTGTACATAGTATTTCAGGTATGGTTTCACCAAAACTCCATAGTAAGATCCCCTTATTCTTGTCCTCCAATCCTATTGCAATAAATTCCAACATGTAATTTGCAATCCTAATTGTTTTTTGTATTGCATGCTGACATTCTGTGTTACCGGGAGCTGTGTGAAAAGTAGTGTGACTCAGTGAATCAAATTGAAGCATGAATGTAGACAGATTTATGACAAATAAAGTTTTTTTCTAAAAAAAAACAATTTAATTTTTTAAAATCTCTCAACAATGTAAAATGTTTGAAGGAATAAAATGTGACACTCTAAACTGCAGTAGAGCAGAAATCTCCATACAAGCAACAATTCAAAATACAAAATGTTACTGTTGCAGAGACCCTGATGCACTTCATAAACTGCAATGATACGGTTTCTGTGACAGCGATTGATGGAGCATTTTTGAACAGTAGATTGTGCTGCGCAATCCCTCCTACTTAACACATCCTACCTGCTTTTGAAGAATTAAAGGCATTGTAACCCTGGTGGCTATCATGCGCTTGCCATGATAATATAAAACCCCTCCACTCACCCCCCCCACCCCCTTCAAATGAAGTAATGGCTGTGCTGTCGGTTCAGCAATGAATCATTCTGACCTGTAGGCTAAGTCTTCATTTCTTTTACAACTCAGTTTTAAAGGAAATGGAATCCTTCCCCAACCCCCGGCCTCATACAAAAAATCTGTGATAAAATTCCTCCAACTCAAATCCAGAATTAAATTGGGAGTGGCAGGAAATTGAAAATTCTCCACAACAACAAAAGGAAAATCACAATGTATGAAATCAGATTAACCTCCTGGTATGCTGCTGCCACTGTTTTATAGGCCCTCCAATCGACCTTTCATCCCTTCTGTCTGTTTAAACATTTTCCACTCCAATTAGTCCTTTGTTTTCTCATGTTTGCTGCTGAAGTGCTTCAGTAAGTGCTTTGCATTGCTACTGTGCTCTGCTAGACAGAGTTGAAATTAAAATTGGTGCCATTAAACTGTCAGAAAATGTCATCTGCTTGTCATTGGGTTGTCTCTGAGAGATTCAGCCTACCTAAAAGATTATTATTTCCATCTGATCTATCCTCACCCCTCTCGTGGAAATGGTGACTTGTTCAGGGGGGAGAGATTGGGGTTGCCAGCTCCACCACCCCTCTCTCCTTGTACCTCACATAAGTGGTGTCTTTATGAGTAAGTGGGGAATGTTCCCAGGCCATAGGTGGACGCTTCACAGTCAAGCCTCATCTTGGCCTCAGATATTTATTTTCCGTCAGTGATAAAGAATGAGAGTAACTCGTGACCTTTCTTTACCTTAATTCAGCAGTTCAGAGGCACCACCACAGCTTTGTTGGCCAAGGTTAGCTGATTCTCATGGAATGGGAATCTAGTGCCAAATGTGAGTTTGTGGTAGCACTCTTGGGAGAAAAGCAGGAGAGTCCTGCCTGATCCTGACCAATATTTGATTCTCAACAACATCACTGAAAAAGGTATCTGGCCATGGCTGTCCATGGGATCTTGCTTTTCTGCCTTACAGCAGTGATCATCCTTTCTTCTTTCTTCTTCACCCATCTTGGTCGATGGAACTAATCCAACTTCAGATCAATGGTAATGATTGTTCTCCTTCCTTTCTTTCCCCTCTTGACTAATTGCGGTGGTGTTATTCCACTAGAAAGATCCCATTCCAGTAGGAAATCATCAGAAGACATAAATATTGTCGGAAAGAAAAAATTGGATATATAGATTTTGCTATGTCAGACTAGCAGATGCACTTGTGCATCAATAATTGTGAGTGTAGAGTGGATAAACTTTCCTGCTCCAGATAGCTTCTATCCCACATTGCTCAAGGAAGTGAGGGATGGAGATGTGAAGAACTTGCTTTAATTTTTCAATCTTTCAATGTGGTTGACTCTTAACTTCCCTCTGAAATGGCCTAGCAAGCTATTCTGTTCAAGTCAGTTAGGGATGGATAACAAATGCTGGTAATTGCCGGTGATATCCACATCCCATGAAAGAATATATTTTTAAAAATGAGCAATTCTAATATAACATCTCAAGATCTGACATTTCCATTCCATCTTCCATATTCTCAGCACACAGGGTTTCCCAAACTTTGAGCTGGGGAACCTCTAGTAATCTCCCAAGCACATAAGGGGATCCCATAATGTTGATGTCACAAAAGAGGTGTGAACACAGAAATCAAATGTAAACAAACCTTTCCTACTTACATGTCTGCAATAATTAGGAAAGGATGCACAGTCACAAATACATTCAGCTACGTTGCCCTGACCTAGACACCCCCTAAAATTAATCCCTGGAAATAATGTTCACTTTAGGAGTGGATAATCTCATCATGATGAAAGAGATCTCTTATTTCAAAGAAAACTTTTTCTCTTTAATAAGAGGAATGATGCTGGAAAGCTGATTTATATATTGGACACACACACCTCTCTCCCTCACATCTCTCTCTATCATTCACTCTCACTCACACTCATGTCTCTCTCACTCTCACAAACACATATATCATGCACACTTGCATTTCCCTCACACTCGCACACTACATAGACATATCATACGCACACCTCCCTCTCTCACACACATACACACACACTCATCCCCTCTCACACTCTTTCACTTCACACTCATCCCCTCTTTGTCTCTCTCTCTCACACACAGACACTCACTTACCCTCTTTCTCTCTCTCTGTCTCATACATTCATGCTCACAGGCACTCACTCACTCATCCCCTCACTCACACGCACATACATACACGCACGCACCCACACGTAGCACATACACACCCTGCTCTCTCACACACGCCTCTCCTGGGCCTTTCACCGCTTTTTGCTGTCGGCTCAATTCTCAGGATCAATCCTTGCAGTTGGCTATGAGTTTATCTGCCCAACAATGCCAAGATGGAATAAATCAAATGAGCCAATCAGAAAAATATTTCTAAGATCAAGTGCTTCTATTGGACCTTACTCTGATTGGCCTATTCCACAGACCCCCTGGAGACCCTTCATGGACCTCAGTTTGGAAACTCCTGTCTTATAGCGCTTCAGCTAATGAATTAATCTTGAAGTGCACTGTTTAGGGAAACACAGCACCTAATTTGTACAAAAGATTCCACAAACCAGCAAATTAACTCATAGGCAGGGTCAATCAGTCATCAGGACATCAAAAAATCTCAAAGCATTTCACCCAACGAATTATTTTAGGATTTGCTTCAATAGGCAAACATACACAACATCTCCAGCAGCATCGACGAATATTTCACCAGAAGTCTTGGTTGAGGGAGGAATGCTGCCCAAGGAGCAGATGTAACCCCATCCCCCCGCCCCTACTTCTATTGAGATCATACCTTGGCATTGTTGACATCCTTCAGAACCGACAGATAAGTTAGCTCTGTGTTGTGATTTACTATCTTGTCCAAAACAGCCTGTTATTCCTTTATAAAAGCAATAAAAGAAATTTCCCAAATAGTCAGAAAGTTAATCAGATGGCAGGTCAGATCTCTTGTCAGCGAGGGTGATGTTAAAAGTTTTGGGAATAGGGATAGATTTGAGACTAAAGCAAAAGAGGAATTAGCAAAAAGAGAATGAACTTCTTTTCTTCGCGACCATGCTAATAGTGTGTTGGTAGAATCTCCCCAGACATGGACTAGGTTATTTGTTAAAGGTAATTCATCTTGCTCTGGCGTGTGCACTGTCTGACAGCCATGTTAAACAGATCAGTACTTGATTCATTGTGCTCGGAGACCTTTGAAGTTGCATGACTAATTAGGGATGGGTCATTGGGTTTCATTCAATAATTTAGTAAGAACTGTCTCAGTCTTGCCAGTACATTTCACCAGCGAGCTTTTGATGCCCTTGCCTTACAGAGGTGACTGCCTGACTGACAGTTGGGTTTGCCTCCTCTCAGAATAAACAGCTCAACCTGCTTTCTCAGGCACTCGGCAATATCCAACCATGCCGAATGATGCATCATTGATTTTTGTCACACCACATTAGCCTGCGTGCCTCTCTCATCCATAGCGCAGATAGAGGGCTGGCAGGTTTCATGCTCTGCTGTCACTCTACGCTTGGCATGCGAACAATTACCCAGAATCTGTGGCCAGGATTTTCCGACCTCGCTGCAGAGAGTTTTCCCACGGTGGGAGTGGCGAACCGTTGACTGCAGTCAGGATTGTCCAGTCCTGTCAAAATCTGTTGAGTTCCTGCTCACCCACCCCCATCACCTGGGAATCTGCCACAAGGATCAACTGCAGCAGAATCAGAGGATGCCGTGGTAGAATGGGCCAGAAAATCCTGCCTGTGCCTCAACACTCTGTATTTCTGCATTGAAGCACTCAATCATGTCCACCCACACATTCTCATGCTTGCACACATGCACTCATACTAACATGTGTATACACGCACTCATACTAACATGTACACACACACTCATACTCGTACAGACAATTGCACACATGCACTCATACTAACGCATGTGTACACAAAGTCATACTCACGCAGAGACTTGCATACACGCACTGCCATACAGACTCCTAGTTGTATATACACACTCCCATGTGCCCATACACTGGCTCATAGTAACACACTCATAATCACACTTGCAAACACAAAATGCCCTCCAAGACTGAGTTGGAAGGTCATGTTTTAGATAATTAGGAAGGTGAACCTTGAATAGACTGCAAGCTCTTGTGAGGAAATTGTTTTGAATTAAAGGTGAACATCTCAGCTTGTTTGTTAAAGTTCTTTAAAATTTGGTATTGTTTTAAAGCAACTCTTACTCAATAATTGCCACAACTGTTCTCAATTTTTGTTTGGGATTGTTGAAAAGAAAGTGAACACCAATCATTGAGGAATTTCACCATCATTGAGTGCCCCTCTATAATAAAACCTCTCCCATTTCCTACTCTTACCCTAGCTTCTCTATCCCCTACTCTCCTAAAATTCCTGGCTGGCACTGGGTGCTGCACCTCATGTCCTCTCCTCCCATATTCACTGTGCATCCATGTGTGTACAGATCCAGAATGCAGTATTTAACAGTATGAAGACCTCTCAGGTGAACCAAATCCTGACTTCAACCAAGAGCTTTCCAGTAGGGGTGACTGACAAATGATCAGGAACAGACAGTACTGAATGATTACTGGAAGGTCGTGAAGGTCCATCATGCAAACCAGCCTCCCATCCATTGACTCTGCCTACATCCCCTGCTGACTTTGGCAAAGCAGCCAACATAATTACGGAACCCAAGCACCGCAGACATTTTCTTTTCTACCTTCTTCCATCGGGAAAAAGATACAAAGGTCTGAGGTCATGTACCAATTGACTCAAGAACAGCTTCTTCTCTGCTGTCGTCAGACTTTTCAATAGTTTTACCTTGCATTAAGTTGATCTTTCTCTACACCCTAGCTACGATGTAACACCACACTCTGCACTCTCTCATTTCCTTCATGTAAAGTGCCCAAGAAACAATATTTTTCACTGTATGTTAATACATGTGACAATAATAAATCAAATCAAATCAAATCTTTAGTCTTTCCTCTGTTCCAGCCCAAAGACCAAACATAATTTTTCTTTCCTCCCTATCTCCTCAATCCCATCGTGTCCCCCTTACTCTGCCATACATCAAACATGAAATCCTATGACTTCTCTCAATCTTGTAACAAGACAGAGAATTTAATCAACTGAGCTGTTAAGTCTTTTTTTGTAACTGTGATATGGAATTTCTTAATTAGGGACAATGCCACTGAATTTGCACCCTTACAGCCTGGGCAGAAATCTTTATCAGAATTTATCTATTATCAAATTTGCCTGAGTGTTTTCTGATTTGAGGCTATTTGCCATTTTGATTCTAAGTGCTGGGCAGACTTGAAACATGGAGTGTTTCAGATCTGACACTTAGACCCCCCCCCCTCCCATAGGCACCCCCATATGCATCCTGCCTGAAAAAATATCAGCAATTCCAAATTGCGCTGCACAAACCTATCGGTACGCTTAACACACCAAAATCCTGCAGCTCTGGTTGGCGCCTCTAACTGTGCATGCGTAGGGAAAATGCACAGTTTTCCCTAAATAGAGCTTCCCTGCCACATCACTCCCAGACTGGATAATGCTTCTTCCTGGCCCCCATAGACTTTGCCCCACCCCCACAACATTACTGACCTCCTTATCCCCCAGCCCCTTCACCATCCAGACCAATCATGGGTTCCTCCCCCCTTCTCTTCTCTGATCACAGGCAGAATGGCAGCGGGTCCCCCCTCTCCTCACTGATTTCAGGCAGCATGGCAGTGGACCGTCCCCCCGCTTTCTCCTTCACTGATCTCAGGCAGAGTGGCAGCTGACCACAGCAGGGAAAACACAGTGGTAAAGAGGGAAGTGCCCATTAGGTCAAGTTAAATGCATACAAATGCATTTAAATAGCTGTCACGTCCATTTTGGGCACAATCCTGATCGTGACCACTTTCAAACCTTGTTGAAGGGGGAACAGAGGTGAGTACCTTATGCTTGACTTTACCAAGTTTCCATGTCTGAAAGCGGGTGCAATTTGATGGTAAAATTGGGCCCAGAGAGTTGAACTTTTGGCAAGTTTTATAACAGGCAGGTAATACTCTGCAACAGATGACATTTACCTGCCTTTTTCACTTCTGTGCTGCCTTGTTTCATTACAATAGAGTAGTGGTTATGTGATTGGATTAATAACCCAGAGAACTGGACTAATCAACCAGAGATTCCAATCCCAACATTGTAGACTGAGAGTTTGAATTCAGTTTAAAAATATGGAATTAAAACATTGGTATCAGTAAAAGTGATCATGAAACTGTTGAATTATCATAAAAACCCAATAGGTTCCTTAATGTCCTTTGGGGAATATCTGCTGTCCTTACCTAGCGTGATCTAGATGTAATTAGTGCCAGATCAGTGTTAACTCTCACTTTTCTCTAAAAAAAAGTGTTCTGGGAAACCAATCAGTTTAATTGAGGCAACTAAAATTGAGCAATGAATGCTGACCTTTTCAGTGATATGCACATCCAGAGAAAGAACGATCACTTTTTGTTTAATGGTTATGCTGAAATACTCTACTTTGTCCTTGCCATCTATTTCTGCTGCTGGTGATATTCCATCTTTGTGGAGTCCTACACTGTTTCTCCCCAATGCCCTACTCCTATCCTCCCAAACTTCACAAATTATAAACCAATGTGTCCTTCCACTCTCTCCCCAACTCCCAACTCTTTCCTCAAGGATTGCCTGTCAGTCAACACCACGCAGCATCGTGACACTTTGTGCTGATCCTGTACCTGAGGGATCAATCTGCATCTGAAAATGTGTTAGAACATAGAACATTACAGCGCAGAACAGGCCCTTCGGCCTTCGATGTTGCGCCGACCAATTAACAAAAAACAATGACCCTCCAACCCAAACCTTTCCCTTTTCATCCATAAACTTATCTACTAACCTCTTAAATGCCGCCAAACTTGGCGCATCTACAACTGCTGCAGGCAGGGCATTCCATACCCTTACCAACCTCTGGGTAAAGAACCTACCTCTGATATCCGTCCTATAACTACCACCACTTAATTTAAAGCTATGTCCCCTCATGCTAGCTTTCTCCATCCTCGGAAAAAGGTGATCACTGTCCACCCTATCTAAACCTCTAATCATCTTATGTGTTTCAATAAGGTCTCCTCTTAGTCGCCTTCTTTCCAACGAAAACAACCTCAAATCCCTCAGCCTCTCTTCATAAGACCTGCCTCCATACCAGGCAACATCCTGGTAAACCTCCTCTGTACCCTCTCCAATGCCTCCACATCTTTCTTATAATGTGGGGACCAGAACTGCACACAATACTCCATGTGCGGCCGCACTAGAGTTTTGTACAGTTGCAACATGACGTTGCGGCTCCGAAATTCAATCCCCCCTACCAATAAAAGCCAAGACTCCATATGCCTTCTTAACAACCTTCTCGACTTGACTGCCTACTTTCAGGGATCTATGCACATACACACCAAGATCCCTCTGTTCATCAAGACTACTAAGAATCCTACCATTAGCCCTATACGCTACACATTTATTATTCCTGCCAAAGTGCATTACCTCACACTTTTCCACATTAAACTCCATTTGCCACCTCTCGGCCCAGCTCTGCAACTTGTCCAAGTCTCTCTGAAAACTATAACACCCCTCTTCACTATCTACCACTCCTCCGACTTTGGTGTCATCCGCAAATTTACTAATCCATCCTTCAATACCCTCATCAGATCATTTATAAAAATTACAAACAGCAGGGGCCCCAAAACAGATCCCTGAGGTACACCACTAGTAACCGAACTCCACGATGAATATCTCCCATCAACCATCACCCTCTGTCTTCTATCTGCTAGCCAATTCCTAATCCAATTAGCTAAGTCACCCTCAATCCCATACATCTGCATTTTCTGCAGAAGCCTTCCATGGGCCACCTTATCGAACGCCTTACTAAAGTCCATATATACCACATCAACTGCCTTACCCCCATCCACCTCTTTGGTCACTTTTTCAAAAATCTCAATAAGGTTAGTAAGGCACGACCTACCCTTCACAAAACCATGCTGACTATCCCCAATCAATTCATTTCTCTCTAAATAACTATAAATCCTATCCCTAATAATTCTCTCCAATACTTTGCCCACAACAGAAGTAAGACTCACTGGCCTATAATTCCCTGGAAGGTCTCTCTTCCCCTTCGTGAACAATGGGACCACATTCGCTATCCTCCAGTCCTCCGGAACCACACCCGTAACCAACGACGACCTGAAGATCAGAGCCAGATGCTCTGCAATCGCCTCTCTTGCCTCCCAGAGAATCCTAGGGTAAATCCCGTCCGGCCCAGGGGACTTATCTAACTTCAAACCCTCAAGAATATCTAGCACTTCCTCCTTATCTACTTCAATACTTTCCAGTTTGCAACCCTGTATCCCAGTGTTCTCCACAACTACATTTACATCTCCCTGCGTGAATACCGAAGAGAAATATTTGTTCAGTGCCTCTCCAATCTCTTCAGGCTCCACGCACAACTTCCCACTGCTGTCCATAACTGGCCCTAACCTTGCCCTACCCAATCTTCTATTCTTAACATATCTAAAGAAAGCTTTAGGATTCTCCTTGATCCTATCAGCCAAAGTCTTCTCATGTCCTCTTTTAGCTCTTCTCAACTCACTCGTTAGCTCCCTCCTGGCTAATCTATAGCTACTATCGAATAAATCGGTTGGATTGAAAAATGGTGTTGCTAAATTCTTACTGAGTTCTTACTACCCCAGTCCAACGCCGGCATCTTTACATCATAATCTATAGCTATCCAGTGCACTAACTAAGCCTTCAAGCCTCATCCTGACATAAGCCTCCTTTTTCCTTTTAACCAACGAATTAACTTTTTTAGTACACCATGGCTCCCTTACTCGACCATTTCCTCCTTGCCTGACAGGGACATACTTATCAAGGACTCGCAGTAGCTGCTCCTTGAATATGCTCCACATTTCAGATGTTCCCAGTCCCTGTAGTTTCCTAGTCCAACCTATGCACCCTAATTCCTCCTAATGGCCTCATAATTACCATTCCCCCAGCTATAACTGCTGCCCCCAGGTTCGTGCCGATCCCTATCCATCACTAAGGTGAACGTAACCGAATTGTGGTCACTATCACCAAAATGTTCACCAACTTCCAAGTCTAACACCTGGTCTGGCTCATTGCCCAGCACCAAATCCAATGTAGCCTCACCTCTAGTTGTATCACTGATCCATCCCTCAATACCCTCATCCAGATCATTTATAAAAATTACAAACAGCAGGGGCCCCAAAACAGACAGGCACACCACTTGTCACCGAACTCCACGATGAATATCTCCCATCAACCACCACCCTCTGTCTTCTATCTGCCAGCCAATTCCTAATCCAATTAGCTAAATCACCCTCTATTCCACACATCTGCATTTTCTGTAGAAGTCTTCCATGGGCCACCTTATCAAACGCCTTACTAAAGTCCATATATACTACATCAACCGCCTTACCCCCATCCACCTCTCTGGTCACTTTCTCAAAAAACTCAATGAGGTTAGTAAGGCATGACCTACCCTTCACGAAACCATGCTGACTATCCCCAATCAATTCATTTCTCTCTAAATAACTATAAATCCTATCCCTAATAATTCTCTCCAATACCTTGCCCACAACAGAAGTAAGACTCACTGGCCTATAATTCCCTGGAAGGTCTCTCTTCCCCTTCTTAAACAATGGGACCACATTCGCTATCCTCCAGTCCTCCGGAACCACACCCGTAACCAACGAGGACCTGAGGATCAGAGCCAGAGGCTCTGCAATCTCCTCTCTAGCCTCCCAGAGAATTCTAGGGTAAATCCCGTCTGGCCCAGGGGACTTATCCAACTTCAAACCCTCGAGAATTTCTAACACATCCTCCCTATCTACTACAATACTTCCCAATTTGCAACCCTGTACCTCAGTGTTCTCCATAGCTACATTTCCAGCACTCTGCGTGAATACCGAAGAGAAATATTTATTCAGTGCCTCACCAATCTCTTCAGGCTCCACGCACAACTTCCCACTGCTGTCTATGACTGGCCCTAATCTTGCCCTAACCAATCTTCTATTCTTAACATATCGAAAGAAAGCTTTAGGATTCTCCTTAATCCTATCAGCCAACATCTTCTCGTGATCAGCCACGATATAGATGCCTTTAAGATGAAGCTAGACAACTTCATGAATGGGAAAGGAATACATATATTGAATGGGTTAAATGGGCAGCATGGTGGCACAGTGATTTGTACTGCTGCCCTCACAGTGCCAGGGATAGGGTTCAATTCCAGCCTCAGGTCACTGTCTGTGTGGAGTTTGTTCATTCTCCCTGTGTCTGCATGGGTGTCCTTCAGATGCTTCAATTTCCTCCCTCACTCCAAAAATGTGCACATCAGGTTGATTGGCCGTGTCAAATTGTCCCTTCATGTCTAGGGGATTAGCAAGGTAATATGTGGGCCTGGGTGGGGTTGTTGTCAGTGCAGAATTGATGGTCTCCTTCTGCACTGTAGGATTGTATGAATCTATGAAATAGAACAGATTACAGGAGGTTTGTGTGGAACGTAAACTAGAGCAGAGTTTCTGTGCCATACACCCCATGTACAGATTATATGGAGATATCTCCATATAATCTGTACATGGGGTGTATGGCACAGAAACTCTGCTCTAGTTTACGTTGAGTGTGTGGTGGGAACACAATGCTGGAGTACAATGTTGGTTGACCTGATATATTATTAAGTTCTGCGCTTCATCTCTCAGACTGATGTATGTTCTTGTCCCTAGGTGCCAGTGCTGAGGCCCATGGATTTGATGGTGGAGGCCAGCCCTAGAAGAGTGTTTGCCAATGCTCATACATATCACATCAACTCCATATCAGTAAATAGCGACTATGAGACATACATGTCAGCTGATGACTTGAGGATAAATCTTTGGCACCTGGAGATTACCAACCGAAGCTTCAGTATCCTTCAACTGCAGAAGGTTCTGCATCGATAAGCAATTTTTTCATGTTACTGTGACTGAGATCAATGGAAGAGTGGCAGATGGTTGCACCTGATAGAATCCTGGATTATTTTGGGGCCAGAGATGGAGCAAATGAAGGGTCTGTGCCACTGAGAGCCACTTCCCTGCAACCAATCACCCTCCTTCTCCCCCACAAGCCCCTTTCCTCCTTGATCTCCTTTGCATTTGGAAGGAAAATGTTTTGTTCTGTCAATGCAAGTAGCTGAGGGTTAATCAAACTTGCTTTTCAACTCACTTTCTTTCAGGAAATCCCTTTTGTTGTGTCACTCTTATCCTCCCCCATGTTAATAATAGCAGGTGTGCTGGGAAATTTAATGACCTCATCCCATCTCGTTCGCTGTATTGTGTGAGGAGACTCACACGTGTCACTGACAGCCCCTGATTTATGATGGTAATTATTGATGCTGATTCTCTGGTAACAGGTTTTGTTCCATCTGACACCAGCTCCTTTGTATCCAGTGCGAGTGAGAAGAGCAATTAAAAACCTGATCAATAGTAAGTGGATTTACAGGACCCTATAGTACTCAGGCTATGGCATGATCGAACATGGGAATGAGTTTGCCCCAAGGCTTTACTTGCATCTCTGCTATTGTGACTGACTTTTTAATTTATCTCTTTTTATGAGAATGAGAAATCCTTAAAGAAATGAAACTACTTAAGACGTTATCCTTTGCTCTTTCAACTCCAGCAGAAAGTCAATACACTAGGCTTGCTGTTTTAAATCTGAATAGATAAAGATAGTATTATTTTGTGATATATTCTGTGATAAAGGGTAAAAACAGAACTAGGAAAATCATGTTGTCACCTGGCAGGACTGAAGATGAGAATTGCTGAAAAAAAGAGATATGGTTATTGAAGTTTTTTATCTTGCAGTCATCAGGACAAATGCAAGAATGCCAAATTCCAAAGCTAACAACAGATGGGATGAGGTGCTGATTGTTTGGCAAGTCAACTCTGATATATTGTCATGTGCTAAGAATTATGCTGACAACAATTTAAGACTATCAAAGTTTACTTACACTTGCTGGAAACTGCATGCAAAGGACCTGTCCTCTGCAGACAAAAGTAATATATCCAGACATTGCATCTTTTTTGAACAAAGAAAAGCATAGGGGACAATAGCTCCTTGGTATTTCAGCAATGATGATGTCTCAACCGGTCATAGTCAACTTGCCAACCAGTCAGCACTCCTTTTCTCGAGCAATATAATTGTTGTTCCTTTTGAAATTTGGCATTCTTTCAAAAAAAACATTTTTAAGAGGTTTCAAGAATGGAAAATATGTTTTCTATTATCATTTAGACCACTTTCTCTGAACTCTTAGCTTCATTTGGTTTCTTTCATATTAATACTGTCAAGTATGTGTTGATCTATTGACAGATGAGAGAAAAATTAAGCCTGCTAATAAATACACTCTGGTTCACCACTTTATAGAATTTTTTTGTACGCCAGTTTCATATTTTAATATCATTTTTGAACCACAGATAACTTTTAGAACATAATGATAGTGACAGAAAATGTCTTTGCTTCTGTACTTAGTTGGGGAAGGTGGGAGAAGCTTGAGTGGAAAATTAATCATAGAATCCCTACAGTGTAGAAAGACAGCCTTTGGCCCATCGAGTCTACACCTACAACAATCCTACCCAGTAAGCTGGGAATCAAACCAAGTCCCGGATGCTGCGAGGCAGCAGTGCTAACCACTGTGTCACTGCGCTGCTAGTTCATGCTAGCATGAGCTGGTTGGGCCAAATGGCCTTTTTTGTGTTGTATACTCTGTGATTTCCTTTAGAGGAGTAGCAGACTATTAGAGACAAAAGCTTTCAATTAGGCTTGCCAAGACTGGCTGAACTTTTTCATGTAAGTGCTGTCACATGATCTCTGCCTCCATTTAACCCCCCCCCCCCCCCACCCCACCACCACCGACAATGCACATTTATCCTGTGCATTATCTTCCCACAGCTAATGGAAAAGTGAATAGATTCTTTGTTAACAGATTGGACAGTTCTTGAACTGCTGGTCCAGGAGCCCTGTTTCTGATATAACTAGTAAACAGAAGTGTTCAAATTGTTTTCTTGTAAAACACATTTTATAAATGCTCCAATATTTCTTTTCTCTAGATTGTTTGAAGCAGTGTCCTGGAGATTAATTTTACAAATCCTGGAGGGTTGGTAACCCTTTCCTTAACATTAAAGTGCAAGATGTCTAGATTCAGAGTCCCTTCTATTTGTGGCTTTGTGAGCTAATCTGTGCTAAGGCAGTGATCTGGGATGCTACAGTTGCCCTCAATGCCCTGGGCATTAAATTCTTACATATATTACGCTTAATACAATTGAACTAACTTCATCTTTTTGTATTCCAGCCCCCTTAAGAGTCGATGATCTTTTAAATTTAATGGAAAGAAAAATGAAGAATTTATATTGCGCCTTTCGTGATATCAACACTCCAAGAACATTTTACAGTCATTTTTGTAATGTAAGGCAATGTAGCAGCCAATTTGCATGCAGTAAAGTGATGACAGATGGTGGTTATTACCTCTAAACCTGTTGCCCAGTTGATTTGCCATTTGAGTAATCCAGGACACAGGATGTTCACTATAATGTTATATATGTATATATGGCAGTGAGGTCGTAGACAACGTATTAGAAACTGGTTGTTTCCTTAAATTACGGTCTTTCAGATATTGTAGATATAAAACCGGCCAACATGGAAGAGCTGACAGAGGTGATCACGGCGGCAGAGTTTCACCCGCACCAGTGTAACATGTTTGTGTACAGCAGCAGTAAAGGGACAATTCGACTGTGTGACATGCGGGCATCAGCGTTGTGTGATAAGCATTCCAAACGTAAGTGCCCACCTCAACATGCAATTGTGCCGCTTGGTAATGGTTTTGCTCACCGTCCTTCACCTTAACCACTATCTATCCTTGGTGGCCATCTGACAAATGGGTCCTAGCAAGTAGGCATCTTTCTGCAGGTCCTGGGCAGCTACCAAGTGGAAGCCAGGCACTTCCACCCAGGGAGAAGGGATAAGTGACAGGACCAGCAGTTCCATTATACTGCAAGCAGAGTACTGATGATGCTGAAAATTGGGAAATGCTAGAATCCATTATGAAGGAGGGAGTAGCA
The DNA here is from genome assembly GCA_024679065.1 of Sphyrna mokarran. Classification (NCBI taxonomy): domain Eukaryota; kingdom Metazoa; phylum Chordata; class Chondrichthyes; order Carcharhiniformes; family Carcharhinidae; genus Sphyrna; species Sphyrna mokarran. Next base: position 17,305,967 of record JAGIQG010000014.1, read on the forward strand.
GGACATTTAGAAAATCATAATTCAATCAGGCAGAGTCAACATAGTTTTGTGAAATCATCTTTGACAAATTTATTAGAATTCTTTAAAGATATAAAAAGCAGAGTGGATAAAAGGGATATAGTAAATGTAGTGTATTTGTATTTTCAAAAAGCATTTGATAAAATGCCACATAAAACGTTAGCAGACACATACATGTTCGGGGAGAAAAATTAGCATGGAAAGAAGACTAGCGAATAAGAATCATTATCAGGATAAATGAATTACTTTCAGAAATAGCGAACTGTTATTAATAGAGTGCCGCAGGAATCAGTGCTGGGCCCTCAACAATTTATGATCTGTGTTTATGACTTAGAGAAATAGACCAAGTGTATTGTAGTCATATTTGCTGATAATACACAGATAGGTAGGAAAGAAAGTTGTGAGGAGGCCACCAGTAGTCTGCAAAAGGATAAAAATAGGTTTATTTTTGCACCAGCAAAAAAGTTGGCAGGTGCAATAAAATGTTGGACAATGTGAAATTTTCCACTTTGGCAGGAAAAATATTTAAATGAGAGACTATAAAACCCTGCACTACAGAGGGATCTATAAGTCCTTGAACATAAATCACAGAAGCCTAAGTTTTTGTTTCCAGGGCAGATGGCATGAATTGAAAAATCTCAACACTGAGGATTTCATGTGTCCCCAGCTAGCATTTCTTCAGTGGGAGATCGGAAAGCAGGATGAAATGTCTTCACTTAGAGCATTGCCAGTCTTTGGAATTCTCTTCCCCAGAGAGCAGTGGGGGCTGAGTCAATAAAGATATTCAAGATCGAGTTGAGCAGATTTTTAATCAACAAGGGAGTCCAGCATTGTAGGGGACCAGGCAAGATACTGGAGTTGAGACCACAATCAGATCAGCCACTATCTTGTTGACTTGCAAAGCAGACTCAAGAGGCCGAATGGTCTACTCTTGCTCGTCTTCCTTCTGTTCTCATGAATTGAAGACTCACGATATTAAAATGAGTGGGACAGGATAGATAAGAAGTTGATTAAAATGCAGAAAGCAAATAGTAGGGGGGAAAGAATGTTTTTGGAACTGGAGGGATATGATCAGTAATGTCTCCAAAGAGTCACAGTTGGTTTGTGTACTTTTAAGCCATACATTTCAAAATATCCTAGATTCAACACTCAATTTGCGCTGGTTTAACTTGTCTTATTCAGGCAACAAAACAGAGCGCTGTAATTACCTCAATGACCCTAGCTGAAGGAGGGAGAAAAAAACCATTCACCAAGTATGAATATGTGTTATTCTATATCTGAGAGATGTGGAAAGGATTCAGGTTCAACAGTGAGTTTGTGCAGCCTCTTCCATGCTGAACAAGTTGACTGACACTGATTGCCTACCTCACACATAAAGTATAGTTATTTGGAATTTTAGTATGGGACAGCAAGTATCCACGTTACATCAGCCAATACCTTTACAACAAACAAAAATAATCTTAAATGGGTAAGCAGTTGACAGCCAACACAGTTGGGTGGGTCAAATAGCCTTTCTCTCTCAGCTGTAACATTTTTCAATTCTATGAAGTGTTGATGCTGCACAATTCTCAACATCATAGTTACATAGATGTAACCTCAAGTGACAGACTGTTTCATGAAGATCTTATATGATACAATTTGCAGCCAGATCCTCGCAATCAATAAAAATACACACAGCATCTGAGAAATCTATCCCACTTTGTCTACATGTGCTTCTGCCCACTTAATCCTACATTTGGTGAGATTAGTGATTTTTTTCTCTATTATTCTTTTTCCAGCTATGCTGCTTCTATTTCCACAGAAGTCCATCAAAAGCACTATTTTCAAACCTAATTCTTCAATCTTCCTCCCTTCTCTAATCAGCATTGCCTGACCACTACTGCCTAAATTGCCTCCGCCTCTTGAACCATGAAGGTGTGCTGACTCCACGCCTTTGCCCTTCACTTCAGTTTCTTCTTGTATTTTAATGACAGTCCACATTATAGGTTCTGCCTTTTTTGCCTTGCATTGTGACAGATTCTCTGCAATTTCTAACTTACAATTAGTGAAGTGCCACAGAGTGATTTCTGAACACATAGTACTTTAAATATTCCGCCTGACTTCATTATTGTGCCTCATCCTTAATCTCCTGCCCCTCCCCCTCCATCACTGCAGGATTATATTGCTGCAGTCTACCTATCATTCACTGTCCATCAGTGTTTTCCATGTGAATGTTTCATCACATTATGATTGCAGTATTTGTTAAGGATCTGATAAGCAATGTACATCATTCAAATCTGTCAGATAAAGGGTGTTATTAAGAGATTGGATCAGGGCAGTGATGTTTCATCACTCAAATTCAACTGAAATCTGAATGTATGAAAAATATACTGTTTTATATCAATAAAGTGTAACAGGGATAAAGTAGCAGGGATAAAGTAGCTTCAAACAGTAAAATATAATGTTTAATATCAATAAAATGTAAAAGGGATAAAGTAGCTTCTTCTTGGAGAGTGGCACAGTGGCACAATGGTTAACATTGCTGCTTCATAGCACCAGAGATCCAGGTTCAATTCCAGCCTGGGTGCCTGTCTGTGTGGAGTTTGCGAATTCTCCCATGACTGTGTGCTTTTTCCGCAGATCCATTTCCTCCCACAATTTAAATACATGCAGGTTAGATAAATTGGTTACACTAAATTGCCCTTAGATTTACTGTGTGTGTGAGTTTGAGTGTGGCGAGTCTTGATATAGTGTAATGCCCCTCAGGCTATGTGCCCCTCAGGTTATAAGCCTCTGGCGACAAACTTAGCGACCTGTTCCAGGAGTAATTAACTACAAAAACAGAGAAAAGTCTGACCTGTGCACTGCCAGAGTGCGGAAAGGTTGAGAAAGAGAGATGCAAGGCTTGGAATATATTACACAGCCAAATATTTGAAATATATCTTGGTGGAGTATTTTTACTTGGTTTACAAAAAGTATCACTTTTTATATTTAATTTAGGATAATTGGTAAAAGAACCAGAGAAGTGATGAATATTTGCATTAAGTGTGTTACAATGACCTGGAATGCACTGCCTACAAGGGTGGTGGAAGCAGATTCAACATTCATTTTGAAAAGGGAATTAAACAGATATTTGAAAGAGAAAAAATTTGAGGGCTTTGCGGAAATAGCAGTAGAGTGAGACTAATTGGCACTAATACAATGTGCCAAATTGCTGCCTCCTGTGCTGTATCACACTATGGTTCTATTACAACAAAACTGCAAAAGAGTAGAAGTCAAATTAACCAAATCATCTTGGAAGCAGATCTAACTCAGAAGAAAACTGAAATAGCCAAATAGATTGAAGTAATGAAGTAAAAAGGGAATCAAAACAGGAAATGCTGGAATCACTCCACAGGTCAGGCAGCATCTGCAAGAGAGGATGGGATTCTCCTGGAAGAATTCTAAGCGACAAGTTTACTTAAAAACTAGAGTAAATCTTGTGGGTTTTTCAGTGGGATTATCAAAATGAATTTCCCATATGCTGTGCGCTGCAAAGTGCATGATGTGAATCACTCTGAAAATTGGTAGGTGGGGCCTATTCCCACTGGAGAGGCCAACAGCATAGCGCTGAGTGGGCCACTACACAAGAATCGATCTGTCAATGCTGAGATTGGCCTTTTGATCACTGGCCAGCTCTGCCATTCCTGCAATGCTATCCCTCCGAGCTCCCATGGACTGATCACAGACCCTGCCCCCAGATATGTCAGGGCCAGCCTTAACCCCAGCCTCCAGACAGGCTGAACCACCCCCCCCCCCCCAGGATAGGCAGATGGGAAAAGGGGGGTGGGGTTACACTGTTAGTAAAGAATGAAGTTAAATCTTTAGCAAGAAAGGATATAGGATCAGAAGGCATAGAATCTCTGTGGGTTGGGTTGAGGAATCGCAAAGATAAAAAGACCCTGATGGGAATTATATTCAGGCCTCTGAGCAGTAGTCAAGACATGGGGCAGAAAATAGATCAGGAGATAGAAAAGATAATATTACAGTAATCATAGGGAACTTTCCCAGGTGGACTGGAAAAATCAGGGAGGTAGCGGATTCCAAGAAAAGGAATTTGTGGAATGTCTAAGAGATGGTTTTTTTGGAGCAGCTTATGGCAGAACCTACTAGGAAACAGGCAATTCTGGATTTGGTGATGTGTAATGAGGCAGACTTGAATGGGGAATTTAAGGTGAAGGAACACTTAGGGAGCAGTGACCACAATATGATAGAATTTACCCTGCACTTTGAGAGGGAGAAGCTGGAATCAGATATAACGGTATTACAATTAAACAAAGACATGAGGGAGGAGCTGGCTGGAGCAGATTGGAAAGGGAACCTAGCAGGGAAAACAGTGGAATAGCAATGGCAGGAGTTCTTGTGAGTTATTCGGGAGGCATGACAGAAATTCATCCCAAGGAGGAACAAACATGCTAAGGAGAGGGTGAGACATCCATGGCTGACGAAGGAAGTCAAGGACAACATAAAAGCAAAAGAGAAAGCATACAAAGTTTGGCATGGATTGGTGGGAAGCCCTTAAAATTGAGCAGAGGATAACTAAAAAAGCAATAAGGAAGGAGAAGATGAAATATGAGTGCAAGCTAGCTAGTAATGTAATAGGAGATAGGAAGAGTGTTCTTCAGTATATAAAAGATACGAGAGAGACAAAAATAGTCATTGGATCACTAAAAAATGAGACTGGAGAAGTAATAAATAATAGGAAACAAAGCAATGCCTGAGGAGCTGAATGGTTACTTTGTAACAGTCTTCACGGTGGAAGACACCAGTGGGATGCCAGAGCTCCAGGAGAGTCAGGGGGCACAGGTGAGTGTAGTGGCCATCACAAAGGATAAGGTTCTGAGGAAACTAAAAGGTCTAAAGGTGGATAAATAACCTGGACTGGATGGATTGCATCCTAGGTTCTAAAAGAGATAGCTGAGGAAATTGCTGAGGCATTGGTCATGATCTTTCAGGAATCACTGGAAGCAGGAAGGGTATCCGGGGATTGGAAAGTATTTAATGTTAAACCACTGTTTAAGAAAGGAGGGAGAGAGCAGATGGAAAATTATAGGCCGGTTAGCCTGACTTTGGTCATTGACAAGATTTTAGAGTCCATTATTAAAAGTGAGATTGCAGAGTACTTGGAAGTGCATTACAAAGTAGGACTGAGTCAGCACAGTTTTGTCAAAGGGAGGTCATATCTGACAAATCTGTTAGAGTTCTTTGAGGAGGTAACAAGGAAGTTATATAAAGAACCAGTGGACATGATTAATTTAGATTTCCAGAAGCCCTTTCACAAGGTGCCACATAGAAGGCTGATACGTGCCCATGTGTTAAGAGTAAGATCATGGCATGGATAGAGAATTAGCTGACTGGCAGAAAGCGGGGTTAAAGGGTTTTTTTGTTCAGGATGGTATCCACTGACTAGTGGCATGCATCAGGGGTCAGTGCTGGGACCACAACTTTTCACAATATATATTAATGATTTGGAGGAAGGAATTGAAGGCAATTGAAGGTTCCTAGGTTTATGATACAAAGATATGTAGAGGGACAGGTAGTATTGAGGAAGCAGGAGGGACTGCAGAAGGACTTGGACAGGTTAGGAGAGTGGACAGAAGTGACAGATGGAATACTATGTGGAAAATTGTGAAGTTATGCACCTTGGAAGGAGGAATAGAAGCATAGGCTATTTTCTGAATGAGAAAATACTTAGGAAGTCAGAAACACAAAGGACTTGGGAGTCATTGTTCAAGATTCTCTTATGGTTAATGTGCAGATTCAGTCAGTAGTTAGGAAGGCAAATGCAATGTTAGCATTCATGTCGAGAGGGCTAGAATACAAAAGCAGAAATATACTTCTGAAAATGTATAAGGCTCTGATCAAATCCCATTTGGAATATTGTGAGCAGTTTTGGGCCCCATATCTAAAGAAGGATGGGCTGACCTTGAAAAGGAAGTTCACAAGAATGATCCCTGGAATGAAGAGCTCATCTTATGAGGAATAGTTGAGGATTTTGGATCTGTACTCATTGGAGTTTAGAAGGATGAGGCGGGATCTTATTGAAACTTACACGATACTGTGAGGCCTGCATAGAGTGGATGTGAAGAGGATGTTTCCACTAGTAGGAAAAACTAGAACCAGAGGACACAGCCTCAGGCTAAAAGGAAGATCCTTTAAAACTGAGATAAGAAGGAATTTCTTCAGCCAGTGAGTGCTGAATCTGTGGAAATTTTTGCTGCAGAAGGCTGTGGAGGCCAGGTCATTGAGTGTCTTTAAGACACAGATAGATAGGTTCTTGATTAATAAGGGGATCAAGGGTTATGGGAAAAAGTAGGAGAATGGAGATGAGAAAAATATCAGCTATGATTGAATGGTGGAGCAGACTCAATGGGCCAAGTGGTGTAATTCTGCTCCCATCTGTTATGGTCTTACTCCGATGGCCAGAATTGTGATGAGAATTTTCACTAAGTGGTGTTATGTTGACTTGGAATGCACTGCTTGCAAGAACGGTGTAAGCAGATTCACCAATCATTTAAAAAATAATTAAACAGATACATGAAAGAGAAAAGCCGCAATTTCTGTTCACCCTCCTACTATCACTGCAGAGTGGTGGCGGGACACCCACTGATTTGTCCTTCTCCAGAGGCACTCCCTGGTGAGCAGTGCCAAGATACAAGTGCCAGAGGGCCAAGCTGGCAATGCCCAGGAGGTATCCCCTTACACTGATCTGCTGGGGGGGCCTGAATGCCACCCTTTCACTCCAGCAGGATCATGCTGTCAGCTCCCAAATAGCGGGGAGCTGCTGTAAACACCACTGGAGTGAGGGGAGGAGAGGCTAGCAGGTCCAGAGACTTCAGTCTCAGGCCTGCTAATGAGATTCAAATTCTAATTTACATAATTTATACAGCTCTGCGCCAATTTGTATGGAGCTGACAGTCAGAGATTCGCAGAGGCCACGGAGTCCGCTAAACGAGCTAGCAATTGCAGCGGGCTGAGAGAATTGCCTCCAAGGTTTCAGATCGATGACTGTGTTAAAAAAAGTGCAAGATTTATCACATTTTTGTCGTCAGCAAAATGCAAGGTGCAAAGAAATTGTGTGTATAAATCATTACAGCAGTCAACAATGATAACCACAAGACGAGAAACAGCATTGTAAAATTAACAGAATAGTTCAAGAATGAGATTAGATAGAAATGTTATTGGATATTGGGTGAAAAGAAAACAAGTGTGTCATGCAAACTGAAGTTGAAATTACTGTTGTAAAAGAGTCTTAGGAACAGGAATAGGCTTTTCAGCTTCGCAAGCCTGATCTTGCCGTTCAGATAGACCATGGCTGATCTGTGTCATAGACTCATTTACCCGCCTTATCTGCACATTATGTGATAACATTACCTAACAGCAATCTATTGGTCCCAAAAGCATCAGAACCAGGGTGATAGAGATTTGCAGCATGGAAATAGACCCTTCGGCCCAACTTGTCCATGACACCCTTTTTTTTTTAAAACTCCTAAGCTGATCCCAATTGCCCGCATTTGGTCCATATCCCTCTAGATCCATCGTACCCATGTACTATCTAAATGCTTTTGTAAAGATAAAATGGTACCCGTCTCTATTACTACCTCTGGCAGCTTGTTCCAGACGCTCATCACCCTCTGTGTGAAAATATTGCCCCTCTGGACACTTTAGTATCTCTCCCCTCTCACCTTAAATCTATGCCCTCTAGTTTTAGACTCCCCTATCTCTGGGAAAAGATATTGACTATCTACCTTGTCTACATCCCTCATTATTTAATAGACCTCTATAAGGTCACGCCTCAGCCTCCTATGCTCCAGAGAAAATAATCTCAATCTATTCAGCCTCTCCTTGTAACTCAATCCGTCAAGTCCCAGTAGAATCCTAGTAAATCTTTTCTGCACTCTTTCTAGTTTAATAATATCCTTTCTATCATACGGTGACCAGAATTGCACACAGTATTCCAACTGTGGCCTTACCAATGTCTTCTACAACTTCAACAAGACATCCCAACTCCTGTGTTCAATGTTCAGTGTTCAATGTGTATTCAATGTTTCCCAGGCTTTTCTCTGCAACCCATTTTAAACAAAGGCACAGCATTGGCCACCCTCTAATCTTCAGTCACTTGAAGGTAGCACGGTGGCACAGTAGTTAGCACTGCTGCCTCACAGTGCCAGGAACCCAGGTTCGATTTCTGATTTGGATCATTGTCTGTGTGGATTTCCTCCGAGTGCTGCAGTTTCCTCCCACATTCTGAAAGATGTGCTGGTTAGATGCATTTTCCCAAACAGGCACCGGACTTTGACAATCAGGGGAATTTTCCAGTAACTTCATTGCAGTGTTAATGTAAGCCTTACTTGTGACTAATAAATAAATTTTCCTTTACTTTAGCTGACCTGTGACTATTGATGATTCAAATATCTCTGCTAGGAGACCTGCAATTTCCTCCCTGGCCTCCCATAATGTCCTAAGATACACCACAAAGTCCCGGGGATTTATCTACCTTAATATGCTTTAAGACTTCCAACACCTCCTTCTCTGTTATATGTACACTCCTCAAGTCATCACTATTTATTTCCCCAAGTTCCTGAACATCCATGCTTTTTTTTCAACTGTGAAACTGATGAGAAATATTCATTTAGGATCTCATCCATCTCTTGCACGTACTAATCACTTTTCGTAGAGGAAAAGTTGGTCACAAGTTGACCACCTGCAGTGATAATGTGCAGTTGGTGAAGGTCAAACTTCTGCCTTTCAATGGAAGTCTCGCCTTTGCAGCTCTTGCAGTCTCACCAGTGCCAGAAGAGTGTAGTGGCTGATGATGGCACTGCAAGTAGCCCCTGCAAATAAGTTTCATGGATATCAGGTAAGCCTGGAGTTTCTTCGGTAGGGAGGGTTTGGGCACCCTAGTGAGTGGGGTGGAGGTAGGTTTTGGAGGCTCTGTAGTGTGGCACAAAGAGTGTGTATGACATTGAAGATGAAATTTGCACTGGGCCTCCCTGTTTGAGATTCACCTGCCTTCCTTCCTATCATTTTACCATCTTTGGTTAAAAACCAGCCATCCCACCCTGGCCTGCCTTCCACTGACCAACATATTCAAAAGTGGAGGTGGATAAAGACCCTTAATTGTCACTGAATTGGGCAGTTAAGGGCCTCAATAGGCCCTAAAGATGGACAGCTGAGTGGACGCATTACCCACACTCCCTGTATTATGAGTGGGCAGAAAAGCAATTCATCCAGCTTATTTTATTTTTGCGGGGCGGGGGGAGGTGTCCTGTAAAATGCACCTCATCCTTACAAGCTTGTGACACCAAGGAAATATACTTGCTCAGGAAGTTGCTTTTTTAAATTGCTGCTTCCATAATGTTTCTGGGGGTGAAATGCATCACTTGGTATTGTCCTGAGCTAGATAACTCAGGAAGGCTCTGTGCCTGGACTGTGGTGAGTGTTTTGAGCTTGAATAGAGAAAGAAAGATTTGCATTAATATAGCTCCTCTCATAACAGAATAAATATTGACACAGCTGCGTCAACTGTTAAGTTGGATCTGGAGTGGGATTTATGTAAGGATTTGCAGCAAGTAGAGTCTCCTTACTCAGTAAATAGCTTACTTAACCAGAATCTCTACATATTACAGAGACCAGAACTCAGGATCAGAACTCTCCTGGGAGTCACTCAACATTGTTTCTCCAGCAAAAGGTAGTGCGTGGGGGATGCGTGTGATGCAAGTTATATGTTAAAGCCAATCCCAGTCACTTAGAACAAAGTAGTCTTTATGCATGTAGGAGGAATGACCCAATCAACTCTTGAAGGCCGAAATTCAATGAAGTCCAAAGAATGATCTCTCTAGAAAAGTTGCAAATTGATAACTTTAAATTTCTCAAAGATCTTAACTGGGTAATGAGCCAGAAGAAATCTATGCAACCATGTACAATAAACCATAAATGAGTTTAGTCGAGAGGCAGAGAAAAACTGGGGAAGAGAAGTTGAATAAATAACTAAGGTTTAATGTTTGGTAGGATGGAGGTAGAATAGATGTTTTCAGTTGAGGAAACTATAGTTATTACATAGTCACCAATAAATGCAACAGGTAATTCAGGACAAATCATTTCAACTGAAACTGGCTTGCATGTGGAACAGACTACCACATGGGATAGTTAAGACAAATGGCTTAGCTGCATTTAGGGGAAAGTGATTATCTTTAGGAGAGAGACAGGAATAGAAGTTTATGTTGATCGGGTTAGATATAATAGGGCACGAGGTTCATATGGAGCATAAATCTCAATACGGATCCGTTTTTAATATCAGCATGGACCTTACATCTGTGCTGTAAATATATATATATATATATATATATATAACTTCTCAATATTGCCTCTTATTACCAAATTATGTACTCAATATGTGCAGATTCTTCAGTGAATTTTATATAACTGTCACACCTGAGAATTGCACAGGTAAAACAATTCCAGTTGTATAGAATACATGGTTATTTTCTCTGAGTTTATACCTACCTCTGGTAACAGCAGCATTGATTTCATCAACTCTCAATAAACACTCAATAGCAACTGGCATTTATATTTTGCACCTTTACTACAGTAAACTGTCTCAAGGTGTTAGACAGGAGCATTACCAAATGACACCAAGCCACATCAGGAAATATTAGTGACAGGTGACCAAAAGCTTGGCCAAAGAGGGTTTTAAGGAGAGATTTGTATCTACATAGCTGGAGGCTTAAATAGAAAAAAATCTTTGTAGCACTAGTGTCAGGAACCAGTTTTGTTGCCTTGAATCTCTTCTGCATAGATGCTACATTTCTGATTGATAACGTTACCTCGCAGCATAGAGTGGTTAAGCCTGAAGAACTGTGCTAAACGGAAGCTGCAATCCCATTTTCCCAATTTCCCGATTAAATAGATGTGATTGTTCCGCCTCCCAAGGAGGAAGAATTTTATCCATGATCAGCTTGTATGTTGTGGGTGCACGTGAAGAAGTGACCCGTGTGTGGGACACGGTAGTCTGTCAGAGCAGGCTCAATTATTAGATATTATGAAGTGATAATTGCATTCTGCAGCCGTCGGTTGTCATGGGATCTAGCCAAGACCAATTGCAGGAATTTGTCTAGCCAAATGAATAGCTCCTCACGTCGTTTGTACATAATTCACTTCAATAAAACTCTACCATAACGTTCATTGAAAGACTTTGAACATACTGAAATATGTAATTTAGTGTTAAGAGGCACTATCATGGAATTAATTGTGTATTTCAAAAGACGTGCAGAGATATATACATACTTCTTTAGTGCGTTGTAAAATATATTATAGAGCTAATTATTACACAGAATTGATAGCGCAGGACAGACCCTGCCGTACCTTTATTCCTCAACATTGGTGAGGCTACCCAGTATATGACAGCTGGCTACTTGGCAACACAGCTTGGACACTCGTGTGTACTGTGTGCAATGTTGCAATGATTGCTGAGCAGTAACAGGGCTGAAAGCTGCTAAACAGAGTTCAACTTATTCGATAGAGACTGAAAATGCAAACACTGAAATGTTGGAAATACTCCACAGATCAGGAAGCATCTATGGAGAGAGAGGGAGAGAGAGAGAGGGACAGTTAATGGGGAATTCTCCGATCTCATCCGTGGCCACAATGGAGAATTTGGCACTCATAATTAATTCTAGCCACAGACGAGCTTGAAGGTTTTCGGCAAACATTTCCAGTTGATGACTTTTCATCAGAACTGGGTTTAAAGCACATTAAAGGGTGGATGGTGGCAAAAAGAATAAAAAGGAAGCAGTTTATGTTTTAGGGCAGGAAACAGAAGAGATTAAATGACATTATATGATTAAATGACAGTGCAGGGCCAAAGAGGATAGTAATGGGACAAATAAAGAAACAAAAATGTGAGTTCAGGACATGTGAAAAAGAAGGAAATTGCATTTATGTAGAGGCCACTGAAGAAGACTATGTGTCCCAAAGCATTTTACACTTACTGCGTTGCATTTTTTGAAGTGTAATGTTGACATCTGATAAAAAGGGCATTTCCAACATCGCAGCACTTCCCTAAATGCTGCAAAATGGAGTGTCAGCCTGGATTTTGTATTCCAAGTCTCTGGAATGGGACAGAAATGAACAACTGACAGGTGGCTGCACTAGCAGCTTAGCCAAGCCTGGCACACCCATGGCGAGCAAGTGACTCAGCAGAACTACTTTGTTGCAGTTGGAACCAAAATTTAGTGGGCAGTATACTGAAGGGAGTTCAAAAACAAAGCTGGTGGCAGTGTTCACTGAAATTTGGAATAAGCAAGAGACCCTGAGGGAGCAGTGCAAGTGGATTAACAAAACTGGAGATTGGAGAAAGGGATTGGAAGAGGAATCCAAGGGATTGGCCCAAGGAAAAAGCAGAGAGACAAAAGGCAGGATTTTCTGCTTTGATTTCAGATTTCCCATCGTTTGACTTTTTTTCTTTTAATCTCGGCTAATTGTCGATTAATTGCAATCATAGCATTATGTAATGGGAGCTGAAAGTACTCGGCACTAAACTACCTGAGTCTGTCACTGGTCCCATTTGCAGGTGTCAGCCCCCTAACCCTGCACATTATGTAGAATTAATCCGTTTACTGCAATCTCTCACTCAAGGCTCTTGCACTGCTTAAATCAGGTACTCATCTGCAGATAGCTTCACAAAGATTAATTGGGTTGTGAAGAAATCACCACAGAGAAAAAAAAATGTTTCAGGTTAAAAAACGTAACTGCACCATTTGTACCAGTCGAATGTGAGCAGGTCTCGAATTATTACCTGATTTGCAAAACGGGGAAATTTTGTTATTAAAGTTCTGGAGAATAATGAATGGATTATTCAGACAATGTTGTCTGAACAGAAAGAAAATCAACCATTTACAACAAAATGAGAGACAAAAAGAATCTAAGAATATGCCACGTGGTTAGGTAACAAGGAGATTCTTTGTTTTCCATGGAAAGAAACCCACTTATGTGTGACAAATGAAGTGCTGATTCAGAGCTGTGTGTATAGGTATTCCAACAATACGGCTGCTATCGCGACTCTTCTGTCATTGATTAAAGCTTGTGAATCTTTTTTCCCTGATGGGAAATCAGTTTGCATAGAGACCTGGGGGTATCAGCTGCCCTTGGCTCTTGTGTCTCAGTGGCTGTTTATGTTGTATGACGTTTGGCCATGAGCAAAGCAGAATGTGATCAAAGGACTGAATGGCCTACAACTGTTCATACATTGCTCCATATAGTTCAACCATGGGGAAATCTATCCTTACTGAGCTTTCACCTGCATGTACTTTCTAACTGAGCAGGAATGGAAATTCAGACTGATTTCCCTGTCAGGCAAGTGTAGCCTCCTGGTTTGAATCAGTCAATGCTGAAGAGTGAACCCAGTATCCCACTCCCACTGCTCCCTTCCCAATCAGAACCATTTGGGAAGGCAATAGCTTAGTGGTATTGTTGTTGGGCTAGTAATCCAGACACACAGGGTAATGCTCTGGGCACCTGGGTTTGAATCCCACCATGGCAGATGGCAAAATTTGAGTTCAATAAAAATTTTGGAATTAAAAATCTAATGATGACTATGAAACCATTATCAGTTGTTGGAAAAAACCAATTTTGTTCACTAATGTCCTTTAGGGAAGGAAATATGCCATCTTCACCTAGCCTGGCTGATGTGTGACTCCAAATTCATAGCAATGTGGTTGACTCTTGACTGGCCTCTGAAATGGCCCAGCAAGCCACTCAGCTCAGTTCAAGGGCAAAAGCGGTCGGTAATAACCGCTAGCCCATTCAGAGATGCCCAGTCCAATGAATACATTTTTAAAAAACCATATCACACAGTGCATACTTCCTAAGCCTCTAGAAGTCACTGGGATAAAGTACAGCATGAAATTCAGTAAATTTCAACAGGTATTGGAGCTGTTGGTAATAGATTGGTAATAGAGAAGTCTACATTATGTGAGATCCTCTTTCTCAAGCTGGAGAGATACGTAGACAAGGATATGAAAAGTTGTATTGAATTGAGACAAAGACAGATGCCCCATGACAAATTACATAAAAGGAATTTTCATTTCTAAAGCACCTTTCATGACCTCAGGACATCTGAAAGTACTTTGTGCCCAATTAAGCAGCTTTTGAAGTGTACGTAGAGTCATAGAGGTTTATAGCATGGAAACAGGTCCTTCAACTCAACTTGTCATGCAGCCCTGATTTTTAACCCCTAAGCTAGTCCCAATTGCCTATGTTTGGCTCAAATCCCTCTATATTCATCTCACACATGTAACTGTCTGAATGCTTTTTAAAAGACAAAATTGTACCCACCTCTACTATCACCTCTGGCAGCTTATTCCAGACGCTCACCATTTGTCCTTACTTACCACTTGATCTGTCCTTACTAGTTTCCACCTACGTGCACTTTCCAGCTGAGCAGGGACTCACCATCTTCTGTGTGAAAAAACTTGCCTCTCTGGACACTTTTGTATCTCCTCTCTCACCTTAAACCTATGCCTTCTAATTTTAGACTCTGCTACCTTTGGGAAAAGATGTTGACTGTCTAGCTGATCTATGCTCCTCATTATTTTATACATTTCTATAAGATCACCTCTATGTCTATTACGTTGCAGAGAAAATGTCCCAGTCTTTTGTCAACAACTCTCCTCAATGCCCAAACCATTAACTGAATAAGTCCTGCCCTGGTTTGACCTACCAAAATGCATCATCTTGCATTTATCTAAATTAAGCTCCATCTGCCATTTGTCAGCCCACAAGCCCAATTGATCAAGAACCCATTGCAACCCTTAATAACCTTCTTCACTGTCCACTATGCCACCAATTTTGGTGTCATCTGCAAACTTACAAACTATGTCTACTAAATTCTCAAGCAAATCATTAATATAAATGGCAAATAACTTACTGTTTTAATGTAAGAATCACAGCAACCACTTTGTGCATAGCAAGATTCTACGAATCTTGTGATAAATGACCACATAATCTTTTTTTTTAGTGATACTAGTTAAGGGATAAATAAGGACAATAGCATCTTGCTGAGTCGCAGTGTCACAGGCAGTGAACACTACCTTGGTATTCAATTAACATTGAATGCCATAGGCAAACTTGCTTTATACCTCAGCATTACCAATGTGCAATGTCATTAAGGATTATGGGTTAGCAAGCAGAAACCTGACCGGTTCTCCCTCCCTGAATGTCAGTTTTCCCCACTGAGGCCAAATGCAGCATCCCTCGTGCCATTCTGTCTTGAGATCAGTTAATCCACAATTGATCCTGGGATCTTACATGTTATAATGTGGAGGCGCCGGCGTTGGACTGGGGTAAGCATAGTAAGAAGTCTCTCAAAGCCAGGATAAAGTCCAACAGATTTTTTTTTGGTAGCACAAGCCACTACCTTTCAGGGTGCTGTTCCTTCATCAGGTGAGTGGGAGTTCTGTTCACAAACAAATGTGGCATATAAAGACACAAACTCAGTTTACAAAATAATGGTTGGAATGCGAGTCTTTACAGGTAATCAAGTCTTAAAGGTACAGGTAATGAGAGTGGAGGGAAGGTTAAGCACTGGTTAAAGAGATGTGTATTGTCTCCAGCCAGGACAGTTAGTGAGATTTTGCAGATTTTTCTTTTTTGTTTTTATTCCAATTTGATCCAATCAAGTTCAATTCAGAGTCTCAACAAGTTGAGACATTCCTGATCCAAGCTGACAAGACAGAGCTCTCATCTCCTGTCCTTGGGCTTGATCTCCATGATCCAAAGTAATTGGAGTAGGCATAGCTCCTTCACCAAGGCTTGATCTCATTTGCATCTTAGCCAAAAGGCCGAGATGCAGCTTTAAAAAATTGCTTCAAATAAAGCTGAAATGTAGCCTAATGACTTCAACCAAGTATAGCATGTCAATACTACACTTGGTCCTGGCCAGAAAAGCCCAGGCAAGTCATGGGGGTTACAGGTAGTGTGACATGAACCCAAGATCCCAGTTGAGGCCGTCCTTTGATGTACTTGTTTTTATCCTACAGGTACTTTGGTCCACCTTGTTGTCTAACGAGGGGCATACACGCGATGGGTCGTGAGAGGGCTGCTCTTGGATTTTTTTCGAGAGTATCCAAGTGCTTCACGTCGTTAGTGTACACTTGACTTGGACCATTTGATGGGCAACACGACAGCTCAGTGACTATTACTGTGCTTGGCAGATACATGGATTTGGACCTGTGTCTGTGGGAATTTGCGTCTTCTCGCTGTGCTTGCGTGGGTTTTCTCCACGTGCTCCGGTTTCCTTCCACATCCCAAAGATATGCTCTTAGGCTAATTGGCAAAACAAATTCTCCCTAAATTGTCTCAAATTTGGTTTTTAATCCATAGATCTATAAACATTGACAGGGGTCATGGGTAGAGGTGGGAACATCAGGGTGGCGGCACGGGCTCGTTGGGCTGAAGGGCCTGTTTCCCGTGCTGTTTTGTTCTTTGTTCTTTATGTGTGTGGAACAAATCAATAAACTACACCTCCCCATTTTACCCTCACACTAACCTTTTCCTGATGAAAACTGAGAGGCAATGCAGACAGACTGCTGTTTTTTTTTTGAAGCAACCATTTTAATTTAGTTGAGGAGGCAGGTGGTGGATCTTGAAAGTAATCCCTACCTCTTCCTCCTCCTCCTCCAACAGTCTGACCTTGTTTCACAAGCTGGCTGGAAATAGGATGATGAGCTGAGTTGAAAAGAGAGAGCTGTTTGAGCAAAGGTTTAAAAGCAGAAGTACCCTCAATTTAAACAAGACTATGACATATTGCTACTGAAAAGGTTATTGTTTTCTTTCAAACAGGTCAGTTGGTGTCTGGGTGAGGTGCCAACTGATGAAGGAGCCAGCCAGTTAATGTGGATCAATCCCTTTAGCACTCTCAAGCGTACACTGCCGACGTGAAGCACTAGGATTCTCTCGAAAAAAAAATCCAAGAGCAGCCCTCTCACAACCCCTCATGTGTATGTCCCTCATTAGATAACAAGGTGGACCAAAGTACCTGCAGGATAAAAACAAGTTATAGAGATGTGACTTCAAATCTCACTCCAGAGACCTAGGCTGACACTTCTAGTATGGTACTGAGGGAGTATAAGCATCAGTGTTTTTCAGATGATACATTAACCTGAAGCTCTGTCTGCACTTGAAGGTAACTGTAAAAAAGCCCAAGACATGATTTTGAAGAAGAGGGGGAATTGCCCCCCCCCCCTTTGTCTTGGTCAATATTAATCAACCACATTCTTTCCATTGCTGTTTGTGAGAGTTTGCTGTGATGTGCAAACTGACTGCTGCATTTTCTTCATTACAATAGAAGCTAAACTTCAAAAATACTTCATTGCTCTAAAACATATCATAGCATCCTGAGATTCTGAAGGATATTATCGGAATATTTTTGGATTCATAGATTCTTTGTTTATTTCCAGTTCTAGACTCTCATTCTCACTTTCACTTTGCTAATGGAGTTAGTAAGTGAGATCCCATTCCAAAAAAAAACTCAGTGGTCAGGAAATGCACTGCCTATTGTTCTTGCATCATTATCGATGAGGACCTCGACGCCATTAGTCATTTTGAGGCTGGTTGTGATGTGTCCAATGATGACTGATCAGGCCAATTTGGGCACGGAATGTCCTGGCACACATTGGACAGACTTGTGTAGACACTGTAATTGTTGCGCTGGTGGCTCTGGATTTACGCAGCTCACGCCTATTTGTGCTTCAACAATATACCTTGCTTCGTGAGCTTGACAACTTTTGTGGATGAGGCAGCACCAGATAGGGTAGTTTTGTGCCAGTGTTTCCCAAGTGGTCGTGTCAAAGTCAGATGACTTCAGGGAGGTCTTGAGTGTGTCTTTGAAACGTTTCTTCTGCTCTCTATGCGAGCGTCTTCCAGCAGAGAGTTCCCCAAAAAGCAGCTGCTTGGGTATATGCTTGTCTGACATACGGATGACATGACCTGCCCATCGGGTCTGCACGCTCATCAGCAGTGAGTGGACTTATGGTAGACATGCTCTAGAGAAAACATAAGTGTCTGGTACTTTGTCTTGCCATCGGATGCATAATATTCTGTAAAAACAAGTCATGTGGAAACGATTGAGTTGTCTTGTATGCCTTTGATACACAATCCAATTTTCAGAGGCATACAGGAGAGTACTGAGTACCACAGTGCTGTAGACCTGCAGTTTTGTTGCTGGGTTGATTTCTCGATGTTCCCATACAGTAGAGCGCAGTCTACGGAAAGCAGAATTTGCTTTGCTATTTTGCAGTTAACTTCTGTATCAATAGTCACTGCTTGGGAGAGGGTGCTGCCAAGATAAGTGAACTGATCCACTGCCTGTGGTTTCTGCCCTTTGATTGTGATTATTGGTTCTGTGTACGGTGCATGAGGAGCTGGTTGGTGCATGACTTTGGTCTTTTTAATGTTGATGGTGAGTCCAAAGTGGTCACAAGCCGTGGAAAATTTGTCCATACTGACTTGCATTTCTTGATCCAGTATACAGGGTGCAGTCATCAGCAAAGAGGAAGTCTCTCAGACCAGTCTCTTTCACTTTGATAATAGCTTTGAAGTCTCCTCAGGCTGAAGAGCTTCCCATGCACTCTGTACTTGAGGCTGATTCCAGCAACACTGTGCTGGAAGGCATCACTCAGCGTGGCAGTAGACATCATGCTGAACAGTGTGGGTGCGAGCACACAGCCCTGTTTGACGCCACTGGTGACTGGGAATGCCTCAAAGGATTCTCCGCCATCCAATACTCTGGCCATCATGCCATCATGGAACTGGCATTCCATCTGAAAGAATTTGGGGGGGTAGTCGAACTTTGACATGATCCTCCACAGGCCTTGTCAGCTTACAATGTCAAAGGCTTTCACGAGGTCAACAAAGGCTGTGTAGAGCTTGCAATTCTGCTCCTGACACTTCTCCTGGCGCGCAGCAAAAATCATGTCAGTAGTCCCACGATCTTTGCGGAAGCAACACTGTGACTTTGGAAGCAGGCCCAGCTCCAGATGAGTGACCAGATGATTTAGCAGGACTCTTGCAAGGGTTTTTCCTGTGATAGAGAGCAGCGAGATTCTTCGGTGGTTGTCGCATACTTGGCGATTGCCCTTCCTCTTGCAGAGGTGTATGATGGAAGCATCTTTAAGTTCCTTGCTTCTAAAAGGATTGGAACAAGTAGGTGAGCTTCTCAATAAGTGCAGGACACAGCTTTATAGATCTTTGCATCTGCCCTGCGGCTTTGCCACTGGATAGCTGGCTGACAGCTCTCGTGACTTTGGTTACTACCGCTGGGTCATCCATGGCGCTGTTGATATCAACCTGGGGAATCCTGTCTATTGCTTCATCGTTAATACATGACAGTCGATTGAGGACAGCTTCAAAGTGTTCAGCCCATCCCTGCAGGATCTGAGCCTTCTCTGTAATGAGAGTTGTACCATCTGTACTCGGGAGAGGGGAACTCCCAAGAGATTGAGGTTCATAGAGAGTGTTGAGGGCTTCACAGAACCGTTTCAAGTTGTTTCTGTGAGCATGTCCCTGCATTTTATCTGCCTTGACGCTCAACCAGACATCCTGCATTTTACGCAATTTATTCTGGACTGTCCTGCAAGCACTGGTAAAAGCATTTTCCATGGCAGCTGAAGATGGATCATTCTGACAGGCCCGATGAAGATGGTGCTTTTCAACAAGTAGAGCCTATATCTTCTCATCATTCTCATTGAACCAATAATGCTGCTTGCGGGTAGAGGGCTGGAGCATCTTCAGCACAAATGTATGGATAGCGTCCCTGAAACATTCCCAGTCATCCTCAGCACTGCCTGCGAGGTGTAGGTCAGCAAGTTTGATTTCTAAGTCTTCAGCCAGTGCTGAAGTTATGCTGAGGTTCTTTAGCTTGGCTGCATTGATTCATTTCATAACCTTGCTTCCTTGTGGTTACTTCTTGGGTCTGATGCAGAGCCTCATTTTGGAGACAGTGAGTCTGTGGTCTGTCCAGCAGTCAGCACCGTACATGGCTTTGATTCCTGTGACATCCTGCCTGTCTTTTCTCCTGACAATGATATAATCAATAAGATGCTAATACTTAGAGTGGGGGTTCATTCAGGAACTCTTGTTACAGGTAGGCAGATGGAAGGTTGTGTGGTGATGAAGAGGTCATCTGCTGCACAGTCTTCAGTAAGAGTCGGCCATTACTGTTACACTTGCCCACTCCATGCCTCCCAATGACCCCCTGCCAGATTGCAGAGTCACATCCTACACTTGTATTGAAATCGTCAAGCAAGATCAGCTTGTCAGTACTGCTCACTGCTGATAGTAGGGTGTCCAGTTGTTCATAGAACTTGTCTTTCATCTCATCCAGGTTGTTCGTTATGAGGGCATAGGTGCTGATCAGGGTGGCTTGATTTCTGTTCTGTAGCGGAAGCTGTAATGTCATATGCAGGTTGTTCACACCCTTAGGTAGACGATCAAGATTCTGAATAAGGTGACTCCTGATGGTGAATTCAACTCCAGCATCACGATGCTCATGGCTGCCGCAACCGCTCCAGAAAAAAGTGTATCCACCTCCAGTTTCAGTCAACTGACCTACGTTGACTGAACTGACCCAAGTTTCACTCAGGGCTGCAATGTCAATGTTGTATCTTGCAAGTTCTCTGGCAACTAAGGCTGTTCTTCTCTCTGGTTTGCCCGCTGTGTGGTTGTCCAAAAGTGTGCGCATGTTCCAAGTGCCAATGGTGAGTGGTATCATCTTGTGTTTTATTTTGTTTGTTCAACCGCAAGATGGGATCCCCGCCAGCCGCGGTAAACTGACCAGGATATAGTGAAGCAGGAAATGTTTAGGGCACCTTCTAGCCCCTTCCTCATTCTACAGAGGTGAGCAGTGTGTTTCTGAAGAGGACTGATCAGCCACCCAGGTAGATGCCGAGTTCCACTGCTGCTTCGGTTAGCAAGAAGCAACATTCGATCTGAGCAGCCTGCGTGCAGGTCCGTGACTACAGCTCCCAGTGTATCCATACCTACTGCTTTGTCGCTCGCCCATCGCCACAGGATTTCAAGAGTTGATCAGGACACTGATGATGATAGTGTCGAAATTAGTGCTTGATTTGGATTAAAGTGAGGGAGAGTTGTGCAGCGTCAGCCTCACTCTCTCTTCCCAATTCCCATCTAGATCCAGTGGCAAGACAAGAGTCAGGATGGCTAGAAATGGGACTAGGCACAGTGGATGACCAGGGCATTTTCTGAGTCTTGTCCTGCTCTTCGCGTTCTCCAACACGAAAGCAGACAAGACACACAAGATGTTCTGGTCATCCACTGTGCCTAGTCCCATTTCTAGCCATTTTGACTCTTGTCTTGCCACTGGATCTAGATGGGAATTGGAAAGGGAGAGTGAGGCTGATGCTGCGCAACTCTCCCTCACTTTAATCCAAATTAAGCACTAGTTTTAATACCATTATCATCATCATGGGGTGTTTGGCGTGTACGGGGTGTCAGGAAGGGGTAATACTTTTGGTGGGGGAACATGTTGTGTCCTTCAGGTTTGTCCATCTTTTGTCCCCACCTGGCACTCAGCTGTCACCTGTGGCTCCCTGTAGCTGTTTGCATGCGACAGCGGCCGCACCCCGGGCAATGGCCTCGACCAGCCGGCTAAACCAGGTGAAGGTAGCTGACGGGTTCAACTCTCGGTGAGAGAGGGAGTTGTCTATCCCAGCATGTGAAGACAGAGTCTGGCGGATTGAGCAGATGATTCCAATGGAAGGTCCAACATTCAAGAAGGTGGTCTCTGCAAGTGTCGTGGAGCATCGTGGAAGCGTCATACTCATAACCACAGAAATCAAGAAGGACTTCAATTCCCTCTCACTTCACCCCATCTCCCCTTATAGTCCCTGACACTTGTTGATAGAGTTGAAGAGTGTCTGTAACAAGTTTCAGAATCCTTTAGTGAGAGAATGGAGATACCGGCTGTTCCTCACCATCTCACTGAGATTCCCTATTGGACAATGCAATAAGCAATGGGTAGTGTGATTGAATAGCTTGTTTCTATTGGTGTCATAATTTAAGAACAGTCTTTTAAGACACCATCAAGTCCCATAGAACTGACACCCGGTATTATTACATATTTGGCTTGTCTTTGCTATTCAGAACGCGTGGGATTATGTGAAATGTGCCAGGAACAGGCTACACGGCCCTTCGAGCCTGCTCCACTATTCAATAAGATTATTGCTGATCTGACTGTAACCTCAACTCCATACTCCCACCTATCACTGATAACCTATCATTCCTTTGATTGTCAATAATCTGCCTACCTCTGACTTAAAAATATTTAAAGACACAGTTTTGTGATAGGGAGTTCCTTAGATGTAAGACCCTCTGAGGAAAAAAATTCTCCTCATCTGTCTTAACAGACAATCCCTTATTTTTAAATAGTGCCCCTAGTTCTAGATTCTCCCAAGAGAAACACTTTCCACGTCCATCCTGTCAAGACCCCTCAGGATCTTGTATGTTTCAACCAAGTCACCTGTTATTCATCTAAACTCCAGTGAATACAAGCCTAGCCTGTCCAACCTTGAATCTCCATAAGACAACTTTGATTGTTCATCCACTAATGAGGAATGTGAACTGGGATTAGATTGTCATGAGAGAAGTTAGTTTTATTCTACTTATGATTACAAAGTGGCGTTGCAATAGTGATTCTGCTCAGTACGAGAGGAACCGTAGGTTCAAACATTTTGGTGTGTGTGCTTGGCCGAGGAGCAAATGGTGAGAAAATATCATCTGTGGGATTATGACTAAATGCATCTAAGTCAGAATCTCGCTGAATTGCCCATTCCAGATGTTAGTCTGGTAAACTTTCTCTGAACTGCTTCAAATGCATTTATGTCCTTCAGTAAGAAGACCAATGCTGTACATTGCACTCTTAATGAGGTCTCAGCAATGCCCTGTACAACTGATGCATAAACCTTCCTACTTTTGTATTTGATTCCCTTATGATAATAATATATTGGCTTTCCTCCTTCATGTAATACCTGCAAACTGACCTTTTCAATTCATGCACAAGAACATCCAAATCCCCTCTGATCTTGGAGCTCTGCAATTTCTCAATATTTAGATAATATGCTTTTTTAAAAATTCTTCTTGCCAAAAGCAAGAAGGGGTGGCACCCTAGCACAATGGTATTCCCTTATTAATTCCCAATACTATAAGACTAATGCTCACTTTGTTAATTTTTTAAAAATCTACAGAAACTCTTACTATCTGTTTCTAACTCTCAGGCTGGCATTCCCTCATATTCTAATTGTTCCTTCCTTATCAATCTTTTAGTCATTCTTTGCTTTCTTTATGTTCTGCCCAGTGTCCTGATTTGCCACCACCTTTATTATAATTATAATAAGCACAATTATATGATTTTTCATTAAGTTTGATACAATCTTTTACTGACTTAGTTACCCATGAATAGTTTCCATGAACCATTGGAATCTTTCTTGTTGGAATGCATCTCTTCTGTGTATTCTGAAATATCCTCTTAAATGTCTGCCACTGCATCTCCATTGACCTATCCCTTAACTTAATTTGCCAGTCAGTTTTAGACAACTCTGTTTGCGTGCCCTCATAAATTCCCTTCTTTAAGCTTAACATACCGTTGTTCGGCCCACACTTCTCTCCCTTGATCTGATTGTAGAATTCAAATAGATTGTGATCTATAGATTGCTATCTGGAGGCGCCTTCACTCTGAAGTCATCAATTAACACATCCTATTTTTCTGAACTTAGATCATCCTTCTCTATTGTGCTAATGTCATCTTTTATGAACAGAATCACTTTGCCATTTTTGCTTCCTGTCCTTCCTAACTGTCATGCACCCTTTAATATGCCGGTCCCAATCTGCCAACCTGCAGCCCTATCTCTGTAATGGCTATCAGGTTGTTTTTATTTATTTATATTTGCACTATCAGTTCATCTGTTTTGTTTTGAATGCTACATGCATTCATTCATTCAGCTCATCCAGCCTGCTGTGCCATTCAGTATGATCAGAGATGATTTTGGGCTTCAATTCCATTTTCCCATCCATATGGCTTGACTCTGTAAGTATTTTTCAATGGAGTCACCCAGAACCTTTTGGAATAGAGAATTCCAAAGACTCATTACCCTTTGACTGCCTCTTATCTCAGTCCTAAATAATCAACTCCTTTAGAAACAGTGTCCTCAAGTCAACATTGAACCATGTGTGACTAATGTCACATGTAGCCAAGATCTTCGAAAGAGAAAGATTATTAATGAATCAGTTAGGTTTTCACAACAATTGGTCAGCTTTTCTTAGTTATTTTATTCAATGTCAGCCTACCATTCTATGCATAGTAATGATTTGGGTGATTGCATGGGCTTTACGCTGGCATTTCCTTTCTATTCATGACTGCTGCCAGAGTGTCTACAGCCAAGGCTGAGGTCATCATGCTTATTCAGATCCATTCTTTTGGTCTTTTTTAACTTTCAAGTGAGATTTACCATTAGGGCAAAGAAAGATAATTAAATTCCCAATCAAAGTATTCCAATTTGAAAAGCATAGAAATCTTCATGTAGAGAACATATATTAAGCTACTTAGGTTCAATGTGTGACCTGATCCATTCTGTAAATTTTAGGACAAATTGTGTATCTAGATTAATCAAGGTAAAGAGTGAGACTTCCTTGAAAAATTAATATTTGCAGATATAAAAATATTGTAAATAAGTAAAAAGCCAGAATGTGCCTTGTGCAACTTGCTATTTCCATGTAGATATTTGACCTTCAGTATGTGCTTGCCTCTCTCTGGAATGTTCCAAAATATTTAGGTTCTGTAATGAAGCATATTCACTTTTAGGGATTTTGATCACTAGGCTACTTAATCAGAAATGTTTCATTAATAAGAAATTCCCCCTATGTCTGCTCACAATTCAGTAATTCTATATTTACTGAAACCTATTAAGTCAATCAACTCCAGTAACAGATGCCGTTGAATATTTTGCAG
The DNA here is from genome assembly GCA_024679065.1 of Sphyrna mokarran. Classification (NCBI taxonomy): domain Eukaryota; kingdom Metazoa; phylum Chordata; class Chondrichthyes; order Carcharhiniformes; family Carcharhinidae; genus Sphyrna; species Sphyrna mokarran. The sequence goes on from JAGIQG010000014.1 coordinate 17,331,021, forward strand.
TTTAGGGTGAATGCAGATAACAGGATCAATCCAAATGTAGAACATAGAATCTCTTAAAATAATATGAAGAAACTATATGATCCTTCTGCCACAAATACAGTTAGACTTTATTATTTTAGTTGTTCTAGATGGTTAAAATTACTGTGCAAATTTATCTATCTAGAACAGGAATTTCTAGATTATTGCCTCTGTCATTGTCAGGTCCACATTGCAATGTGTACAGTTACCTTTACACAGCATCATAGAATGGTTACAGCACATAAGGAGGCTATTTGGCCCATCATGTCCATGCCAATTCTCTGTAAGAATAGCTCATCTAGTTATACTCCATCACCTTTTCCCTGTAATTTCTTCCTTCTCAGATAATTATTCCATTTCCTTTTCAAAGCTGCAATTGAATCTACCTTTGTCACATTCTCAGTCAGTATATTCCAGATCCTAACTACTTGCTGTGTAAAAAAAAACTTTCCCTCATGTCACTTCTGGTTCTTCTGTCAGATAACTTAAATCTGTGTCTCTGCTGCTCGGCCCTTCTGCCAGTAAGAACAGTTTCTCCTTTCAATCTTCCCTTCTAATGAGAATAGCCCCAGCTTTGTCAATCTATCCACTTAACCAAAGTACTCATTTACTCTTACTCATTTTAAGTAACCATAAATATCAGAGCACAATAGGTCACACAGTTCTTACCCCTGTAAGCATTGAGGATACCATGCAGCAATGGGCTGTAACATTCATTGGGCCTTGTGTGCCATTGGGACAAAACAGATGTGTCCACCATGTGCAATGCACTTCATCCAAGTTTATGCTTGTTGACATTCTGCAAGCAACTTCTGCCGGCTCATTGGGGACCTGCTAAGAGAAAGAGCCTCCTATCTTTCATTGAAAGGAGGAATGGAGAAGAATTTCCACAGATATCAGATGGCCTGTAGCAGTGCTGTTTCAAATTGCTGCTCTGCTGTCCATTGTATTTGCAGATTTAGGAATAACTATCTGGAAATTACTGAAACTTGCTAAATCCCAAGGTTGTAATCTTCAGCCATGGATTATGAAGAAGGTGAAGAGTAAAATGGGGTGGCATTACCACTGCTGCCTCACAGCGCCAGAGACCTGAAAAGTAGCTATACTATAAGAAAGACTTTAAATCAAGAAATAATAAATGCGTGTAAAAAGCTCTACATTAATATGGGTAAATTTAATTGGGCTAATCAAATTGGAAATGTCAGCCAAGAGAATGAATTCATAGAATGCATTTGGGATGGTTTCTTAGAGCCAGCTAGGGATCAGGATATCTTGGATCTGGTAATGTGTAATAAAGTAGGTTTAATATCTCAAGGTTAAGGATCCCCAGAAAGTAGTGATTGTAGTATGATAGAACTTATCATTCAGCTTGAGTGTGAGAAAACTGGGACTGAAATATTAGTGTTAAATTTAAAGAAGGGGAATTAAGAAGATATGAAGGTGGAATTGGCCAAAGTGAATTGGTCATGTAGACTTGTAAGTAAGACAGTAGATGAGCAGTGGCAGATATTTAGAGAGATCATTCATGATTCCCAACAAAAATACATCCTAACGAGAGTCCCTGCACTATAAGGTAGCAGTGCTAATCACTGTAGCACCGTGCTGCCCAAGAGGATATAGAGAACATTCACGAGAATGGTTCAAGGGATTAGGGACTTTAGTTACATGGATGGATTGGAGAAACTGGGACTATTGCCCTTGGGGAAGAGGAAATTCAGTTGAGGTTTACAAAATCATGAAGTGGACAGAGAAGCTAGAAAGAAACCGTTCCCATCAGAAGTTCCAAGAACCAGAAGATGCAGATTTAAGGTGATTGGCAAAACAATCAAAAGCAAAATGAGGAAAAATGAATCAGGGATGCATGGCCTGAGTGAGTGGTTGCTGCAGATTTCATTGTGGTTTTCAAAAGGGAATTGGATAAGTGCCTGAAGGGAAAACATTTCCAAGGCTACAGGGAGAGGACCAAACAGTGGGACTAGCTAAGTGGTTCCTGCAAAAACCTAGTTGGGTGTTGGCTAGCTGACATTGTCCTTTGATTTTGTAAGTATCCATGTGATGGATGAACAGGTACTGTAATCTGTTTTGGGTCATTGTGGCTAGATGTTAATAAGGACTGTGGGAGAAACTCCCTCTGTCCCTCTTCAAAGACTACAGTGGAATCCCTCACAATCAAATAACCAGCCATACGGAGCCTTAGTTTGAATCCACGACCTCCTGAGTTGGAGAGAAGACTACAACCACTGAAGCTTGATTGATAACTGAGAAAAGAAATTAACTGGCAAGAACCAAGTGAATTGCAACCAATGCAGCCCATGGTCCACAGATGTAACAGCTTTGGGCTTTTATAGCTGATGGAATACATGAATGATAAAAACTAAGAGGCCTGAAAATATTCATGTGTGGTAGAGAAGAAATAGAGGAGTACAACACAAATTTCATAGAGATTATGTGATTTTAAAAAAAAACCTGCACACATTTAGTATTCCACTTGGCAAATTACACTCACAAAGTTATAGTGAGCCACAAAGAGGCAGCCAGGATAAATCCCAGCAAATTTACATTTTTTACACTAGCCATGTTGCATAAGCTAATTTATCTGGCAGTACTTTTTGCAGCATCCTTTGCCAGGGAACTGTGGTGCAAATTGAAAGCTTTTCATTAATTCATTTCTGAGCAAGACTACATGCCCGATGGCCCAATTTAAACTTGCCAGCACAGATTTTTGTGTCAGGAGTCACGCTGCTTAGAAAACACCAGGAAATGAACCTTTCCAAGCAATTGTACAAAAGCGTCTGTAAGAAGGCTCCATGACGAATGATCGTATTCCCTCTTCCCCTCCCCACCCTAGGCTTTAGAGAGGGTACTGAGAGAGATTCATTGGAAGGGTGCCAATGCTGGAGGATTTCCTTTATGTGAGGAGGCTAAAGGGTTTGGAATTGTTCCCCTTCAAGCAAAGGAAGTTAAGTGACAATTTGGTAAAGATATTCAAAACTGTAAACTGTTTTACTTTAAAATTGTAAATTGTTAAGTAAATTGTTTCCACTGGCAAGACTGTTGGCAACTAGAGGACTAAGATTTAAAATACTGACATAAAAAAAATTCATAATGAGAACTTTTGTACACATTGCCATATTATATGATCTGAATTCACTGCCTGAAAAGGGCTTTGGAAGGAGATTCAGTAGCAAGTTTCAAAAGAGAATGGTTGAATGATCGTAAAAGAAAATCTTGCTGATCTGTTAGGAAAATGAGAAACTAATTTCATAGAAAACAGGAGCAGGAGTAGGCTATTAGACCCTTCAGGCCTGTTCTGCCATTCATTACTGATCACCCAACTCAATAGCCTGATCCTGATTTCAAACAGTTGTCAAGGCACGATGGGCTAAATGGCCTCCTTCTGAGATTCCATAATCTTTCCAATTGCCTAATTCTGTGGAAATGCTTTCTGACCTTCCCAGTCTACCAATGCCTTGATTTTAAAGTTCCTTGTTTTCAAATTTCTTTATTCCTCCCTGCCTGTGTAACCTCTCATGTAATTTGCCAAAAGCTTTAATTCCTCCCGTTCTGACTTCTCCTCCACCCCCTGCTCCTTTCAATATGGGCCGCTGATCTTTCAACCATCTGTGTCTTAGGTTTTGGAATTCCTTTTTTGCCTCTTCACATTTCAAGAAACTCCTTCACACTGAGCTCTTAGATCATCTTTCCTAATATCTCTGTCTTATGCTTGGTGTCAGATTTTGTTCGATGCTCCCAAGAAGCACTCTGTGCTGTTTTATGATGTTAAAACACAAGTTGTTAAGATACGGTACGATTTAGTGCCCAATCAGTTAGCATAAAATCTTCAGCATATTAAGAAAATGCTAAAACTTATAAAATGCCTACTAAAGTCTTGATGAAATTAGAATAAAGATGCTGAAGAATTGTTAATTATAAAATAATAATTAAAGCCTGAGGGGTAGGGAGGGCTAATAATTTGAAAGGAGGCCAGTGGGCATTTCCTTCAGAGAAAGAGAAACCAACATTTCTTTGTCATTTGATTTTTTTTGTTCATGCCCAAAGAAGGTTTCAGGAATGATCTACAGAAAGATTATCTAGTTCATCAGGGGTAATGAATGAGGCCCTAAGGGAGACTTAAAGAAAATGCTACCGCTGACTGCCATGAGATCTACTTTTATGTTATGTACTTAAGGAAGGTATTTGGGAACATAAAATGGGAAGTAGGTATGCCAATTCACAAATAGTGCTCAGTCAACGAGAGTTGTGATCAGATCTGACAATAAATACACTGGCCAGAATTATATATTGTATGCTCTCCAACAGCAGCCACACGTGTCCACCCCCCAAACCCCATCCCATCCCATTCCAGGGTTAGAACATAGAACATAGAACATTACAGCACAGAACAGGCCCTTCGGCCTTCGATGTTGCGCTGACCAATATAAAAAGCAATGCCCCTCCAAACTAAACCATTCCCTTCTTTTCCATATACTTATCAACTAACCTCTTAAACGCCACCAAACTTGGCGCATCTACAACCGCTGCAGGCAGGGCATTCCACTTCCGAACCACCCTTTGGGTAAAGAACCTGCCTCTGATATCCGTCCTATAACTATCACCCCTTAATTTAAAGCTGTGTCCCCTCGTGCTAGCTTTCTCCATCCTAGGAAAAGGCTATCACTGTCCACCCTATCTAAACCTCTAATCATCTTATATGTTTCGATCAGGTTCCCTCTTAGCCTCCTCCTTTCTAACGAAAACAACCTCAAATCCCTCAGCCTCTCCTCATAAGACCTGCCCTCCATACCAGGCAACATCCTGGTAAACCTCCTCTGTACCCTCTCCAATGCCTCCACATCTTTCTTATAATGCGGGGACCAGACTGCACACAATACTCCAAGTGCGGCCGCACTAGAGTTTTGTACAGTTGCAACATGACGTTGCGGCTCCGAAATTCAATCCCTCTACCATTAAAAGCCAAGACTCCATATGCCTTCCTAACAACCTTCTCGACCTGACTGCCTACTTTCAGGGATCTATGCACATACACACCAAGATCCCTCTGTTCATCTAGACTACTAAGAATCCTACCATTTGCCCTATACTCTACACATTTATTATTTCTGCCTTAGTGCATTACCTCACACTTTTCCACGTTAAACTCCATTTGCCACCTCTCGGCCCAGCTCTGCAACTTGTCTAAGTCCCTCTGCAAACTATAACACCCCTCTTCACTATCTACCACTCCACCGACTTTAGTGTCACCTGCAAATTTACTAATCCATCCTTCAATACCCTCATCCAGATCATTTATAAAAATTACAAACAGCAGGGGCCCCCAAACAGACCCCTGAGGTACACCACTTGTCACCGAACTCCAAGATGAATATCTCCCATCAACCACCACCCTCTGTCTTCTACCTGCTAGCCATTCCTAACCCAATTAGCTAAATCACCCTCTATCCCATACATCTGCATTTTCTGCAGAAGTCTTCCATGGGCCACCTTATCAAACTCCTTACTAAAGTCCATATATACCACATCAACCGCCTTACCCCCATCCACCTCCTTAGTCACTTTTTCAAAAAACTCAATGAGGTTAGTAAGGCACGACCTACCCTTCACAAAACCATGCTGACTATTTCCAATCAATTCATTACTCTCTAAATAAGTATAAATCCTATCCCTAATTATTCTCTCCAATACTTTGCCCACAATACTTTACAGGGTTCTGAGGCTCCTGCTCCTATATCTTAGTTGTGACTTGAATTCAGAGGACAGTTTATAAATTCAGCTGCGTTCCTTTGAGCATATTGAGTATTTAAAAATGTTGAAAAGGTAGCTAACTCTCTGAGAGAAATGAAGAACAAGGGAGCACTATGGTAAATTGGAGATGGGTTGATTAGGAGGGAAATCAGGATGCACGTCTTCACACAAAAGATAGAAACCTGTGGAAGTACCTATTTCAGAGTAGCACCATTAAGTACAGAATAACCAGTTATACAATCCCCTAGCCCAATTTACACAAATGTTCTTTGTGGCTTCTCTGAGATTATCAGTTTCGTACTGAATTGTAGTTTACTGCACTTTGATGACTGATATTATCTAGAAGATTTTATCTGAGAATAACTCAATGTGTTTCATATGGAACCCTTACAGAATTAATTTGGTTTGGATTTGTGCTGCCATCGCAGAGGTGAGAGGACAATTCCTAGTTTTGAGGTTTCTGCTGAGTTTATAATTTTAAATGTCCCCGTGTTCTTTCGATGAATGTTTGAAGATTTCTGAATGAAGAGCTGCTAACTCGTGCATTTTATTTCTGTCCCTCTGGCTGCGTTGATCTCCAGTTTTTGAAGAGCCAGAGGATCCCAGCAACCGGTCATTCTTCTCCGAGATCATTTCCTCAATATCGGATGTCAAGTTCAGCCACAGCGGGAGGTACATGATGACGAGGGATTACCTCACCGTCAAAGTCTGGGACTTGAACATGGAGAACAGACCATTAGAAACATATCAGGTATTTGCTGAATGAAATTTGCAGAAGTAGGAAGCTGGTGGTTTTCCATTGGGATTGGGGCAGGAGTTTCAGATAGTAGGAGGAGATAATTATTTAATGAAGCTGTCCAGCCAAAATCAGAGGCCAGGAGGGAAAAGCTCTTGGGGCTTTCAAGGCCACAATGTTAAAATGAGCCTTGTAACTTATGCTGGGAGACAGCACACAGGAAACACTACTTTTCACTGTACTAATACATGTGACAATAATGGATCAAATAATATTTATTTTCATCCTTTCTTTTCCACTGCACATGTACACCTCAGTAAAGTTTCACAACACCAATTTTAAATCCAACCAATTTATTTGATAGTAAATTCGCGAGCTTTCGACAGTATGTGCTTTGTCAGGCAATTGCAGTGTTCTGGTCTGCAATAGCACTCATACCAACACAGACAGTCATAGACAATCGCATTCTAATCAGCAATCTGTGACTGTCTGTGTTGGTATGAGTGCTATTGCAGACCAGAGCACTGCATTTGCCTGACGAAGGCACATGGTGTCGAAAGCTCGCGAATTTACTATCAAATAAATTGGTTGGATTTAAAATTGGTGTTGTAAAACTTTACTGAGTTTACCCCAGTCCAATGCCGGCATCTCTACATCATGTACACCTCATCCAGCCATGAGAACAAGCTGGATCTACATCCTCTTGTCAATCAGGGGGGAAGTGTATGAATCTCCTTCACTTGTGAAAAATGCATGACAACCACTCAGCACTTACTGATCTTGGGATCTTTTTTCAATTAAAATCCCAAGGATTTTTTCCAATGGTTTTCAGTTGGGGTCCATGAAAACCCAAGAAGAAAACAATAGAGCTTTCTAAAAACGGTTAAAAACCTGGAGAACATTGTTTTATTTTTAAAATTATCAATCTTAATAGAACAAGTAAGGAATGAATGAGGCACAGTTAAACTAAATGGATCATTGAATAGTTATTGAACAGTTACAAACCATACAGTAAATGAAGGGATAAATTAAAGCATTAAAATTTATTCAAGCTTTAGATCAGATAAGATTGGAAATCATAAAGCTTAATGATTCCACCCAAACCTAAATCAATGAAAGTTAGAGTAATTCTGAAATGAAGAATTCAATATAATAAAAATTTTACTCCATATTCATCAAAGAGCAAATCCACGGCAGTTGCTCAATTCTGTGAACCTGTGTTCGACCCCAAAACACTTTATCTATTTTAGTCAGATCCTTTTAGTATTTCCAAGTTTTTAATGTATGTTAATTGTTACTCAGAACCACACAGATTAATGCTCAATGCTTCTTCCTGTTGTTAGGCAGCCCATGAGCAATATCAGCAAATAGTTTCCATCCAGTTGTCTTCCTTCCCAAACTTGGCACTGAATGTTGGATCCTGGCAGGAAAACTGCTTGATGTTATCACACACACAGCATCGCAAACACAGTACCGCACACACATCTCACCATCCAATCCAGGGACAATTTTGGTTTCAACAATCTGACATTCTAGAAAACTTGGGTATTTACCAATGGGGTATTGGATATTAAAAAGGAGTCTAAAGAGAGATTTGGAGGCACTTCAATGCCTGATTATAATATATCACAGCACATGGGAGCTGCAAGTGACAGGATTTCTAATAGAAACCGGGATTACTAATAAGAATCATCCCTATTCTTGCAAAATGAGAGGTTGATGCAAAGTTTCTGTCTGAGCAGACTAGCAAACTGTGTTAAGTAACTTGCAAGAGAGTTTGGGAAGATTATTCTCTCCATGGATTCTGTCATATCTAAAAGAATTTCAAGATTAGTTTGCATCCAATCAGGGTGTAGAATCAATGTAATCTCCTGGAGGAATAAATTCTTACATTATGTACTGGGAATTCACAGCAGTGTCCCTCAGCACAGTCTGAGGTGAGATATTCAAAATGAGGAAGGATTTTGATGGAATAACTGAAGAGAAATTATTTCTACTGGCATAAGGCTCAGTGGCTGAAGGGCACACATTTAAAATAAGATGAGAGATAAAGAAAGTCTTTTTTAAACAGGAGACTGTTACAATCTGGAATGCATTATTGGAAAGGCAAATAGAAAGATATTCCACTGGCAAAGAGAAGTGAATAGTATCATTGAGAAAAAAAGGAAACATAGCTGGGCTGTGGGGAAAGAGCAAGGATGTGGGACTAATAGGATAGCTCTTGCAGCAAGACATGAGATACTGAATGGCCTCCTTCTGTGCAGTCTCTGTTTTCTGATTTATGAGTTCCCCTTCTTTCACCCCACCCCCGCCAAAATGTTCTCTCCACTTTTAGATAGTTGACAGACCTATCAGGCTAAAATTTTCTTCAAGCAGTGCTGTATCATGCTGCATAGATCAAATTGATTTCCTGGGGCAAGACAGCACAGCCAGCTGGCACCTGTGCAGCTCACAGGGGATTCTTCATTGATATCATTGCCGTGGTGCTGTCTGAGTGTGTGCCTTTATATGCCCTATTTGCTATCAGAATTCCCCATTCACCTGACAAAGGAGAAGTGCTCCGAAGGCTAGTGATGTTTGCTGCCAAATAAACCTGTTGGACTTTAACCTGGTGTTGTGAAACTTCTTAATGTGCTGACTTTTCCCAGGGCAACACTGCTTTGATGTAGGACAAAGCTAACAAACTTTTAGCCAGTGGATCTTGCAGACATTTTCTGTTTTTCATTTCCAATATCCTTGCTGTATCTAGTTGTGGTCTCTCATTGTGCTATGTCCCCTTGAGGTTGTTTTACTTTGATTTCTGGTGTAACCTAGGTAATAGACACAGCCCTTTCATTCAAAATTTGTTGGCTTTTTGGCGAGCAGACATCAACATGGAATCTGCGGAGGTATCTCCCTTCTCACACAGTCAAATGGCCTATTGTTAGTGTATCTCTTTCTTCTGCTTCCAATAAAGCAGAATTTTATTGGAGTTAAATAAAAGCCCATATTCTTTGTTTAAACAACTACTTAACACCTTCACATCATGACCTCAATTCAACTAGGAATCATGTCTCTCCTAGTCATGGTTTTGCTTGCTGGTAAATGAGCTTTGACACTCTGTCCAGTGCCCTAGTGGTTAAGAGTCTCGAACATAGTGACTTCTGCAGCTAATATTGGCACTGGAATGGATTGGCATTCAATAAATTTATTTGCTAATTTTTATTGCTAAAAACAATTACCAAAAGAATATTCATTATGCACCCAGGAACCATAGTATAACCATGTTATGATCCATTCCATTTCCTCCCACCATCCTATGGTCTCTGTAGACTTGCTTCTCTATGATCCATGCATTTATTTTCACAGGATGTTGCCAAGATTTGAATTAGTGTGATCTCCTCTCCTTTTTATAGCTCTCTTGTTGCAGAAGAAAACAAATGAATGTCCTAGAATCTACTGAACCAGTACCCTTTATCACAAAACAGATTCAGATACCAAAGGGTCTTAAATCCTTCTTTCAGACCAACCTACTATCTTTCTCTGCTGTAGTATATGTCTGCTTCTGAAATGAGTCAGTTGCTGGTCTTAACCAGGTTTTGGCATTGGTCAGTGTGACCTCGGAATCAGAATACACCTCACTTCTCGACCTTTTGGATAACATCAAGCTTAGGATCAAGTTGGAGATCAGGAGTAATGCCTATTCTTGTCAGGTTGAACTTAGTTTGTCCTTTTTCTGAAGGCCATGAATTGGTTTTTGGAGCAAGCAAAGGGATGGATTGAGGGCTTGCCCTGTCTACTGTGCACATGGCTTCGGAACTTGAGAAAAGAATGCATTTTTTCTTTGACAAGTATACAAGAACAGCAAGTAATTAGGAATGCAAAAAGAATGTGAGCCTTTTTTTGCAAGGGGACGGAATACAGTGGTAGATAAGTCCTGTTACAGCTATGGACATTACTGAGACCACACCTAAAGTACTGTGTTCAGTTTTGGTCTGTTTACTCTAGGTATCAATATACTTGCATTAGAAGACTTAAAGAGAATGGTCGTTGGATTGATTCCTAGGACGAAGGGGTTGTCTTACAAGGAAAGGTTGAACAAGTTGGTCTATACTCATTGAAGTTCATAAGAATGAGAGGTGATTCTATTGAAGAATAAAATGCTGAGTTTTTACTAGTCGAGGAGTATTGTTTAAAAATAAGGCATTTTGTTGCCCATTTAAGACAGAGATGAGGAGGGATTTTATTTTACATAGAACATTGCAGCGCAGAACAGGCCCTTCGGCCTTCAATGTTGCGCCAACCAATTAAAAAAAAAGCAATGACCGTCTAACCTAAACCATTCCCTTTTCATCCATAAACTTATCTACTAACCTCTTAAACGCCACCAAACTTGGCGCATCTACAACTGCAGCAAGGCAGGGCATTCCATACCCTTACCACCCTCTGGGTAAAGAATCTACCTCTGACATCCGTCCTATAACTACCACCCCTTAATTTAAAGCTATGTCCCCTCGTGCTCGCTTTCTCCATCCTAGGAAAAAGGCTATCACTGTCCACCCTATCTAAACCTCTAATCATCTTATATGTTTCAATAAGGCCTCCTCTTAGCTGCCTTCTTTCTAACGAAAACAACCTCAAATCCCTCAGCCTCTCCTCATAAGACCTGCCCTCCATACCAGGCAACATCCTGGTAAACCTCCTCTGTACCCTCTCCAATGCCTCCACATCTTTCTTATAATGCTGGAACCAGAACTGTACACAATACTCCAAGTGCAGCCGCACTAGAGTTTTGTACAGTTGCAACATGACATTGCGGCTCCGAACTTCAATCCCCCTACCAATAAAAGCTAAGACTCCGTATGCCTTCTTAACAACCTTATCAACTTGATTGCCAATTTTCAGGGATCTATGCACAGGTACACCAAGATCCCTCTGTTCTTCAACACTATTAAGAGTCCCACCATTAGCCCTATACTCTACACATTTGTTATTCCTGCCAAAGTGAATTACCTCACACTTTTTCTCAGAGAGTTGTTAGTGTTTTTAATTCCCCTCCCTCCCCCAAGAGAGCAGTAAGATATTGAACCCATGCAAGATTAGACAACCTTTTGAACTATAAAGGAATTGAGGGTTATGGGTCACAGGCAGGAAAGTAGAGATAAGCCTGGTCAGCTAAGCAAAGTTGGCTCAAAGCACCAAATGCTCTACACATGCTTCTACTCCTATTCTAACTCCTTCAATTCTTAGAAGGTTGTAGATACAAACCTGCCTTTTAGGCAATAGCTCAACATCAAAGCCAGATGTTAGGAGTGATGTCCTTCAGATGAGACATTAAACCAAGGTCCCTTGTGGCGTCTCAGGTGAGTGTAAAATGATTCTACGCCACTATTCAAAGAAGGATAAGGGATTTCTCTCCAGTATCCTGGTTAATACTCAATCCTCAACCAAAACAAATATTATGGTCATTACTACATTTCTGCTTGTGAGAGCTTATTGTCCATCAAAAGGCTACCATGTTTCCCCACATGAAAATATTTCAATAGTACTTATTTGGCTGTGAAATGATTGAAGAAATGCTGAGATTATAAAAGGTGTCACATAGATGTTGCTTGTTCATTCAACTATTATTGCTGCCACCCCATTCTTGTTCTTTTCTCTATGTAAAGGAATATTTTCTTCGGTCAGCCCTGCACTTGTGACTTTTTTTTAATCCTACTGTTAGACTCTTATTGATTACCTTTCCTAACATTTCCTCATGCAGCTTAGTGTCAAATTTTTCTTTCTAATGCTCTTGTCAAGCACTTTGGGACATTTTAGTACATTAAAGTTGCTACAAAATACAGACTGTTGTTGTCATGTAGTCTAATGATATCATGCTTTGCAGACACACAAAAATATGTGTCAGAACAGTGTCTATCATAGCACATGATTTATTTCTATATATAGATCTTAAATCATTTCTTATATGGTTTGCTTTCCTCCCACATTCAAAGGCATGCTGGTTAGATGCAATGCTCCCTGGCACTGCCTCTTGGCACAGGCTAGCACTGCCAGTTCGGCATCTTCTCCATGCCAATCTGACAGTGCCACCCTACGCCAAGGGGCAGGCTCCATGGGAACCTCATGGGAGAGGTGGGGGGGAATTAGTTTAGAATTGGTTGTGGGTCAGGAGTGCACTGACGACATGGGGTGCTGTTGATGGTCTGATTATTGTTTATACGATTATAGAGTTAGTGAGTTTGCCTGCAGAAGTGCAACTCACTGTTGGCTAAATAATTAGCTGAGCTGTACAGCAAGAATTTCCTGGATTCAATTCCTGAAATGAGCTCACTAATCTCAGTCAACAGTTGAGGCACAATAAATAAGCATCAGTGGCCCTAGGCTAGTGTTACCATGCAGATTAATGCAGAGACCTCTGTTGTAAATGAGTTCATTTGGACTTTGCATAGAGATGGGATTGTACTCACCAATGATTGGCCATGGTAAATATCTTGCTAACATTCACTGTCAAAGTCCACACATGAATGGTGACCAGGCCTGGTGAGTTGTATCTGAAGTGTGATATCCTGCAAGGTGACTGGGGGAGTGGAGAGGAGGTTAGTGTAGGCTCCATAATTTGTCCCTTAATATCGAGTCATTAAGCAAGTCATTGCTGTTACCCATAAATATAAGGGAACACTTGTTATTCTTAATCCCTGTTTCTATGCTGTTTGTATTTTTTTCAGGTGCATGAATATCTGAGGAGTAAGCTGTGTTCCCTCTATGAAAACGATTGCATCTTTGACAAATTTGAGTGTGTGTGGAATGGCTCTGACAGGTAAGTGATGCCTTTGATTTCATAGAAACCCTACGGTGCAGAAGAGGCTATTTGGCCCATCGAGTCTCCACCAGTCACAATCCGATCCAAGCTCTACTCCCATATCCCTACATATTTACTCACTAGTCCCTCTAACCTACACATCTCACAACACTAAAGGCAATTTTAGCATGGCCAATCAACCTAACCCGCACATCTTTGGACTATGGGAGGAAACCGGAGCACCTGGAGGAAACCAACACAGACACGAGAAGAATGTGCAAATTCCACACAGACAGCGACCCAAGCCGGGAATCAAACCCAGGTGCCTGGCGCTGTGAAGCAGAGGGCTAATCACTGTGCTACCATGCTGTCCCAGACTTTGCCTGACTGTAAGCAACAGGTCAGTAAAGTGGTCTGATTTGCTTACTCTTTCTACCTGGACCAGAGCTGTCATTTAACTAATCCTTTCACAGGCAAAAAAGTGCAATTACTTCAGTTGCCTCGACACTGTAAAATAAATTGGAAATTGGCATTCTGTTAGTTGATGTGCTCATATATAACAGGTAAGAATGATCTCCAGATGGCTGTGTGAATATGTTTACTGTCCATTGTAGCACTGAAACTTACAGATCAGAAGGTCTCTGGTTCAACACCCATTGGCCTCAGTATCCCTTCTTCAGAAGGTCCTCCAAGATTGCCACTCCTAACCGGCAGCAATGACTTTTACAATAATGAGAGTTGCACTCTGGTGGGGATAGGATCAAACTACGCTGTGACATTTGATACTGAAAAACATTCATCATCACGTTTATGGAGTGCTCACTTGATATGAAGTAACATATCCTGGTCAAATTCCAACTTCAGAAGAGGAAGATCAGTTGTTGAGGAAATCATGAGGTATAGATAAAGGAAAATTGTTATTATATACTTGAATTTTCAGAAGAGATTTGATAAGATGGTATGTAAGAGATTTATTACAAAAAAAATGTCCACATATTAGAGAAAATATAGCCACTTAGAAATGGCTCAAAGCCAGAAAGGAAAAGGTAGGGTAAATGTTGCCCAATAGGATATGAATAGTGGCTTTGTAAAGATCTTGTGATTAATTCATATAAATAATTTTGGCTGAGGCAAGGTATTCAAGAAATCCACTGACACCAATTAGAAAATGAGGGACACCGCAAACTGTTACGATGAATGCAGCAGATGGAGGACTGATACAAACAGGATATAGGTATGATGCAGGAAGCAGATGTTCAGATGAAGAAGTACACTATGAGAAAAGAGTATTGGTAGTGCAGCCTAAAAGATAAAGGCCTGGATTCTCCCAAAACAAAATTAAATGCCCAACAGGGAGGAAACCAGGAGTATTTCCCGACCATTTTTTTGGACCCATTTAGCAGAATGAATCTCCAACACATAAAGCAATGCAGAGTGCATCAGCGTAATTGACTTTGAAAAATGGTGGGTGGGGTCTATTCCCACCCGAGAAGCTGGTAGCGTGGTACGTGCACCAATCTGTCAGTGCAGTAATCAGCGCATGTGCACTTACCACCCCATCGCCAGTCTCCACTGATACTGGCCTTCCCCTCAACACCCACCCCAATTGTGGGCCTCCCACCTCCCCCCTTCCCTCGCGGAATACTGGTCAAATCAAATGGACCGTCTCCCCAGGCCAGCCCCAATCTACCATCCTCTCTCAAATGGCCAGGATTCCTATTCCCATGGCTAACTCCAATTGCATCCTTCTTTCCTCTCCCATCCATCCTGCTTGCAAAGTGGCAGCAAGTCCCTTCAATACACCCTGCACTCCCTGTCAGCCCCACACCTCCACACCCCCTTTGGCTGGTCCTGGTGGGCAGTACCAAGGTGATATCCCCCTTGCCCCCCAACCTCCCTGAGGCTGCCACAATGCCTTCTGTCCCTACCAGCAGGGTGAGACTGCCTGTTCCCCATTAGTAGGGAGCAGTTGTAAATCCCGCTGGTGGGAATACCATCCTGGACCTGCTAATGATATGGGAATATCAATTTCCATGCTATTTCCATATGAAAAACAGCTCCCTGACAGTTTCTGGCCCAGTGCTAATTGCACTAAAAGAAAGTGCCTGGGAGACGCATGGCTGGATGGATGCAGATAGTGAATCTCTGAAATGCTGTTCGGCTGTTGTCTCCTGGCCTCCTGCGCTGCTCAATCCAGCCGGGAGAATCCCAGCCACGATGCTTAGCAGGTTAAATAGACAGATGTATCTATCACTGAAGACCAAAAAGTAACTTGTATATGGTGACAGAGGACCTGTGCATGGTTCTAAATGAATACTTTGGGTCTGTTTTCATAAAAGAGAGGAAATAATGCAAATATAATTAAAGAAGAGCAAGGGTGAAATATTGCAGAGATAAGTATAATGAAAGACAAAATATTGGGTGATTTAGCATTTTGGAATGTACCGCAATGTGTTAAGAGAAGCAAAAGAGAAAATTGGGAGACGCTGACTATCGTTTTCCCAATCCTCTCTGGCTATGGACATGATGTTGGAGAATTACTTACATTATCCCATTGTTTTAAAAGGGGGGGGAATGGAACAACACATAATTACAGACCAGTCAGCCTAATCTGTGCATGAAGAATGTTGAGGTGCTTCTTGAAGTTGTAGAAACATAAGCCTTCCTTTCTATCCTCCTGTGCTCTTCTGCTTCGCAGTGTGATAATGACAGGCTCTTACAACAACTTCTTCCGAATGTTCGACCGCAACACAAAGCGTGATGTCACACTGGAAGCATCGCGGGAAAACAGCAAGCCCAGAGCAATACTCAAACCTCGAAAAGTGTGCATGGGCGGGAAAAGGAAGAAAGACGAAATTAGTGTTGACAGTTTGGACTTCAGTAAGAAGATTCTGCACACGGCATGGCATCCGTCGGAGAATATCATAGCAGTAGCCGCCACAAACAACCTCTATATATTCCAGGACAAAGTGAACTAGAACATTTGTTTGACTGGTCGCCTTAGCACTGCGTACAATACAACATCAAATTATTATTATTTTTTAAAGGAAAACTTGGCCCTCTGGAATTAATCCTAACAATAGATTTTTTTTGTCAGGTTGTCTGTCTTAATGAAGCTGTGGTGCCTTTTGGTATGTGGATCTGTAATTCCCATGATGCATCTATTCTAGAACAAAATGGCTTCTCTTTATGAGGCACTAAATTTCCATCTAATTCTTCTGGCTTTTAAAGATGTAAATATTCAACACTGACTAGTAAATTTTATTTTTATTCCCCTCTCCCTCATGGAAATAGGGATAAACGTTGATGTTTAGTGTATTTTATTTCTCCACAGCTGCTAATGCCTTGGACGTTCTTTATCCAAATAATCTTATTTGCACCGATTGACAGCTGCTTCCGGAGGGTAACAAATGTTCGAGCGTTTGTTTATATGTTTGATTTTTTTTTGTTCTCCATGAAATGCGTCCCTCCTGTTTCTACATACACTGGGATTGAGAGAATCAAGTGTTGGTCAGCATAATATATTGAGCGGTGTTTAACGAATCAGGGAATTTTCAACACAATTCCTCTAACAGAAGACTCTTATTTGTGAAATGACCCGAGCTGTTTTGTAGCTCAGTATATGAAAGAATGAATTTACTTGCATTGTTGAACAAGCAAACTAGAAAATGTTTAAGTTAACTATACTAATGCCAATTTGAAAATGTAATTGTAGATTTTTAAAGCCCCGAGACTATCGGGGCTTTTGTAGGTAGAGTTTTTCAAGTTTTACATCTAATAATGGGAATAATTGCATATAATGACTGAAGAAGTTTTACTTTTAAATTATATCCTAATTATGTCAGATTTCAAAATTGTCTTTCCATCCCCTCTCCCTTGATAGAAAGTTACGTTCTGGTATCCAGTTTCTTTGAAGCATTTTTTGTTACTATTGTCCTGGCAGTTTGCACACCAATTTCCTCATTTTGATTCTTGCAGAGCTGAGCATCGAATGTGTAGTTTCTGTTTCTAAAACTTAAAGCTAGGGCTGTTCATTTAGGTCAGCACTATAACAGAATAAAGCTACACTGTCCTGTCAGTATTGACAGAAGGTTTGACTGGAGCCTTTACCAAGCAGGAATAATTTATCAAGCCTTGAGTTTTACGTCCCAAGTTTTTTGCTACGGGTAATGTGGTTTAAGTAGATTTAATACTTACGCTTATGACTCAATTATGAGTCAGCTACCTAACTGTGCAGATCAGAAAGGCTGGATTTCATCTTTGGGGCTGCTTTGGGTTAGCTGACCTCAACAACAATTAAGCCTACCAATTGCTGGTAAGGAAAAAGCCATGCTTGACAGTGTTGCCCCTTTAGCGAAATAGCCCTAGGTCTAGGTTCCAACATGAAGAATTGTCACCCCAATGAAGATGAAAGGTGCCTGGCTCCTGGAATCATGCCAGAAGATTAAGGAGGGAGAGAAAATACCTTTATTTCTTAAATTTATTAACCCTTTTCACTACCAGAACAAAGAATCAAATCTCAAAACTAAACACTAATTAATTAGACTTAAGATTAAGTAAGAATTCAGGCATATGTCAATGTTTTAAAAAGATTGTAGTAGCATTTTTTTCATTATATAATGCATGTACATCCACTTTAAAAGCACAGGCTTATCAGCCCCTTACCCACTAAGGATGAATGTCTTCAAACAAAATACATTGGAAGCAGGATCGAAAAACTGTTTGGTACATCACTTTGTATTTCATTGGACAGAACCTGAAAGTTAATATTCACACTGAACGTTTGCCCAGCTACTTTCAACCTTCTTCCCAAAGTATCAAGTCAACATTGATTTATTCAGCCTAGGTAGCACAATGTGGAAGAATGAAATTTATACACCCTTTCCGTCACCAGTCATTGGAACAGCCATTGATGAGTTGCATGGCAATGTTTACATCTTCAAATTTCTGAGTTTATTTCTCAGTGTACCCTGAGAAAATAGTCATCGGGAGAGAGAAATTAAAACAAGGCACACTAGCAACAACCACTTTAGTTGCTTGATACAATGTGTCACTTTTCTCGGCATATTCATTTATGTAAGAGATGCTTTTGCACATCATGTATCTTCTGCAGCACTAAAACAAGCCATTCGACTCAGCAGTTTTATTAACTCCTCCTACCCTTACCTATTTGAACTCAATTAATATATCCTGCTGCTCCTTTCTCTCATTTACTAGCTTATCCTTTATTGGATTAATGCTGTTCACATCAATCAATCCTTCTGGTAGCATTCCATATTTCATTTTCGAACCACTCTCTGGATGAAGAGGTTTCTCCTGAATTCTCTGTGGGACTATCTTATTTTTGAGGCCTGTAGTTTTGGTCTCCTCCCTACAAGTGGAAACTTTTTCAATGTTATCAAAAGTTTTCAGAGCAACAGCAAAAAGTTTCATTTATATAACACCTTTAGTTTGATCAAATGTCCCAAGCTGTTTCACAGAAATGCTATAAGCAAAATTAGAGCCACAAAGGAAGATATTATAGGATATTCATAGTCTAATATCCATTTTACTGTTGGATCACCCCCCCCACCCCCAAAGTGTTTTTCTTACAATTAATTAATGAAACCTAACCCTCAGAAATCTTCACATCAGAGCCTCCATGTTGAACCAAATCAGCTTTTTATCATGGAAACAAGCATTACATTAAAAGTGCTCAAAAATCAGCCTTCAACTCAAAATGGCCCGGCGGTACCTGTATATTTTCTACCCTGTCCATTGCTCATTTTGTCGCACCTTTTCTTTTTCAGCATCTGTTCTTTATTAAGTTTTTTTTTTCACTTCTAAATCTGTTTTTTTCCCCAGCAAACTGGCATATTTATCCTCTCTCTACCTCTCAGCTCCCATTGGTCATTTCCCAACTTGCCCCAAAAGGTTGAGGTCTTGGGGAGGGTGAAGCAAAAAGTGGATGTTAGCGAACTGCCTGTACATTTTGCACACTGCTGTTTTTTGCATCAGTTGAAGCCACAGAAACGCTACCAATTGAGGTTCATTCACACCCAGAGGAATGTCAGTTGTAGGTTCAGATCACGCCTCAGAACCTTGAGTACAAGACTCTAGGCTGATCACCCCAATGCAATACCTAGAGTGTGGTAGATTGTCATGGCTTATTTTTCAGATGACATGGTAAACCAAGCTCCTTTCATTCTTTTCATTGATTAGCTGGAAATTACTTTTCACATTCAATTAAAAATGTCACAATTTTGAGCATTCCTATTATATCCCGTCTATTCTGGTGAAACATTTTTTTTCATGGAACAGGCAAGAAATGTAATTTTAAAATCACTGTTAGCTTTCTTAAGAGACAAATGCTTGTTTTTTTTTTGCGTGACATTGCTCACTATTTCAATGGAACCCGCTGTGTTTAATCTGTTTATTTTAAATCAGTTAACTGTCTCCATTAAAGTGGCGAACCGGGAAATGTCATGTGCAGAGGTGAAGCACTCACCCTTAATCTCTGCCAACAATCCTTCCAAACCATAATATTGAACACAGGGCTGGTCCAAGCTTGTATCTGTTCCAGTAGTCACTTACCCAAATCCTAAAACAGCAGGCCTTTATTTCATGGACCACTGCTTAAAGCAGAGATGCCCACGTGTGCACAGACACTGCCCAACAGGCACCAGAACCAAGACACAAAGTACCTTTTGACCTGTTACATGATCAATGGGAGCAACACCAGTGTTGGTGTCCAATGCCGTGCATCTGTTTCTATCATGTACAATTAAAAGGAGGGGTTGTTTACGTTAACATTATTCCTTTCTTTAAAAAGACTCAAACAAAAGTAGTTTTGCAGTCAATGATTCTGTTCTGTACCACAATGCGTTTGTTTACTGCATGTAAACTGCCAGGTCCATTTTTTGATGGGGGGAGAGGGGTTGGGTTTTGGGATGGGGGCTGCTCGGTATGGTGGGGGTGGGGGGGGGGGGGGGGTCATGGATGTGAATAAGGTACCACCTTGAGCTTTAGGACATGCTGCGGCTGTTTTGTGTTAGGGGCTTGACCTACTCAGTAAAAGTGCTTATTTATTGGGGGAGGGGACGGGCAGGTGGGGCTGGCTCTTTGTTGTATGGGTCAAATGATTCGACTGGTGTACCTATGTCCTTGTTACTGTCTGCTTTTTTTCTTAAAGAATAAACTGTGTGCAGTCAAGGCTGCGTCATGAAATATGAGCATTGTTGTGATTTGTTCAAGAAATGTGCGTATACCATCAAAGGGAGAATTAACCTCTGCTGCCCTGTTCTAGGTATTCAGTGGCAGTCCCAGATATACCTGTACAATCATTATAATTGGTTTGTCAACTCCACTGGCTTCCAAATATCCGTCCCCATACACCTGTATTAGTCACCGAACTCGTAAATCACGGTGATGTCCCATTTTCCTGTGCCAATTGATAAATTAATGAGCTGATTATTTATCCTATTGAATGATGCGTAATGTTGAGCCAAACCAGCCTTCCTCCCCTTCTGAAATTTTTTTTTTGAGTTAAAAAACAGATATAGAACATAGAACATTACAGCGCAGTACAGGCCCTTTGGCCCTCGATGTTGCGCCGGCCAGTGGCCCCTCTAACCTAAACTATTCCAATATCATCCATATGCCTATCCACCAACCATTTGAATGCCCCCAAAGTAGGCGAGTCCACAACTGCTGCAGGCAGGGCATTCCACGCCCTCACCACCCTCTGTGTAAAGAACCTGCCTCTGCCATCCGTCCTATAACTACCACCTCTTAATTTAAAGTTATGTCCCCTCGTGTTGGTCATCCCCATCCGAGGAAAAAGGCTCTCACTATCCACCCTATCCAATCCCTTGATCATCTTATACACCTCAATTAGGTCACCGCGTAACCTTCTTCTCTCTAATGAAAATAACCTCAGGTCCCTCAGCCTTTCCCCATAAGGCCTTCCCACCATACCAGGCAACATCCTGGTAAACCTCCTCTGCACCCTTTCCAATGCTTCTACATCTTTCTTATAATGCGGCGACCAGAACTGTACGCAATACTCCAAGTGCGGCCGCACCAGAGTTTTGTACAGTTGTAACATAACCTCACGGCTCCTAAATTCAATCCCTCTACAATAAAAGCTAACACACCGTACGCCTTCTTAACAACTTTATCAACCTGGGTGCCAACTTTCAAAGAGCTATGTACTTGTACCCCAAGATCCCTCTGCTCGACAACACTATTAAGGGTCCTTCATTAGCCCTATATTTCATATGCCTGTTATTCCTACCAAACTGAATCACCTCACACTTATCCGTATTGAATTCCATTTGCCACCTCACGGCCCAGCTCTGCAACCTATCTATGTCCCTCTGCAAACTGTAACATCCATCCTCGCTGTCTACAACTCCCCCCACTTTGGTATCTTCAGCAAATTTACTAATCCAACCCTCTACACCCTCATCTAGGTCATTTATAAAAATGACAAACAGCAGTGGCCCTAAAACAGATCCTTGAGATACACCACTTGTAACTGCACTCCAGGTTGAATATTTCCCATCAACCACCACCCTCTGTCGTTATCAGCTAGCCAATTCCTAATCCAAACTGCTAAATCACCTTCAATCCCATGCATCTGCACTTTCTGCAGTAGCCTACCATGGGGAACCTTATCAAACGCTTTGCTAAAATCCATATACACGACATCAACTGCCTTACCCTTATCTACCTCTTTGGTCACCTCCTCAAAAAACTCAATAAGGTTTGTGAGGCACGACCTACCCTTCACAAAACCGTGCTGACTATCCCTAATCAATTTATTTCTCTGTAGATGCTTATAAATCCTTCCCTTATAATTCTTTCCAAGACTTTGCCCACAACAGAAGTCAGGCTCACCAGTCTATAATTTCCAGGATGGTCCCTACTCCCCTTTTTGAACAAAGGGACAACATTTGCCATCCTCCAGTCTTTCGGCACTATACCTGTAGCTAACGATGACATGAAGATCAAAGCCAAAGGCTCTGCAATCTCCTCTCTAGCCTCCCAGAGAATCCTAGGGTAAATCCCATCTGGCCCAAGGGACTTATCAATTTTCATACCCTCAAGATTCGCTAACACCTCCTCCTTACGAACCTCAATCCTGCCCAGTCTACAACCTGGTATCGCAGTATTCTCCCCGACAACATTGTCTTTCTCCTGTGTGAATACTGACGAAAAATATTCATTCAGTGTCTCTCCTATCTCCTCAGGCTCCACGCACAACTTCCCACTGCTATCTCTGACTGGCCCTAATTTTGCCCTAACCGATCTTTTATTATTTATATACCTGTAAAAAGCTTTAGGATTCTCCTTAATCCTATCTGCCAAAGTCTTCTCGTGTCCTCTTCTAGCTCTTCTCAACTCCGTCTTTAGCTCCTTCCTGGCTAATTTATAGCTCTCCATTGCCCTAACTGAGCCTTCACGTCTCATCATTACATAAGCCTCCTTCTTCCTCTTCACCAGAGATTCAACTTCCCTAGTACACCATGGTTCCCTCACTCGACCACTTCCTCCCTGCCTGGCAGGTATATATTCATTAAGGACATGCAGAAGCTGTTCCTTAAATATGCTCCACATTTCAGATGTCCCCAGCCCCTGCAATTTCCTGCTCCACCCTATGCATCCTAAATCTCTCCTAATAGCCTCATAATTACCTTTCCCCCAGCTATAACTACTGTTATTCGGTATGTGCCCATCCCTTTCCATCACTAAGGTAAACGTAACCGAATTGTGGTCACTATCACCAAAGTGCTCACCCACCTCCAAGTCTAACACCTGGTCTGGTTCATTACCCAGTACCAAATCCAATATAGCCTCACCTCTTGTTGGCCTATTTACATACTGAGTCATGAAACCTTCCTGCACACATTGAACAAAAACTGACCCCTCTAACGTACTTGAACTATAGCTTTTCCAATCGATATTAGAAAAGTTAAAGTCCCCATTACAACTACCCTGTTACTTTCACACCTATCCAGGATCAACTTTGCAATCCCTTCCTCTACTTCTCTGGAACTTTTTGGAGGCCTATAAAAAACTCCCAACAGTGTGACCTCTCCTTTCTTGTTTCTAATCTCAGCCCACACTACCTCAGCAGACAAGTCCACATCAAACGTCTTTTCTGCCACCGTAATGCTGTCCTTAACTAACAATGCCACTCCTCCCCCTCTTCGACCACCACCTCTGCTCTGACTGAAACATCTGAACCCCGGAACCTGCAACAACCATTCCTGCCCCTGCTCTATCCACGTCTCTGAAATGGCCACAACATCGAAGTCCCAAGCACCAATCCAGGCTGCAAGTTCATCCACCTTATTGCGTATGCTCCTCGCATTAAAGTATACACACTTCAAACCACCCTCCACACTTCAAACCACTATGTTTAACAGAAACATAGAAAATAAGAGCAAGAGTAGGCCATAAGGCCCTTCGAGCACCTATGATCATGGATGATTCCCTATCTCAATATGTTACTCCCATGTTCTCCCCATAGCCCTTGACATATTTGGAATCTAGAAATCTATACATTTCCTTCTTCAATATATTCAGTGACTTGACCTCCATGGCCTTCTGTGGCCTTCCATAGGTTCACCACTCTCAAAGTGAAGAAGTTTCTCCTCATCTCAGTCTTAAATGGCCTACTGTCTATCCTGAGACTCTGCCCCTTGTTCTGGAACCCCCAGCTAGTGGAAAAAACATCTCTGCATCTAGCCTGCGCAGCCCTGTCAGAATTTTATGTTTCGATGATATCCCCATTCATTCTTCGAAATTCCAGTGCAATTAGGCCCAGTCAACCAGACTCCTCATTTGATAACCCTGTCATCCCAGGAATCAGCCTGGTGAACCTTTACTCCATTCCCTCTGTGGCAAGGAGATATCCTTTCTCAAATAAGGAGACAAAAGCTGCACATAATACTCCCAGGTGGGGTCTCACCAGGGTCCTGTACCACTGCAGTACAACATCCTTAGTCCTGTACTTAAGGCCTTTTGCAGCAAAGGCCAATATAACACCTGTCTTCTTAACTGCTCGATTTACTTGCATGCTTGCTTTCAGTGATTGTGTACTAGGACACCCAGGTCTTTTTGTACATCAACATTTTCTACCCCATCCATTTAAATAATACTCAACCATTCTGTTCCTCTGACCAAAGTGAACAATTCTTCCCATATAACAACAATGACTCCAAAAATACTTCACTTTGAAGTGATTTGAGACATCCTGAAGTCATGGGGACATGCTATAGAAATGCAAACCTTTTGTTTTTCTTATATAAAAGAGATACATAGGGCCATAAATTATGAGTAGCATTGGAAAAAGACAGTCCTCTGGAAGTATAAGAAATAAATACAAACTTAACTGTTTTCAATAATTACACCGGCATTTCTGATTGCCAGAATTGCTTCAATTCTGCATCAAAAGGCCCCTAAGACAGTAAGAAATCCCACAACACCAGTTTAAAATCCAAACAGGTTTATTTGTCTCAAATAAACCTGTTTAGACTTGAAACTGGCATTGTGAGATTTCTTTCTGTTTTACACCAATCCAACGTCGGTATCTCCACATCATCGAAAGGCTCCTCACAAGACCCCAGCTCCAGAAGATTCAATGAAGCCATGTCCCTACTGCACTAACTACTATAAAGCAGGAATGTTTAAAGGACTCAGTGAAACTGACACTGGCTTGCCTAGACAATTGCCTAGAGAAGGCAAGTGCCTAAGATGAGTGGGCAGGAATTTGGAGGGGGGGGTGGAATGCAGAGAATGGTGGTTAATTGGAGGTCTGGAGAGAGTGGGATTCTAGAAAATAGGGAGGGGGTTATGTCTGGTCAAGTAAGGGGGGAAGGTGCAGAATGTAGCCCCATATGTGTGGGAATCCTGGGGGGTGCGGTCAAGGTGGTGGGGAATTGGGGGTGAGAGGTGAATCTATTCTGTGAGTGTTAGTCTAGGTATTTACAAGAGTTATCCAAAAGTCTTAAGAGATTTTAATTCTTCTAAATTTTTCTGGGTAACTAATGTTTAAAGCCAGTGACTAATTTCTCCTGGTTCCTGCCAACAATGATCCGCAATTATAGAGAAATAGGCTCTGATGTCTAAAATTATAGTAGAATCTCTTTTACTAGTGTCACAAATAGGCTTACATTAGCACTGCAATGAAGTTATTGTGAAAATCCCCAAGTCACCACACTCTGGCATCTGTTCAGGTAAACTGAGGGAAAATTTAGTATGGCCAATGCACATAACCAACATGTCTTTCAGACTGTGGGAGGAAACTGGAGTACCTGGAGGAAACCCATGCAGACACAAGGAGAACATGCAGACTTTGCACAGACAGTGATCGAAGCTGGGAATCAATCCTGGATTCCTGCTGTTGTGAGGCAGCACTGGTAACCACTGCCACCATGCTTCCCGCAAAATGAAATCACCTTGGAAAATAAAAGCTTGCGACAGAGGGAGTTTATTTTCTACCACAATGCCAGATGACCATAGGCTGACTGTTGGTGACTTAACCTGCAGATGACCACACCTCAAGTGAGGGGACAAGTCAGGAATCGAACCTAGGCCCCTGGCACTGTGAGGCAGCAGTGCTAATCAATGTGCCACCAGGGTGCACTCTAGCTTGCCAGATTCCATTGTCTTCTAAAGATATAAGCTCAACCTCTTGGGGTGCATTCCTATTGTCAGGAGACATTACTGAAATATCCAGTATCAATCTAAGAGCTTCTTTACATCCTTTGGAGAGATATAAAATAGGATAACAGCTCAATTTTGACGTTAAGAATCCAAATGCTTACATGGACAAATAATTATAGCAGACACACTCACTTTTAGGGTAGCCACAATAATGATAACAATTTCCAATATTCTCTTTCATTGGGTCCCAGCTCAATAGAAGTTGAGTTCCACACCAATTTGTACTGATGTGCATTGCAACAGTGTGAAGTAAAATAAAACTCCGATTGCAATAAATTACAAAATGAAAAGATATTGGAATTGGTTTGCTGGTATGTAAGTAGCTGTATGAGAAAGCTAGGTTAACTATTTGGGTATCAACCTTGATCTAATCAACGATTAAAGGCCTGATTGCCTTCTCAGAGCAAGATGCCTGTGAGATAACTGAAGCATTGGTTTCAGCTCTGATTGAGATACTATTCCATGACCAACCCAGGTGGTGCAATGATTTCCCAGATATATTGGAAAGAGCCAAAGAGCCAAACTGAAGCTGATGTAGACCTACAGGGGTTAGATGTCTTAACTAGTCCATGAAGTGTGGATCTAAGCTCTGGATAATACAGCGCAGATGTTGGTAAGTCCATTTCCCACCCTGCCAAAATTAGAATTTTTAATTTGCTTAGTTATTATTGAGGCATGTATTGATATTAGCAGTTTAATATATATATTTTATGCTCAGGTTTTTTAAAAAAACTGTTGTATTTACAGCAAGAGTTAGGGATAACTTGGTAGGTAACAGATGACTTGCCTGTTAAATAGAAGGTCATGGGTTCAAGTTCCACTCTAGAGACTGGAGCACATAATCTAGGCTGGCATTCCATTGCAGTAATGGGGAGTGGAGCACTATGTAAGATGCAATTTCCTAGATGAGAGATTAAACCAAGGTTTTGTCTCCCTTTGCACATGGATGTTAAGATCTGATGGCATGGGAGTTCCTCTGGTTTTTTCCAGCATTTAACAAGGTTCAATGATCAACATTGATCTTGAAACAAGACAGTAGATTTGTGCCCCATGGAGCTTCTGCCACTCCCATGGAGCAGCAACTCCTCAATTCTTGTTGGAGGACAGATTTCTGTACTGCTGTAAGAATCTGCGCGGACTGTTGAGCACTAAGATCCACACCCATGATAGTAGTTGGTTTGAACCTGCATGGCTGCAGTGGATCTCAGGTCTTCTGTCTGAACTTCAACTGCAGCACTCCATCATCAAGAGTTTCCCACTTGTGCTATAGTGGAAGCTGAGACAGCGGGTAGCACGGATCAGTCTCTAAGTATGCACAGAGGTGCCCACCACTTGCATGGAACAAAGGATGGACTCCTAGTTCCCTGTGATGCTTGTGCCACAGTGGAGCCAGACTCCTCCATTCTCCGAGGCAGTAACTGGGGGTTGTCTATCAGGCCTACCAATGCATCAGGCTTCTCTCTTTGCATTGTCATTGATGCCCTCCTATACTTACCCTCAATGAAGTTCACCCCCACCAGCAGAACGTCTCTGTGAACTCAGCCTCTAGGATGTTTACTACATGTGAATTGTCCAATGCCCCTGAGCTGATTGTCACCCCTTTCTGCACGGTGACTCTCACAATGCTGATTGCAACTTTAAACTAACCTCTAACTGAGTGCTGAGTGCCAAGATCTGAGCTGATGGCTCTGAGTTTAAGGACAAGTGACATTGCCTCTTCATTACTACCATGAGGTTTCTCTCTCTCCTGGCTCCATGGAAGCTGTGAGGGATCAGTTAGTGATTTTCTGAAAACAGAGAAGCGTAACAGAGTGGGCCAGAATGAAGGAAGGGCTGGGCTGGAAAGCAGGAGTTCCCTGGTCTCACAGTCTACAGTTTCCATTTCATGTTGCTTTTCAGGATGGGGCTAAGGCTTGAGAGGAGATGCAGCATAAGGCAGTAAGTTAGCATTATCCTCCACATCGTCAGTGGTACAGGGCACCAATGGCTCCGTGGCTTCTGACCTGACTGTTTCTTGTACCATTTCTTTAGGGCGCTGAAGGAATGTAGGTGCACTGATCCACTACCAGTCCTCTGGCATTTCCCCTTGTCATGGGCCACCATTGCCTGTAAGAGAAAAAGTGTTTGCAGGTGAGTTGCAGTATATAAGGGATGTTATGGATATGTGTTGTATACTTGGTTGTGATGAGATGTATTGTAGAGATTAATTTACTCAACAATGTGATTACACCAGAGAGAGTGCTGAGGAGATTCACCAGGATGTTGCCACGTCTGAAGTGATTCAGCTATGAGGAGAAGCTGGTTAGGCTGGAATTGTTCTCCTGACGGACATAGATTAGGAAGAAATGTTTCCCCTTAGCAGAGGGGTCAACAACCAGGGGGTCACACATTTACAGTAAAGGACAGGACATTTAGAGAGGATTTGAGGAAATTATTTCCACCCAGAGGGTGGTGGTCATCTGGAACTCACTATAGAGGCGGAAACCCTTACAATATTTAAGAAGCATTTAGATCAACACGATAAATGCTACAGCATACAAGGCTATGGATCAAGTGCTGCAAAATGGGGTTAAAATAGATAGGTGCTTGATGGGCAGCGCAGCCATGATGGGCCAAAGGGCCTTTTCCTGTGCTGTAAAATTCAACAGGATGGGTTTTCTGGCCATGCTCTCCCCAAAGTCGGAAAATCCCGCCCTGAGGTCAATAGACCTTCGTGTGATCCGTGACCTGCCTGCCACAGTTTCTACGATGGACAGGACTGGAAAATTCCACAATATGACTCCATCCTGACCACCCATTTAAATTTTTCTTAGCACCACTGTTATGTCCTTTGAGGGAATATGTAAATGAGAAAGTAGCCGAGATATAGAGCAGCATGTGACCAGAAACTGGTAATTTGTGTGTGTAGGAATTGCCACTCTGCAGTCTTTGTGAATAATGGTTGCTGAATTCATAAAATAGATGTGTCTGCAGAGCCTACAAAATAAAACTAAATGTACAGTTTACTCATCTTGGAATGACATTAGTGAGTTTGTGCAAAGCAAATGTAGAACACAATATGGTGGCAGCGATGTGAATTTGAAGATCACAGGATGAGCCGCAGAGGATATTTGGTACAATATAAAGACTGTTATCTCTTGAAGGGGCTGCCACTTTAAATCATCCTTCAGTTTAACTGAGTTAGTTTAATTGGTTACTTGATTTATCCAAAATAAGAACACAGAAACTGTATGTACGTCAAAACCCCAGGAGGCAGAGTACCTCTAGGCATGATGCTTTACAGAGAATGAGTATCTGTTTTGTGAAGTAGTCAGCCAATGGGAGTAACAAGTTGATTTTAAACTATTGCTGTGACTATCGCTGTGCTGTGCGGATACATGGATTTGGGCCTGTGTCTGTGGGAGTTTGCGCATTCTCCCTGTGCTTGTGTGGGTTTTCTCCGGGCGCTGCGGTTTCCTCCCACATCCCAAAGATGTGCTCTTAGGCTGATTAGCAAAATAAATTCTCCCTAAATTGTCTCAAATTTGGTTTTTTAATCCATAGATCTATAAACATGGACAGGGATCACGGGTAGAGGTGGGAACATCAGGGTGGTGGCGCGGGCTCGTTGGGCCGAAGGGCCTGTTTCCCGTGCTGTTTTGTTCCTTGTTCTAAATCGAGCAGAAAAAAGCTGCAGGGCTGTGCAATAGAAAAATGTGCAAGATGAGAAAAATATTGAACTGCAGCCCCAAGAGGGAAGAGAATGAAACAAAGCACAACAGCTATTTGATGGATTTCTCAATGGTATGGAGGGGTTACAAATCCGGAATATCAGGAAGGTGACCACAAAATGTCCCAACATGAATTGCAAAGTCACAGATGCCCTAACCAAGCTTAGACTTTTCAAATAAACTATGCCTTTGAGATGTATTTGTCACAGAACCAGGTAGATGAATGGTGAAAATCAAGATAGGCATAGGAAATGGGATGTTGCACAAGGACAACATCTTGGGCCTTTCTGGGGTGGATCAGAAGGACCCTGTTAATCTATGAAAAACACTGGACATTCTGCTTCATTTAAAAAAGAACTTCAGTCTTCATCATTTCAAACTAAGCTGATGGCCTACAAGACAGCAACCCCAAGAATCAGTTGATAAGTTCATCAGCATATGTGTGATAAGGGAAAAAACAGTGATTTTTCAGAAATTGAGCTGCCTGAGTGGATCATGAAGCTGGTTATAGCTTCAATGCTGATCAAATCCTTCCAAAAAGACATCTTGAAAAAAGAAAAGTCACAATATTGAAGTCGTTATGACTGGACAACACCTGCAAACATTAGCTGAGCCACCAATATTGGCGCAATAGCCAGGGGAAGTGTGGTTTAGTATACCCAATGTGAAATTGTCCTGTATTCTATGATCACTGCAAAGTCTGTGGTGTAAAGGGACACTAGGCTCGCCTTTGTCAGAAATTTGGTTCCAAAGGTATGACCAGAGATGAAAATAAGATATTTTTCATTTGGTTGTACGTATAGCATATTGGGAGCAACAAGGGAGTGTGTCAAAGATCTGCCTAAGCACAAGCACACACACAAGTTTAATGACCAGACAGACCAGGGTGAATAGTTAGAATGGAAAAATCTTTAATTGGAACGCAAACGGGCCTCCCATCATGAAAGTGACACAACGTGTGGATAAAATAGCACAGTTCGAGGCTTTTGTTACAATCAACATCATATGCCCGAAGAAAAACAGCAATTACAAGCTCAAGTCATTAAACATTTCTCAGCACTGCTGCCATGTCCTCAGTGTTGTGGTAATACTTTGAGTAAATAGCCAATGTAAAGTAGCATGTGACCAGCAGCTAGTTGTGTGTGTGTGTGCATGTGTCTGAATTGCAGTTCTGCTGTCATTGTAACTAATGGTTGCTGAAGCCATCAAGTAAATCTGTCTGCAGAGCGATTCTGTATTGTACCTACAAATAAACCAAACCTAATGTAAGTGTACTAGTCTTGGTGTAAGATTGGTGAGTTTGTATAAAGCAGATACAGAAATACACTTGTACCAGACTCTGAGCATCAATTGCCCTTACCACATGTACTAATTCACTTCTAAGGGTGTACCTTGAGGACATCCTTCACACAGTGGCAACAAGACTTCTTTCTTGGCCTCAACTCGTCCCACTAGTATCTCCAGACCAGTGACACTAGATGGGGAAGGCCGCTCCCTATTATGTTGTGACTTGTCCCTTCAGCCTCTGTCTTTCACAATGATTATCCTGCAATCTTTACTCCATGAGGTTTATAGGGATTGCACTTTTTTTATAAAAGGAAATGCTGTCTGGATTATGTGGATGGCTCGTGGGAGGCATGGTGGCACAGTGATTAGCATTGCTGCCTCACAATGCCAGGGACCCAGGTTCGATTGCCGGCTTGGGCCAGCGTCTGTGTGGAGTTTGCACATTTTCCCAGTGTCGGCGTGGGTTTCCTCCAGGTGCTCTGGTTAGTTCAAATGTATGCTGGTTAGGTGCATTGGCGATGCTAAATTGCCCCTTAGTGAACCCGAACAGATGCCGGAGTATGGGGAACTAGGGGATTTTCACAGTAACTTCATTGTAGTGTAAATGTAAGCCTACTTGTGACTAATAAATAAACTTTATGTTCGTCAGCTGTTTTTTGGGAAGTGAAGAGGCTGCCGGCAATGATATGAAGAGGAATTCAACCAGGCATCTGGAGTCACACTACAATCATGGAAATAAAATGGAAATGAATTGCAGCCCACTTTCCACCCAGAAATGGAGGTAACACAATTTCCTGAAACTTTGTGAATTTTTCTCCAGTTCACCTTGTGCCCTCTCCTTTTATCATCTCCTGTAGATTAGTGGGAAACACAAGGTGCAATTTTTCTTTGGTAATCTGACTCACATAGATGGCATCTGTGGGCTGCAGGTGGGTGGATTCTGTAAGTATGAGCTACCGAATGTTCTGTTGCTACTGAGTGAATCACAACTCTTGATTGTAACTGGCTGGGTATTAAATCATACCATCTCCAAAAATAGCTTCACCCACCTCCCACTTCACTCAATTGATTGTTGAAATCAATTCTTCTGCTGAAGTCAACATTTTGGCATTTCAGGCATCTTCGCTACAGCGAATACAAGTCCCAATTAGCCGAGAGGGGAAATAATAGACACTCCAAGGTGATGCACAACTGTTTCCGATGTGAAAAAGAAAAGAACTTGCATTAAATCATGCTTTAGGTTACCTGAGATGTCCCAGCATGCTTTCTCGCTGATGGCATTTTTTGAGATATTATAGTGTAAGCGACATGACAGTTAATTTGTGCACAGCAAGCTCCCACAAACAGCATAGCAGTAATGATCTGATAATCTGTTTTATTCACATACGTTTGAAAATAAGTATTAGCCAAATGCTGCTTTCCTTCAAAAGAGCACAGCGCTCTTTCGTTAACATCTACCTGAAAGAGTGGATGGATTTAATTATTTTTGGAAATAGCATGACTGGTTTATCGTCTTGTCCAAATGAAGGCACCTCCAACAATACAATGCTCCCTTGATACTGTACTCAAGTAGCACCTAGACTTTGGGCTCAAACCCTTGGAGTGTGAGTTAAATCCACAACCATCTAACTCTGGCGAGAGCGCAAGCCACTGAGCCGCAGCTGTCACTTACTTATAGCCATGTACTGTCAAAAGAAATATGACTCAACCATATGACTCAAAATGTGAGGGGAGTCTTACTTCAAGCAGAATACATATTTGCTTAGATGGTGACTCTTCATATTGTAATGGTCTGCTGTAGAGAACACATCTACATCATTGTAACAAACAATTCAGTCTTGGGTAAAAACACCTCCCAGTTGATCTGACATTATGGATCATAACTTCCAAATAGCGTCAGAAAGGGATGGCCCACAGGAATTAAAAGAATTTGATGCGCACTTACCTGTTCTTGAAAACTGCATTGAAATTTCTGATTGCCAGAGCTGCTTGGGACTGACATCAAAAGCACCTTCATAAACCCAAGCACAGTCCAGCTGCAGTAGATTCAAGGAAGCCAAGCCTCCTTGCTTACTGCACTAGCTGAAATAAAACAGCCAAGTTTAAAGGGACTGGTGAAATTCACAGACCAGGGAGAAGGTAAGTGGATGGAAGTTGGATGGTTGGGCGGGTTGGATGTGGTTTGGGAGAAGGGAGGTTGTGGCTGTGAGCTGGAGTGACCAGTTTGGTTGAGGTTTGGAGGGCCACAGATCGTGGAAGGGGGCAGTTGAGGTGAGGTTTGAATTGGGGAGAGAAAGAGGGGTTTGGGATAGTTGGTGGGGGGGTTGAGGGGGGGGTGGTCAGAGCTCAAAGGTGGAGAAAAGAGGGGTTGGAGGTGAGGACAGGAGGGGCTGGACGTCAGTGGGGTAGAATGGTCAGTGGTTAGAGTTGGGGAGGTCGGGGAAGAGGCGATTAGAGATCAATGTTGTTGGATCAAGAGGTGATCAGCCTTGAGGCAGGGGGATTATTTGAGTCTGTGGATTGGGGGGGGTGGGGCAGGCGGGTTCAGGTTCACAGATCAGTGAGTCGGTCAGGTCCATGAGTTGGTGGATAGATGGTGGAAAGGGTTGGGGTGCAGCTTGTAGGCCAGTAGGTAGGTGGAAAGGTTCAGGGAATCATGCGAAGGGAGGGTGGTCTGGGTTGTCAGAGGTACTTCTGTGTGGTGGGGGATGCGGCGAAATCCGGGGGTGGGGTGGGAGGGAGTGGAATTGGTCTGGGTGTTTGCAATGGTTACTCAGAAATTAGAAGAAGCTTTAATTCTTCTAACTTTTTTTGGAATGATTGTCAATGTAATCCTGACAGAACTATCTGAAGTTTATGATTTAGTACTTCTAGACAAAGACTGTGCAAATGCTTATGTCAAAGTCCAAGACCGATTCCCCAGTGCATTTGTGGTGTATCCCATCCCTATCACAATAAATTTTAACACTGGATAACATTAGATCCATTTCAACCTGAATGAGTCAATAGTCACTCAGTGAAGGATCAATAACCACTCTCTGTCCCAGGAATTCTTCTCCAAACTATTTGAAAACCTTCATTATAAGATTGGCTGATTGCCAGCAATAGATGTTTATCAACCCACTGTATAAAGAGTGCAAATCCCCGATAAGATGATGTTTTGGAGATTTAAGCATCTTTTCATTCTCAAATCTGACATTTACAGTCATTTTTTGGCTGACTTCAGTTATGATTTCAGGGTCAATTAGAGGTGGGTGAATTTGAAAGGTTCCCTGTTGTGTTTTATATCTCAGAGATGATACACTAGCTTCTAGTTATGTAAGAGTTTTATTCAATGCTTTAAAATGTCTGCTCACAGCAGCTTGTCTCACTTTAGTTTCTCTTAGTCACAACATCCAGTCAACAGACATAATCAAACACTGAACAATTGAACACTGCACTCACCAGTCTCCCTTAGTCAGTAGTACTTTTAGCACAAGAATCTACACTGAATCTAATCATGAAAACAAAGCCATTCCCAAAATAATGTGCAAATGAAGCCAATTAATTTCTTCACTATGCTGGCTTGATTGCTGTATAGGTTGTATAGCCACACAATGCAGATGTGAACCCTACATCATTGAGTTTTATAGTAATTAATATTACTCTAATACGCCTCAGTGACTGCGGAAGTTAACATCTCAACAGCATTCACCAGAAATAATATTTCATTTCTGTCTTCACACAAGCACAACGGAGGAAAAGGCTCATCCTCATCAAGTGTAGCTCACCAGATAGGACACCTTTTCTGGTGATAGTTCTTTAGGTCTGAAGTGGACAGACCTCTTTTGGCAATTAACTCCAGTTAATTTTGATAATCAGTGTCTGAATAGAAAAGACTTGGATCCATATGTTTCTATTTAAAAAGGATAAAACTTTGTGATTGCGCCTTTTGATTTGTTTTTCAGGTGTGTGTGATGTTGTTTCTAGATCACTGGTTTTTGACTAAAGTCTAGGTACAATCAGTTTATTGGTTGGCATCCGCTGGACTGACACCCTAAATAACAACCCCAGGCTCTCACATTTCAAATCAGGATCCTGACCGAATAAGAATTACTGGGCGAGTAATAAAAACCTGGAGTAGCCACTGGACTTTCTTCTCTTCTTGTCCTTACAGTAAGATTGGTAAGTGTGATTAACTGGAGATTTTAATCACATGACTTTCCCCCACATCCCAGCCATTAATTGGCCAACACATCCATCCTTGTGACGCACTGTCTTCCTATGTCAACTGGAAAGCAAAAAGTCTCATTACTCAATTGGATGATGCTTGACTGTCAGCCAAACAGCCTTTGATTTTATTATTTTCAATATTTTATATCTGAAAATGAAAAACGTTCAAAGAAAATAACAAATCTTTTGGTGTCCAATGACTTTTATCCAATCACACAGCAGTGATTGATTTCAATTCCTAGAGATCCCAGACCAATCCTGGAGGATTGGCAACTTTATTTAACAGTCAGGCCTCTTGCCTAAATATTCCCCACGTTGACTTTGTAATTAGGATTGTCAACACCACATTATATTCGATTCACTAGGGAGCTGCTGCAAACATCCCAATGAGAAAAATCATTGAAGCTTTGTAAAAATAATGTGTTCTATATTTCATTTTCTTTAAACAATTTCCCTTATTAGTCGTTAAAATAATAGTGATGGTAGGATGATTGTAAGGGTCATCCAATTGATTGACAAAGATTGCATTCCTTCCCTAATCGGTATAGTGCAAGGATGGACATGTTCAATGGCCAACACTGTGAGCGAGGGGGCAGGGCCATGGAAGCAGGAGGTCATCAGATGAAACTCCAGGAATACGGCCAACCAGAGTTGATAACTCTTTCTTATGTAGAGATTAAATCTGATTAATGTGGTGTCACTTTTACCCTCCTCAAGCTGGGTCAAGTCTTTAAAATGCAGATGATGTTACAGAATACAGTCTTAAGATCCTTGCAATGGCAAAGAATGGGAGCAGAGGAGTGAATGTTGTCAACAGGAATCATTCATGCAGTGCTTTGAAGAATTATACCTCTCTCAACCATTCAATTATTTGTAATATAAAAATGCACAAGATGTTATGACCTGATTGGGATACTTGAAGGACTCCAGTTACAGCTCAATGAGGAACGTATGTGTAATTTCTGTACTGTGTTGACATATGTATTTGTCTAAAGTCCTTCATACAGTGAAAGCTGTCCCATTTATCACATTTATAGCCTTTTCTTAATAGGAATTTGCCCAGTCCATGGTTTTCTTCTCTACACTTGGATCATAAGGCAGCATAGACAAGATTTGCCCCATTACATAGCTTCTCCCATTACTTAAATAAATTATCACAGTTCTTGTTGGCAACGATATTGTACTTGTCTTCATCCCAATGCTATGGCCATTTCTTTTACCATTAAACATACTGCAAGAAGATAAGGATCTTTAATTATCTACCAACAATCATTCAGCACTCATTTTTTCTATATTGCCTGACACAGGTTTCACCGTAAATGTTAGAAAGCCTATGTGCTACATAAAAATGTTTCTGGTGACTTAGAAAAGAAGATCATAGAATCCCTCTAGTACAGAAGGAGGCCATTCGACCCATCAAGTCTGCACCGACCAGAATCCCACCCAGGCCCAATTCCCATAACCCCACATATTTACCCCACTAATTCCTCCCGACACTAGGGTCAATTTAGCATGGCCAGTCAACCTAACCCACACATCTTTGGACTGTGAGAGAAAACCCATGCAGACACGGGGACAACATGAAAACTCACACAGACAGTGACCTGAGACTGGAATTGAACCCAGATCTCTGGCAGTATGAGGCAGGAGTGCTAACCACTGTGCTACATTGCCACTGTATTACATAGAACATAGAACATAGAACAATACAGCACAGAACAGGCCCTTCGGCCTTCGATGTTGTGCCGACCAAAATAAAAAGCAATGCCCCTCCTAACTAAACCATTCCCTTCTCATCCATATACTTATCAACTAACCTCTTAAACGCCACCAAACTTGGCGCATCTACAACAGCTGCAGGCAGGGCATTCCACTCCCTAATCACTCTTTGAGTAAAGAACCTACCTCTGATATCCGTCCTATAACTCATACCCCTTAATTTAAAGTTGTGTCCCCTCGTGCTATTGTGGAACTGTTAGTAAAAAGAAAAACTTGGACAGGTTTTTTAGGAATTGTTAGTAACATCAGCAAACATCAAAGAAGAAGCATACAACTGGACCAGAGGCAGGTGAATTTGGGGCTTTGAATAGTGTGTTTCAGGCTGATAAATGAATGTGTGTGCTGAATGAGAAAGGTCAGTGTAGCTGGGTGCAGCATTATACTTAATGCTAAATTTAGTGTGTAATACAAGGCCGTACACAGTCTTTAACAGCGCAGTATACATTCTATGGCATATTCTGCTTTTCCCTCCATTAGTTAGTAATGAATGACCAGGAAATGCAAACAACAGTTTGCATTTATATGGAACAATTAATGTAGGATTGTCAAAGCAGTGATCAATAGATTTTTAGATAGTTTGAAAAGATGGTGTTGAGTCAAAAAAAATCAACCATGATCTAGTTAAATCATGGAGTAGGCCAAAGGGCCGTATAGCCTACTTATGCTCGTAAGTTCTGATGTTAATGTGTAAAACATCCTGAGATGCTCAGGAACATTTAGAACCATAAAAAATTACAGCTCAGAAACAGGTCTTCTGGCCCTTCTTGTCTGTGCCAAAGCATTTTTTGCCTAGTTCCATTGACCTGCACTTGCATTATATCCCTCCACACACTTCTCGTCCGTGAACCCATCCAAGTTTTTCTTAAAAGTGACCCCGCATTTACCACTTTATCCGGCAGCTCATTTCACACTCCCACCACTCGTTGCGTGAATGGCCTCCCCCTGAATCAACCTGGTGAACCTTCTCTGTACTCCTTCCAAAGCTAATATATCCTTTCTTAAATAAGGGGACCAAAATTGTACACGTTACAGACAAGAATTTGACAGTGAGCAATATAAGGACAGGCGACCAAAAGCTCAGTCAAAGATATAAGTCCTAAGCAGTGTCCTAAGGAAGGAGAGAGAGAAACAGTTGAGAGTTTAGTGAGGGTATTCCATAATTTAGGGCATAGGCAGCTAAAGAGATGAATGCCGGTGATGCCGTGAGGAAAGTCAGTCTTGTAGGAAAGAACATGAGGAGCACAGAGATTTCAAATCTTAAAGGATGCACAAAAGGAAAGCAGGAATCTACACTATTTTTCAGGAGGAGGGAGGTAGATGTTGTAATAGCTC
The DNA here is from genome assembly GCA_024679065.1 of Sphyrna mokarran. Classification (NCBI taxonomy): domain Eukaryota; kingdom Metazoa; phylum Chordata; class Chondrichthyes; order Carcharhiniformes; family Carcharhinidae; genus Sphyrna; species Sphyrna mokarran. Next base: position 17,369,353 of record JAGIQG010000014.1, read on the forward strand.
AGGAGCAGGGAGCAACAGTGCTGGAAGCCATTGCAGCTTTTGGAAGGGACTTGGGCAATTATTAATAGGAAAGAGTTAAAGCAAAAACGGAATATGTGGTACCTTTTGTAACCTCATGACATTTAGGACAGAAATAAGGAGGATTTCTTCTCTCGGCAAATAGTCAATCTGTGGAATTCTTTACCTCAGGGGGCTGTTTTTTAAAAATATATTTTTATTTGAGTTTTTCCATTTTTACCCTGAATGGAAGAGAAAGTGGAAATTAAATCTTCCTTCCAATTCACAGACCATGCTCCACGCTGTGATTAATGGTTATTGGATTCTCACATTTTCCAGGCACAATCTTGAAATTTTTAAGAAACAACAGAATTTATAAGGAATACTAAGTCCGGCCAGCTTCAATATCAAACCAAATGGAGGCAAGGTTCTTCCTTACCCACTCTCATGTAGATCTAAGGTGAGAGGTTAGTTAACACATTTTAATATTTGGCACCACTAGACTACCCTTTGAAGTAGGAAGCTGCAATTTGGCCAATTTTAAGTGAAGGTTCTTTTTGTTCCATGTTAAGGAGGTGAACACTCCATTTATTTTATTTAGGACCTTAGCAGAAAGAAGAATTGGCATCTATAAAGGATACAACAACCTACCAGCACATATATCTTAATCAGTGCTATCCTGCCCAGCCACAATGTCAGTAAGGAGGATCAATCATGTAGGTCCCCCTTAATGAATGCAAGTAGGGAGAGGAAGTTTGCTTTATATAGCTTTCAGAATGGAAATACCCAAATTAAGTAAACCCTGAGGAGGGGCCATCTAAAGGGGACGGAGCAAGAGGTGGAGGTCTCCATCAAAGCCTTCCAAAAGGCATAACCTTGGATTTTGCAAACTTAATTTTGCAATCCAGGAAGGAGCCAAGCCTAACCACAATATCAATAATATCAGAAAGCCAGACATCCAGTTTAGAAATAAATAGCAACAGATCATCTGCCTAGAATATGATCTTTTGTTGCCTGCTAGAGGCTCAATAGCTATTGCAAACAATAACGGGGCAGCCGTGACTAGTCCTTGTCAGATTAGTAATCTTCAGAAGTACCGCCAGTCACTTTTTATAAATTATCTACATCCACTCAATGAACTCTCTCCCCTCCCCTCAGCCCAAATTTCTGCAGTGTCTGGAATAAATAATTCCACTCCATCCAGTCAAAAGCTTTCTCTACATTTAATGGGATCACTAAGCTATCTATCTCCTGCTTTTGGAATATCAGAATAATATTCAATAACCTCCTTACAATGCCGCATGAATTGCATCCCCTAATGAACTCAGTCTGAATAATCAACAGGAAGATTTTCTCTAGAAGCAACACTAGTATTTTAGACAATTTCAAATCTACATTCAAGGGTAAGATTGGCCTATGAAGTATTGTAAATTCCTCAGGATTCTTCAAAATTAAGAAGATATTTGCTTCTTGAGGCAGGCGTCCTGCTTTGAATGAATGTTTATACATACCAATGTAACAAGTTTACAAGCTTTTTAATTTTTCGTTAACAAGTTTTTAAATTTTTTATAAAAAACGTTCCCAAAACCATCAGACCCCAGAGCCTTATCAGACTGAAAATGTCTCAAGGCAAAAACCACTGTCTACCTTAGAAATGGGGGCATTTAGAGTTGACCTTTTATCTTCAGAGATAGCTGGGCACTTGAAGGAAGAGAAAAACACTTTGCATGTAGTAGTGCATTTCCCGATTGATTTGTTTTACACAAATCAGCATAGAAGCTTTTAATGCCTTATTAATATCCTCCATCTCAATTATCCTATTACCCTTGGAATCTAGCACAGAGGAAATAGCCCTAGAGTCTTCCTTCTTAGTAAGGAAAGCCAAATATCTACTTGGTTTATTTCCAGACTTGTATGGTTTTTATTTGGCCAACTTTATGCTCCCCTCAATACATTGAGTCAGCAAGGAATCCAGTGCTTGTATTGTATTAATTTGTATTGTATTAATTTCTTACAGCATTAAATGGCTATGATTCTTACCATATTCTCTTCTCTATTTCATCCAATTTTACTCCAAGTTGGTGCTGGCACTCCAGCATATTATGTTTATCTATTGGCCATATATGAAATGACCAATTCCTTTGCAAAAGCCTTGCAGGTTTCCCTCAGGATTGAGAGGCTTACTTCAGAGAGAAAAATGACTGAGTAGAAGAGATTAATTTTGACCTTAAAGTACATGATAAAGTTATGATCTTAAATATATTAAATCTCCATGAGCTAAACCAAGGATGAATCCCTTTGAATAAAAATTCCAGGAAGCCAGGAGCATGATCAGAGATCACACTACTCCCCATGGAGCAAGAAACCACTGAGTGTAATTTTTTTTTTGGTTGGAAAAAAAGTCATCAATTCTAGTATTACATTGGTGGAGAGTGAAGAAAAAGGTGAATTCTTTATTTTTAGGATGCAGTGATCTTCAAACACCCAAGTAACCTACTTCCTTGCACACTGATGCTAATGCTTGTTGAGTGGGAGGAATCCTCATTATCATAGAATCATCGAATCTATGGCACAGAAACAGGCTCTTAGGTCCATGTTGACCAAAAAGCCCACATAGGCTGACCCCATTTGTCTGCATTTGGCCCATATCCCTCTAAGTCTGTTTTCAATCTCTCCCTTCAACTCAGTTCCTTGAGTCCTGGCAACATTCTTGTAAGTCTCTTCTGCACTCTTTCTGGTTTATCTGTCAAAGGATTAAGATGTTCCCACCTATGAAGGAATCTGTTGATGCTCATTCAGCAAAATCCATTAAGATTTTAGTAACAAAAATAAATAAATAACAGCAAATAGATTGGGGAATCATAGACATTCATTATCGAAATGCTTTCCTGAGTAGCAGCTCCTTAACAATCACATACCTTCCCCTCTTATCCTTCACATAGTTCTCGATTCTAAAAGACACATTTTTATTGACTAAAACCACAACCCTTTGACTATTTATCAAGAAGAAGGCAAAAGTCACCCCCCTACCCAGGACTGCTTCAATTTCAAGTGTTCTTTGTCATCTAGATATGTTTCCTATGAGAAAGCTATGTCAGCTTCCTCCTTTTTAAGGAAAGGCAGAATCTTTTCTCTTTTACTAGGATAATGTATCCCCCCGACATTCCAGGAACAAAGTCTGAAAGTAGCTTTGCCATTGCTTATTCAGCCAAAGTGAGTATAGGATACTGACACACAGAGAATAGCTTACCACAATAGATTTTCTTGTCCTTGGGGCTTGCACCTCTTACCCAACTCATCATACCAGAAGATCCACTGATGCATTATAAAGCATTTTCTAGGAACTGAGACTTGTCTGCACCTTTGTAGGAACTGATTAATGATTCTTCAACCCCAAAATAATTCTTCAAAAGTGAAACTACTAGTTCTAAGAAGGATTTCCTCATTAAATGTGAAGCCTGCATTGCTATATCTACAAACTTCCCATAATTACACCAAAGAGACTTTCTCATCAAAAAGAGGAGATAAGATATGCCACAAGAGAAGCAAGTGCAGAACGATGCTTTCTGCATTTTAACCTCTCTTCTTAAGACTTAAGGCACTCAGCTACCTCCCATGTTAATCATAATCAGAGCAAAGGAGACCATAAACCATTATAAGCATATGGATGAAAAGAAAATGATATTTTTATACAGCTCTAATGTTGTACAAGCTACAGAGTATGTTCCTTAGCTAGGAGAAATGTAATGAGAAATATTTTCCATTAAGGACAAATGGAAGTCCTGCCAATCTCAAGGATGAAAATCCACTGTAATGCTCAATCACTAGATCACCCCTGTCAGAGTGATAAATACCAACACAGAATCAGGAAAGAATTACAATGATAAGGGATTGAGTCTGGACTTTACAGTGAACTGCAGTCTGCTGCTCCAAATTACTGCATTCCATGGAGTTTACAAAAATCATGGCTTTAGTTGGATTGTCAAATGTCTTCACAGAGTTGTTGAATGCCACTCTTAGTGTAGCAAAATATTCCTGCTCCTACGTCTTATGGTTTTATAATATTATCTCAAAGCTTTTCACCACCAATCAAGTATTTATTGAAGTGCAGTCACCATTACAATGTAAGAAATGCAGCATCTACTTTGCACACAGCAAGATCTAACAAACCATAGTGAAATAAATGATGGTGGTGGGGACAGAGGTGGATCAGATGATTCTCTAGTGAATGCAAGGGAGGAGGGAGCCAGGTCAGATGGCTCTCTGGAGGGAACAGGGAGGCAGATCAGATGTGTCTCTGGTGGTGGGAAGGGAGGTGAGTCAGATAGCTCTCTGGTGGGAGGGGAGGGGACAGATCAGATGGTTCTTCAGTGTAGGGGAGAGGGAGGTGGCTAGACTGGGACGGGCAGAGGGTGGGGGGATATGCTGCCATCCATAGGACTCTTAAATCGGCCTCGCAGGTGGAGGAAGTGGTCAAGAAGGCGTACGGTGTACTGGCCTTCATTAATCGAGGAATAGAGTTTAGCAGTCAGGAGGTAATGATGCAGCTCTATAAGACTCTTGTCAGACCCCAGTTGGAGTATTATGCGCAGTTCTGGTCGCCTCATTATAGGAAGGATGTAGAGGCTATTGAGAGAGTTCAGAGGAGATTTACAAGGATGCTGCCTGGATTGTGAGGCAGGCCTTATGAAGATAGGTTGAGGGAGCTGGGACTCTTCTCACTGGAGAGACGTAGGTTGAGAGGCGACCTGATAGAGGTTTATAAAATGTTGAGAGGAATAGATAGGTGGACTCTCAGAGACTATTTCCCCGAGCTGAAATGGTCACTACGAGAGGACACAGATTTAAGGTGCAGGGAAGCAAATACAAAGGAGATGTCAGGGGTAGGTTTTCACTCAGAGGGTGGTGAGTGAATGGAACCGACTGCCGTCGGAGGTTGTTGAGGCAAACTCACTGGGGTCTTTTAAAAGACTTCTGGATGAGTATATGGAAAAGAATAGGATAGGGGTTATAGATAGGTCTGTGGATTGGTAGATGTGATCGGCGCAACTCGTGGGCCAAAGGGCCTGTTTGTGCTGTATTGTTCTATGTTCTATGTTCTGCGTGCAATCAGTGGGGAGGAAGAGGGGGTCTGCTGCCACTCTGAGAAAGAGGGCAGGGGTCTGCAATCGGTCTGGGGTTGTGGTGGGGTGGGGGGATAAAGGGATCAGTTATGCTCTGGGGTAGGGCAAATTCTATGGCAGCCAAGGGAGGACATTATCTAGCATGGGGCAGGGGAGCATTTTTCTTTTTTTTTATTGCAAATGCACAGTTGAAATCTCTGATCAGAACTGCGGTGCTTTGGGCACAATAAGCCGCACCCATAGGCTTCTACAGCGTGATTCACAATTGTTGCTATTTTTTTCAGGCAGGATGCATATGGGGGTGCCTGAGAACAAGACTAAAAATCAGATCTGAAACACTTATCTGAAACTTCCAGTTTCAAGTTTGCTGGCACTTACAATGAAAATGGTAAAGTAGAGCCCACTGTGTTTCAATTAGAATGAGTGAGACCATGTGAAGGTAGATGTGTAAGAGAACCTTAAGAGAGATTACTTTGAGAAAGGGGGCTGGTTAGTTCATTTAGCATAGAACATAGAACATAGAACAACTACAGCACAAACAGGCTCTTTGGCCCATAAGTTGCACTGAACACGTACCCACCTACTATGTTTACCTATAACCCTCTACCTTACTAAGTCCCATGTACTAATCCAAAAGTCTCTTAAAAGACTCTATCGAATCCGCCCCCACCACCACTACCAGCAGCCGATTCCACACACCCACCGCCCTCTGAGTGAAAAACTTACCCCTGACATTTCCTCTGTACTTACTCCCCAGCTCTCTAAACCTGTGTCCTCTTGTGGCAGCCATTTCAGCCCTGGGAAAAAACATGTTGTTCAGAATAACATCAACAGGGTAGATTTGATGTCCATTCCATTTGAGATAAACTGAGGACCTTTGCTCTGCCTCTGAAGGTGGTAGACAATGGTGAAATATCATTGAAAAACAGTCAAGAAAACATATCAGCATAAAACATCATGAGCTATCAGACATGGCACATATGAATGAATGAATTAAGTATTAGAAAGTGCTTTGAAGGTAGCAATTCATGGTAGGCCCATGGGGGCTAGTAGTCCTCTGGTTACCCAAAGAACAATTTGCTGCCTAGACAATGAATTATCTACTCAACCTTCAGCCTAGTCTGAACTCTTATTCAAAATATTAATTCACTGTCATTTTGGGTCCTTGTAACCTACCCCGTACTTCAGAAAACCAGGAAATGGAGTTGGAATGGACAATGGATTTACACACTGCTGTAATATATTCAATAAATATTGAATATTTAATAACATTGGATGGGATGTGAAACTATAATTTCATCAACTTCTATAGGATTTCCTGTTCAGTGAGTTAGATTGAAATGCCCCCTTCTTCTACCCCAGGAATAATTAGATATTAATTCAAATTGGCTTGGCATTGATTGATTTTTGTCATTTCTCTCCAACCTGACAAAGAGGAATTGAGACTAAGGGTTGTTGCACAGAGAGCTGGCACGAACTCGATGGCCTGAACGGCTTCCTTTTTGTTGTAAATGACTTTTCCCTGAAGTCCTTCTAACTGGTATTGTTTGTCCCAGTGCCAAATTGAAACTGGTTCCTGTCGCTCTGGAGAACTCAGTATCACACACACTACATGGTGCTTTTAGCCATCACAGCATTATACCTTACGGGCTGATTGAAGTAATACAATTTCACACAGTACAGAAAGAAAGCATCAGAAACCTAACTGTATAAGTTTCCATGGTTAAATCAGAGCCATTGAAACTGCCTTTCTGTTTGAAATAGCCATTGTCATGAATTGTTTTCATCCATCAGATGTTCAAAAGCTGGCGGTACCTCAAACAATCCATATACTAATGAATTAATTACATGGATGGCAGCGATGATTTCAATACTCTGGATGTAATAACTGTAGTTAAAATATTTATTAGTTACTACTTAAAAGCCTATGGGCCGTGTGACTTTTACAACGTGCGTATGATAAAGTGCTTCCTCAACCAGAAATATGCTGAGAATCAGGTGCTGTGGGGCTCAAAATTTCTGTCATTATCTTTATTGTGATTTGATGATCTCCCACCAAAAAGCCTATGATTGTCTAGTATAAAAAATGGAAATATTAGATTGCTGTTCCAAAACTGGACTTAAGACTATTAAAACTGTGCCAAGAGACCGTTATACTCTACTTAACTCTTTTTATTGTAAGTTATTATATACTTTACCCAACCTGGATATTGATACTGGGTGCAGCAAGCTGTTCTTCATTACTGCTAACTGACACATTGATAAGGACCAAGTCACCAATTTATTTTTCTATCACTTGTATTTAGGTGGATAGATTTGTTTCAAAAGAGCAGTAATACAAGATCAGCCATGACATTATTTAGAATTTGACCTGTTTAGACTCATTGTACTGTTGGCTTTGCTACACATATTGGTTTTAACATCCAATCTTCTACTCTAACCTTTCATTCTTTGACACTCATCTCTTAATTTTGCAACCCCAGTACCCCCCCCAACTAAAGTGTGCATACTAAACAACCCAATCTTACCACAAGTCCCTAATTTCCCTGCCTCTATAATTTTCCTGCCCCTCTGTATTTTACAAATAGTATTGTTGTTCTAGCTAATGGATATTGTTAAGACTGGAAATATGTAATTAGTGTTAACCCAAAAATCTTATGCCCACTGCCCTTTTCAACGTTTTTCAATGATCTGAGAAGTGATCTGAAAAATCTGAGGAGAGTGAAATAGAGTTAATGTTTTGAGTCTTCATAACTCAAAACATTAACTCTATTTCACTCTCCATAGATTCTGCCAGATCTTCTTTAAAATAAGATGACCAATATTGTACACAGTACTCCAGGTGTGGTTTCACCTGTACTCCATTACAGCTGAAGTGTAACCACTCTATCTTTGTAATTAATTTCCCTCACATAAATGATAACATTCCATGAGCTTTCTGAATTAATTGCTGTACCTGTATGCCAGCCTTCTTAGTTTCTTTTGCAGCTCAGAGCTCTACAATCTCTTACTATTTAGATAAGAAGTTTCATTTTTATTCTTCTTGCGAAAATGAACAATTTCATATTTGTCCATATTATACTCCATTTGCCAGATCTTTTCCCACTCGCTTAACCTGTCTATATCCCTTTGTAGCCTCCTCATGTCCACTTTACCTACCTATCTTTGTGTTGTTAGCAAATTTAGCAACCATACCATCTATCCCTTCAAGCAAGTCATTCATATCAGTTGTAAGAATTTGAGGTCCCAGCACTGACCCTTGTACCACAGCACTCATCACCTCCTACCAACAGAAGAAGATTCATTTGTGTTAACTGTTAACTAGCCAATCTTCTATCCACGTCAATATGTTATCACCTACACCAAGAGTTTTTACATTCTGAATTAATTTTTGGTGTTGTACCTTAACCTAAATCTGAGCAATTCCTGTTTACATACAGCATGTCACCCCTTCAATTAACACCAATAATTTGGTTAAAAATGATTTCCCCATCACAAAACCATGTTGACTCAGCCTGATTGCCTTGAATTTTTCCAAGTGCCTGTTGTAATATATTTAAAAATAGCTTCTGGCATTTTTCCAATGACAGATGTTAGGCTGACTAAAAGATGTACGAGTAGACCATTCAGCCCATCGAGTAAGTTTTAAATGAGTACTTTGCCTCTGAGTTCACTAAGGAGAAGGATGATGTAGGCACAGAAATCAGGGAGGGACACTGTAATTTACTTGAACAACTTAACATTGAGAAGGAGGAGGTACTAACGGTTTTAACGGGCTGAAAGATGGATAAATCCCAAGGCCCAAGTGAGATGTGTCCCAGGTTGTTGTGGGAGGCAAGGGAGGAAATTGCAGGAGCTCTGAAAATAATTTTCTAATCTTCTCTGACCACAGGAGAGGTCATGATGTAGAGATGCCGGCGTTGGACTGGGGTAAACCTGGTGTTGTCAGAGACTTCTTACACAAGCGAGGTACCAGAGGACTGCAGGACAGCTAATATGGTACCATTATTCAAGAAAGGGAGTAGGGGAAAATCAGGAAATTACAGGATAATTAGTCTAAATTCAGTGGTAGGGAAATTATTGGAAAACAATCCTGAGAACAGAATTAGTTTTCACTAGTGGAGGCAAGGATTAATCAAGGATAGTCAACATGATTTTGTCAAAGGGAGATCACATCTCATAAACTTGATTGAATTTTTCAAGGAGGGGGGCAAAGTATGTAGATAAGAGTAATGTGATTGATGTAGTCTACATGGCTTTTAGTAAGGCTTTTCACAGGAACCCACATGGAAGGCTGATGAAGAAAGTAGGAGCCCATGGGATCCAGGGTGATTTGGCAAACTGGATCCAAAATTGCCATAGTGGCAAGGGGGAGAAGGAGAGGAGGTTTGCTGGGGGGAGGGGGATCTGCCTGCCGGGGGCTTGGATCGCAGGAGGTGGGTCTGCCTGAGTGATAAGTGGGAATCTGAAAAGGGTGTTTGGGGAGGATAGCCTTTAGAGGTTCCCCTGCGGAATAGGAATCCACTTTGGATTTTTATTCTACAGGTTGATAACAGTGCGGATCTGGAATGGATCCAAAGACGGTAAAGTGGGGTTTGGCGATAGAGTTGATCACACAATTCATTAAGTCGATTTAAATGTATGCTAATGCATTTAAATTGTCAGACTCCCTGATTGGGGTGCAGACCAGATCCGCGCCCAAATCAGGTATTGGTAAAGATGCAATCTGCTCGGTTTTGAGTCCAGATCCGTTACAGGCTTAACGCCCAAATTTACCAAAATTTCAGACCTGAAAACAGGCACAAAGTTTTGGTAAAATCAGGCCCTTTGTCTTGGCAAACTGGCAGTCCTTGTATGTAAACAAGTGTTTGGTTTGGACAGCAATGGCTTGTCCAGTTTACTCAATTGCCCATAAAGATTATAGTGGTGGAAAATGACACTGGAAGCTGTTTGTTGCTTGCAAAACATGAATTGAACAGTATGGTTTGGTGCCCAGAGTGGTGCAAGTTGAGGATCTCTGAGGAATCCAGCTGCTCTGGGCTATAGACTCCTCCTTGGAGGGGTCATGGAGGTCACTGAACTACCTCTAGCTATTATCAGTTAGTTCTGAATAGACAGAGGAAAGGTGTATTTTGATTAAAGCTTCCACACTGTGGTTAGTCAGCTTCTTCAATCCTCTGTTGATAGAAATGATTTATTTTACAGGCATATTCCTCCAAGATCAGAAATCCTTTTAATCACCAGGGGGATGGTTGGTTCAAGGTGAAATTATAAATGGATTGTTTTACAAATGGGTTTATCTGTTTGGAATGTTTCTGATGTTGTGCCCAGAACCTGTCTTTCTGGGCAGTCTGACACACAATGGTTCAGTAAGAATTTAGCAACACCAATTTTAAATCCAACCGATTTATTTGATAGTAAATTTGCGAGCTTTCGACACTCTGTGTCTTTGTCAGGCAAATACAGTGTCTGGTCTGCAATAGCACACATCAGCACAGACAGTCACAGATTGCTGATTAGAATGCGAATCCTTACACCTAACCTGCTATTCAAGTGTTAAAGTGCTAACAATGTGTGTGAAGGGAATCCTGAGCATTGGTTAGAGAATTGTGTATTTCCTCCAGACAGCACAGTAAGTGAGGTTTTTTGCTAACCCAGGCAAGTTACGGGGGTTACAGATAGTGTGTCATGAAGCCAAGATCCCTATTAAGACCGTCCTCATGTGTGCGGAACTTGGCTATCAGCCTCTGCTCAGTGACTCTGTGCTGTCGTGTGTCACGAAGGCCCCCTTGAAGAACATTTACCCGCAGGTCGGAGGCTGAATGCCCGTGACTGCTGAAGTGTTCGCCCACAGGAAGGGAACTGTTTGCTAAACGAGCACAAACAGGGAAGAATAAAACTGCTGCCAAGGAGTTGCATTTCATTTGATTTTTAATTTGTGAGCTCTCCCTCTTCCTCCCCTCCTTCCAAATTGTCTTTTCTCCTGCTGGCATTGCTTTATAGTTTTGTTAAGTGTGTAAAATAGGGAAAAGGACCTCATGGCCAAGAACATATGAGGAGTAGATTAAATGTTACACACCCAACCATTCAACAAAATTACACAGGGTGATTCGCACATGCTCAACCCTTCAAATCTAGGATTCCCAACCTTCCAGAAATGACATGGAATCTCAAGGAATTGAAGCTCAATCCCCAGACATTGCTGTGTGCAACGTTGGAGAACAATCATCGGGATATTATAAAACATTGTTTTTCTTTTCATTTTCTTTGAACATTTCTCAGGTTAGATTATAGAAATATTGACAATGGAAACAACTTATTCCAGTTGGATCTTGCAGTCCCATCGATAACGGATCTCCTTTGTGGGTTTCCACGTGGTAATGCAGCCTGTGACTCTCCGCAGTGACCTGTCCTCTCATTTGTGACTCCCCCCACCAGTGACCTGTCCTTTCGCCTGTGACTCCCTCCAGTGACCTGTCCTCTCGCCTTGAATCCCCCAGTGACATGTCCTCTCACCTGTGACTCCCTCCAGTGACCTGTCCTCTCGCCTTGAATCCCCCAGTGACATGTCCTCTCACCTGTGACTCCCTCCAGTGACCTGACCTCTCGCCTGTGACTCCCCCTAGTGACCTGTCCTCTTGCCTGTGACTCCTCCTGGTGACCTGGCTTCTCACTTGTGACTCCCTGTAGTGATCTGGCATCTGACCTGGGACTCCCCAGTGACCTTGCGTCTTGCCTGTGACTCCCCCCAGTGACCTAGATCTCACCTGTGACTCCCCCCCAGTGACAAAGCTTTTCACCTGTGACTCCCTCCAGTGACCAGCTCTTACCTGTGACTCCCTGTACTTTCAATGGGAAACACTATTGACAATGGCAGAACCGTAAGAACCACTTCCAGTGAGCAGTGCACTACCTCCTGCCGTCACCAAGTGCATAGTGGAGAGGCAGGAAAGTCCTACTCAAGATTATTTGGTTGACAGTCAAACATCGTCTAATTAGAACATAGAACATAACAGCGCAGAACAGGGCCTTCGGCCTTCGAATTGGATAATAAGTTTTTTTGCTTTCCAACTGGCATAGGAAGACACTGCATCACGAGGATGAAAATATAAGCCAACTAAAGGCTGAAACTGGAAAGTATTGAAGTAGATAAGGAGGATGTGCTAGATGTTCTTGAGGGTTTGAAGTTAGATAAGTCCCATGGGCCAGACGGGATTTACCCTAGGATTCTCTGGGAGGCGAGAGAGGCGATTGCAGAGCCTCTGGCTCTGATCTTCAGGTCGTCGTTGGTTACGGGTTTAGTGCCGGAAGACTGGAGGATAGCAAATTTGGTCCCATTGTTCAAGAAGGGGTATAGAGACTTTCCAGGGAATTATAGGCCGGTGAGTCTTACTCTGTTGTAGGCAAAGTATTGGAGAGAATTATTAGGGATAGGATTTATAGTTATTTAGAGAGAAATGAATTGATTGGGGAAAGAGAGCATGGTTTTGTGAAGGGTAGGTCGTGCCTTACTAACCTTATAGAGTTTTTTGAAAAAGTGACCAAAGAGGTGGATGGGGGTAAGGCAGTTGATGTGGTATATATGGACTTTAGTAAGGCGTTCGATAAGGTGGCCATGGAAGGCTTCTGCAGAAAATGCAGATGTATGGGATTGAGGGTGATTTAGCTAATTGGATTAGGAATTGGCTAGCAGATAGAAGACAGAGGGTGGTGGTTAATGGGAGATATTCATCGTGGAGTTCGGTTACAAGTGGTGTAGCTCAGGGATCTGTTTTGGGGCCCCTGCTGTTTGTAATTTTTATAAATGATCTGGATGAGGGTATTGAGGGATGGATCAGTAAATTTGCAGATGATACTAAAGTTGGTGGTGTGGTAGATAGTGAAGTGGGGTGTTTTAGTTTACAGAGTGACTTGGACAAGTTGCAGAGCTGGGCCGAGAGGTGGCAAATGGAGTTTAATGTGGAAAAGTGTGAGGTAATGCACTTTGGCAGGAATAACAAATGTGTAGAGTATAGGGCTAGTGGTAGGACTCTTAATAGTGTTGATGAACAGAGGGATCTTGGTGTATGTGTGCATAGATCCCTGAAAGTTGGCAATCAAGTCGATAAGGTTGTTAAGAAGGCATACGGAGTCTTAGCTTTTCTTGGTAGGGGGATTGAATTTCGGAGCCGCAACGTCATGTTGCAACTGTACAAAACTCTAGTGCGGCCGCACTTGAGTATTGTGTGCAGTTCTGGTCCCCACATTATAAGAAAGATGTGGAGGCATTGGAGAGGGTACAGAGGAGGTTTACCAGGATTTTGCCTGGTATGGAGGGCAGGTCCTATGAAGAGAGGTTGAAGGATTTGAGGTTGTTTTCGTTAGAAAGGAGGCGGCTAAGAGGGGATCTTATTGAAGCATATAAGATGATAGAGGTTTAGATAGGGTGGACAGTGATAGCCTTTTTCCTAGGATGGAGAAAGCTAGCACGAGGGGACACAGCTTTAAATTAAGGGGTGATAGTTATAGGACGGATATCAGAGGTAGGTTCTTTACCTAGAGGGTGGTTAGGGAGTGGAATGCCCTGCCTGCGGCAGTTGTAGATGCGCCAAGTTTGGTGGCATTTAAGAGGTTAGTAGATAAGTTTATGGACGAAAAGGGAATGGCTTAGGTTGGAGGGTCATTGTTTTTTCCTAATTGGTCGGCGCAACATCGAGGGCCGAAGGGCCTGTTCTGCGCTGTAATGTTGTATGTTCTATGAAACATTGGTGGGGGGGATGGGGAGGGATGCATTTAGTCTCACTTGTCAACCCTACCTGTCTCACGGTAAGGATGGTCTTGTTTTTGCCTTTAGCTAAAAGGCAATAGCATTACCTATCCCATGACTCTGGCCCCACATTCATTACAGGCCCCTGTCCTGGTTCCTGCTCCAGAGCAGTTGCAATTATCTGTACTACATCACCCAGCAAAGATCCAGTGATTCAGCCTATTACTAGGAATCAAAGCCGGTGGGGCGCTTTCCTATCTGAATAGCTTGGCTCCATATGGAACAGCAGACTAATTTACAGGGTCACATCTGGACTCACAACCAACACTATCCTCCTTCTCTGGTTTTGAGCTCTATTTTTACAATCCGAGGGAACTGCCTGATTTCTAAAAGGCCGCCTTTTCAGCTTGGATTTTATTTTTGACCACAGCAATAGAAAATCTTCGAAAAAGGCGGTTTTAAATAATAGCCCGACACATATGACAATATCCCTAATCAACACCTCCAACACAGGCACAACACCTCTGATAAACCCCGAAGGCATTACAGAACTTTATCAACACATTGCTGCCATACTGACAGCTGTGTCTGGGAATTAGGGTCAGAAAACCAATTCAACATAAAAAAAAACCATCTCTGTAGCAGTATCAAAAGCCTGCCGTCAATGATGTTTACTTATTGATCTAGAACCTTTTGGATGAGTGAGTGAGTGTTCACAGTGCACACTATTATTAAGATGCAAATCAGACTGCAAATTTCAGGGTGAAAAGTATCAACTCTTTATTTCCCAGAACTCACTGTTCAATTTATGCTGTACTGCTATTTGTATCATGATAACAGAATATCCTCCCTGTTATTCTTCAGACAACTCTGGGTTTTGCAGTTTTTATTAATTTGCATATTAAATTGTTTGTCAAACATGTCACAAAAAGGCTGTTTGCTAATGAAGAGTAATAGTATACAGTTATCAATATAGTAATTATAAATGCAATGGCAAATAAACCACCTGAATTCGAAAGCAAAGGAGACAATTGAAAAGAATTAATCTTGGCTAGGATTTTTTTCAGGCCCATTCGCCACCTGCACAAATTCTGTTATGGCTGCTAACTCTTGCCTACGTCGTTGTGGGGAGAGAGATGCCTGCACTGGGGTTGGGAAATGCCTGATTTGCAAGAGGACGGGGAGGGAATGGGGAGACGCCCGCACTGGAAGGTGGATGATGGGTGTGCCCGCACTGGGTTTGAGGGTTATGGGAGATGCCTGCATTAGTTGGGGAGGGGTGGGGGCGCTGATGCCAACGATAATGGAGAAGGGGAGTCCTTGACTTCACTTTGATATCTGGACACCCTTTGAGAAGGATCCAGACTAATCGGTATCTTTGGGTTCTGCCCCTCAGGACAGAGGGGCAGAAAACATTCCCACCTTGTTTTTATTTGACCCAGTGTCAGAAGACTTGGAGAGAGAACCTGCCCATTTCTTTGGGAAGAACCGGATGCTATCTTTTTTCGGAAAATACCATCCCGTTATTCGTGAAATTGTCAAAGAGTTTAAATTGTCAATTTAAAAAATTACATTTTTTTCCTATCTCACTTACTAAAATATTTATTTTCTATATATCCTTCATATTTCCTTATTTGTTTCTCTCCTTCATTCCCTTTTTTTTGTCATTCTCATTCATTAAGATGTGTCATGGTCACATCTTCAACTCATGTCCAAGGTATTCTGTTGCCTGTGTGAGGTCGTTACCAGTTAGTACTTTCAACAAGTTAGACCCTAAAATATTTAAGCTGAAGTATGCAGAAAATTAACCAACCAAAGATTAACAACCACAAGATGTGCCCCACTAACAGGAAGTGACCCTGATGAAACCCAAACTGACCGTCCATTAGGAGGTTATTGCACTGATAATGACCCCCACCCGTCATTCTGCTGATGATTGAGGATAGAATGATGGGGCAGTGATTAGCCAAGTTGGCTTACCCTGCTTTTCGTGTACAGGACGTACCTGGGCAATTTTCTACATTGCCAGATAAATTCTAGGTCTGCTGCAACAGTTCTGCAGAATGGTCTTTAGTACAACTCCCATAGCAGTTGCAGTATTCACTGCCATTCATCGAATTGTTTAAAGACTGACATCTGTGATGCTGGGGCCCTCCAGAGGAGGCGGAGATTCATCATATACTTGGCATTTCTAATTGAAAAAAATTGCAAATGCCTGATTCTTGTCTTTTGCACCACAATGCTGGGCTTCAGATCAAGGATGGAGATATTTATGGAGCCTCTTCCTCGGGTTATTCATTTAACTGTTCTCCACTATCCACAACAGGATGTGGAAGGACTTTTTAACAAGTTCATTTATGGGATGTGGCCATCACCATCTAGGACAGCTTTTATTGCCCAATCCTAATTACCCTTGAGAAGGACAAGGTGAGCTGCTTTCTTGAACAGCTGCAGTGCACGTGCACTGCCATTAGAAAGGGAGTTCCAGGATTTCGACCCATAGAACATAGAACATAGAACATTACAGCACAGAACAGGCCCTTCGGCCTTCGATGTTGCGCCGACCAATATAAAAAGCAATTCCCCTCCAAACTAAATCATTCCCTTCTCTTCCATATACTTATCAACTAACCTCTTAAACGCCACCAAACTTGGCGCATCTACAACCGCTGCAGGCAGGGCATTCCACTCCCGAAACACCCTTTGGGTAAAGAACCTGCCTCTGATATCCGTCCTATAACTATCACCCCTTAATTTAAAGCTGTGTCCCCTCGTGCTAGCTTTCTCCATCCTAGGAAAAAGGCTATACTGTCCACCCTATCTAAACCTCTAATCATCTTATATGTTTCAATAAGGTCTCCTCTTAGCTGCCTTCTTTCTAACCAAAACAACCTCAAATCCCTCAGCCTCTCTTCATAAGACCTGCCCTCCATACCAGGCAACATCCTGGTAAACCTCCTCTGTACCCTCTCCAATGCCTCCACATCTTTATTATAATGTGGGGACCAGAACTGTACACAATACTCCAAGTGCGGCCGCACTAGAGTTTTGTACAGTTGCAACATGACGTTGCGGCTCCGAAATTCAATCCCTCTACCAATAAAAGCCACGACTCCATATGCCTTCCTAACAACCTTCTCGACCTGACTGCCTACTTTCAGGGATCTATGCACATACACACCAAGATCCCTCTGTTCATCTAGACTACTAAGAATCCTACCATTTGCCCTATACTCTACACATTTATTACATTTATTACTCTACACTGACCCAGTGACAGTGAGGGAACAATAACTTATTTCCAAATCACAATGGTGAGTGCTTTGGAAGGGAACGTTCCAGTGGTGGCGTTCCAAGGCATCTGCTAAATGGTAGTGGTTGTGCGTTTGGAAGGTGCTGCCTCAGGAATATTAGTGAGTTCGTGCAACGCACCTTGTAGATGGTACACACAACTGCTACTGTTCATCGGTGGCAGAGAAATTGAATGTTTGTGAAAGGGGTGCCAATCAAGTGGCTGTTTTGATCTGGATGGTGTCAAATCTTTTCAGTGTTGTTGGAACTGCATCATCCAGACAAATGGAGAGTTCTCCATCTCACTCCTTACTTGTGCTTTGTAGATGGTGGACAGGCACTGGGGAATCAGAAGATAGTTACTTGCAGCAGGATTCCTAGCCTTTGATTTCCTCTTGTAACCACAGTGTTGATATGGCTAGTTCAGTTCAGTTTCTGGTCAATGGTAACCAGCAGGATATTGAGGTTTGATCTGACCTGGTGCTTCTGGCATTGCTTAGCTCTGTTCACAGCATGTGGTTTAGCATGTGTTGAATCTTTGTGTGATTGATACCTCAATCTGTTGTTGCTCCTGGCATGCCCTCTTCACTGAACTAGGGTTGGCTGTTATCTTGACTGTAATAGTTGATGATGGTTCCACCCCCCCCCCCTCCCCCACTAGTGAGAATCGCATCAGGACTTTTTTTAAACTAAATGCCATACGATTATAACTGGGAACTCGCCCAAAACAATTGACGCGATTCTCTCTCGTTTTCACGCACATTCAGCACTCAGAACTTTTTCATAAAATCCCATCCCAAAAGTGAAATGGAAAGCAATGAAGTTGAACGTGGTAAAACAGACAAATAGAAATCCCATCAGAGAAAAGAGCAGTATTTCTTCAGGAAAGTGACTCAAATCACTTTGAGTCTTCAAGTGATTTGAAGACTCAAATAAAAATAAATATTGCAGGTGCTGGAAATCTGAAATAAAAACAGAAAATGCTGGATAAACTCAGCAGGTAAAGCGAGAAACAAAGTTAACATTTTGAGTCCATTTAGTTTGCCAGAAATACCCACGTATGTGCATCAAATGATAACAGACGTGAGGCTAGCAGTGATCCACCAAACAACTTGTTATATTTCATAACCTGAGAGACAATTCTTTGTTTGAAGGTATTGGAAAATGAATTATATCCACTGAGCCTCATACCCAACTAAGGAGATAAGGGGAGGGAAATCCAACGAGGGCTCAGTGAAAAGTGGAAAAATTTAAAAAGGATTCTCCTCCCATCGCCCAAGAAATATACAACAACATTTACAGTAGCCCTTTTAATTTATTGGGAGGCTCTGACTTCCAATTTTGTGTTCATCTTCGAGGCATTCTGGTGGCAAAGCTAAGGAAGAGGGGGTTTGCTGCATGCCTTACGCAATCTGCTCACATATCCAGGGAGCTTCAGGCTCAGACCAGCTTAGGACCTGATCTGCAGGTTCGGGAAAGCACATTTTTTGGCTGGATCCTGCTGCTTACTCTTGACATTATTCCCAGTTTCAGTAACTAGATAAGCCGAGGGTGCCCAGCAGGAGAACGTGGAGATTAGTGAGGAAAATGGTTATGTGAAACAAAAATTAGTCTGATCTTGAATATTCACGAAGGCTGAAAAAAGGACCAAATGGAACACATCCAAGAATAATTAAGGAAATGAATGTAGGAGCTGGGACAAATTTATTTTGCAGCTCATTAAATACAGGGATTAGAAGCATATGATTGGAAAATAGCTAAATGTTAGTCCAATTTGTACCTTGACATCTGTATTAGAAAAAAAATCAGTGTTTTATACAACGAGAAATTTTAAGCACATTTAGCTAGTGGAAGATAATATTTAAACTCTTACAGGCCTCAGAAAGACAGATCAGGCTGAACAAATTGGTTTGAACCCATCAAGGTAGGATTGTCTTCTGTTTCACATTTTGACCAGTAGTCCAGTTCTTGGGCAGAGTGTCTGAAGATCCAACAAATGTAAACAATCTGTTTTGGACAACACAAGCCTACACGTCTCTTCTACATGATGTGGACGGATCTACAAACATCATAAATCACTCAGTTACAAGGCAAAGGACAGAACTCAAACCACAATAACCACTCCTACTTCAGTCCCAAATCCTGTCCGGTTTGGGATAAAATGACAACCTGAGAAAGTACCAGAATTTGATGCTAAATTGGTATCTTTTGAGGTACTCCAAATTGAATAATATGCAAACACTTTGTGTCTGGCCATTGGGTCATGACCAATTCGACATCCATACTGCTACCTTCAAGCGAGATAGAAAGATGGCAGTGGATTCCGACATAGAAAACATTCACCGATCACCATGATCTCTGGACACTGATTATTTCCAGGGGCATTGGAAGAGATGAAGGCGAAAAGAAAGCTCAGCTGGTCCAGAAGAGGCTCCAGATAAAACAAAGGCCAGAGGGGCCTGCACACTGTCAGCCCACTGTCTCCTCTGCAGCAAATGCAGCAGAGTGCCCTGTCAGGGGCACCTGGTAATGTTTAATATCAAATTGACTACAATAGCACAAACAATCATCTCATGAGACAGAAGACCATCAAACAAGTTAGCTAGATAAAAGAAAGCAAATATAACAATCAGCATTAATTCTTTAAACTGCAGCTCTATATGGGTGTTTAAATGGTAACATTCAGATAGAGCAGTGGCTCCCAACTGATATGCGTTGAGGAGGAGTCAAGTGTGGGGTTGCACGCGCATCTTTGTATCAAGCAAGCTGACAAGTTCCAGCGGTTTCTCTCTGTGACACCTGGTTCCTGCTGCCGTTTAGGTGTTAAATTCTCTCCCAGCAGCTACTTCGATTTGAGTGAATGCGCATGACCCTCATCCCGTGACGCAAGGAGTGAAATGGTTCAACATCTCTCTCCACCGATTGCAACTATAGCTCCATTTCTGCTTAGAAACCTTCTGCTGTCCCAGCAAGAATGCAACTACTGACTTCGTGCTCAGCTTCTTAACACCATTTGTACAGCCAGAGCCTGAGTGCTGTCCTCTGCCATGTCTTGCCAATAAGGCGATTTGGCTACTACAGATTCAGTCAGTTGGTGACAACGCACTGTTTAAGTTATTTTCTAGATTAAATAAAATATTTTGTTTGTGCCATTGGCTCATGCCCATAGTAGTTCAGATTTAGAATGTATTGCTGTTTTATTCATGATGTTCAAGCTGCCTTGTAAAAGTCAGGTGTGACAAAGAACAAAGAAAATTACTGCCAGGAACAGGCCTCCAAGTCTGCACCGACAGTGTGTGAACTAAAATCCCCTAACCTTCCGGGGACCATATCCCTCAATTCCCATCCAATTCATGTATTTGTCCAGATGCCCCTTATAAGTCACTATGGTATCTGCACTATCACTAGCGTATCATTCGGGTGGAACAAAAGAAGTGAAATGTTGCAAAATCTGAAACAAACAAACCCCAGAAAATGCTGCCATCGCTCAGCAGGTCAGGAGGCATCTGTGCAGATTACAGACAAGATAGGATTGATTTTTAACTTGGAAACTGGACAGGCAGAATACAAGGTGGTAGGAATGCCCTGTTTGCACCCTCCCCCTAAATTGTCCATAAATTTCCCCATTCCTCCACCACCACCACCCCCCTCCCCCCCACCCCTGTTATTTTTAAGCCCAGGTCTCATTAGCATTTACAGAGCCCTCCCCTGTTCAAAACTGTTCGGTGGGAACAAGAACTTGATGGAAGCTTCATGTTTCCAAAGTCCCATGGGAGTAGTCTCTGGAGTAAAGGTGGGTGTGGGTAGATGGTGTTGAAGGAAAATGCTGATATGGAAAGTGAGAGATGCCAGATTTCCAAACAAAGCATGGTTAAGCATTTCTTCATCTTGTGGCTCAGGTAGATCAATTTGTCTAGTTAAATATGAATATTAAATGATGTGACTTTTACCTTGGTAAATGTTAAGGTTGCATTTTTATAGTGTTGTGTTACAGCGCTGCAATATGCTTTTGTTTTCTGGTTGGCATTGATTGGAATATCTTCATGTCCATTCTCAATAGCATTTTAACTGGAATTATTGTTACATTGATTGTAACAGCTTTGAACTAAATTGAATTTCATTCGAATGCGAATTTGAATGCAGTTGAATGGTCGAGCAACAAGGAAACAACTGACCCCAAAATGTTACTGCCCTGCCCACCATGGGAATTGGAGCATGCGAGGGGCAGACGATGGGAAGGTCCATTGACCTCAAGCTGGATTTTCCGATGTTGGATCGAGCAAAACTGTAAAATCCCATCCTTTGTTCAGTGCGGATTGCTGCATTGTGGTGCACCCTCTGTCCTGTCCCTTGTATGTAATTGGCCACTGTTGGTTTGCTACTATATTGTGGAACATTTAAGAGCAATCAATTCAGCTGAAAACAAGTGGTGTGCTGTGGAATTATTTTGTCTCGCTGAAGTTTGCAATGTTACGGAAAAGACTGGGAACAACTGAGGTAGATCATCACTACCTGGAAGGATGGTAGAAGCAGATACAATAATAACTTTCAAAAAAATTGGATAAATCATTAAAGGGGAAAAAAATTACAGGGCTATTGTGAAAGAGCAAGAAAATGGATTTTATTGGATAGATCTTCTGAAAAGCCAGTATAATGAGTTGAACGTAATTGTATCACCTCCGAGTTCCAGCAATAATCCATTGATTCTACCATTAGTTAACCCTGTGCAGCACTCCAATACATCTCTCTTTTCTTCACCACTGGTTTCAGTTCTGTTTCCTGTGGGATATAAGTATATTGACCATTAGGCCTGCCCATCAGTACTATATAGTATGAATATGGTGTTCATTTTAAGTTGTGAAGTGAAGATGCATTTTGATGACACAATGCTGGAGAGTGACAGTAAATAGAGTATATTAGTTTGTGAGTGAGATTGTGGAGTAATGCAGACTTCAGTGATCAAGAAATTTGTTTTAAGTTTTCTTGAGTTCACTTGGATCAGGGAATGAGAGTTGTGTTGAGGAGCGATATCTTTAGGCAGTATACTTTTGCTGGTCTGCTTTCTCTCCTGTGTTGCTGGTTTTCAGGATTGGAAGTATGATTGTGTCATTTGATTGTCAAAGGAAAGAGCCTAGGTTATCTACCATTGTCTCATTTCTAGGCAGAGACCAAGCAGCAGCCCATCAGATTGGGAAATGACAGAGTCAAATTAGTAGTATCACGTCTGGGTTCCAGCAATAATCCATTGATTCTACCATTAGTTAACCCTGTGAAGCACTCCAATACACCTCTCTTTTTTTCACCACTGGTTTCAATTCTGTTTCCTGTGGGATGTAAGCATATTGACCATTAGGTGTGCCACGTGTGTAGCGCTGCATGTTACTAAATTCATAGAATCCCTACATTGCAGAAGGTGGCTATTTGGCTCATCAAATCCAACCAGGCCCTATCCTACTCTATGCATTTAGCCTTCTAATCCCCCTGACACTCATGGGCAATCTGGCATAGCCAATCCACATAACCCACACATCTTTGGACTGTGGGAGGAAGCTAGAACACCTGGATCAAACACACGCAAATATGGAGATAATGTGCAAATTCCACACAGACTGTCACCTAAGGCGTAATTAAATCGGGGTCCCTAGCACTGTGAGGTAGCAGAGCTAACTACTTTATCACTGTGCACATCAATTACTAAACTTATGCCAATTCCCCAATATGTGAAGATCAATTTGCACAGAAACATTAAAAAAAGGAGCAGGATTTGGCCCTTTGAACATGCTTTGCAATTCATTATGATAATGGCTGATCATGCAACTCAATAGTCTATTTCTGTCTTTTCCCCAACCATATCCTTTCACCCCCTTTACCCCAAAAGCTATACAAAGAACAAAGAACAAAGAGCAACACAGCATGGGAAACAGGCCCTTCGGCCCAATGAGCCCACACCGCTGTCCTAACGTCCCAATGACATATCCTTGTCTTTAGGCTATGCCTATTGTTGAAGCTATATTAAACTCCTTCTTGAAAATATACAATATTTTGGCCTCAACTGGTTTCTATGGTACTGAATTCCACTGGCTTACCTTTCTGAATGAAGAAATTTCTCCTTGTCTCTATTCTAAAAGATTTAACCTATATCCTTAGACTATGACTCCTTGTTCTGGATTTCTCTGCCATTAGGAACATCCTTCCTGCATCTAGACTTTGGTTGGTTTCTATGAGATCCTCATTCATTCTTCAGAACACCAGTGAATACAATCCTAACCAACTCAACCTCTCCTCATATGTCAGTCCTACCATCCCAGGAATCAATCTGATAAACCTTCTCTGCACTTCCTCTAAAGCAAGAACATCCTTCCCCAGATAAAGAAACCGAAACTGCACTCAATGCTCCAGGTATGGTCTTACCAATGTTCTGTATAATTGCAGAGTCAGCTCTACTCTTGTACTCAAATCCTTTCGTTATGAAGGCCTTCTTTACCACTTGCTCCACCTGCATTGCAGCAATCTATGATCCCAAAACTCTTACAAAACTTCATTTTATCTGCAGACCTGTGAATCTTTCCCCAATACCTGCATTCAGGCCATTAACAAGAGTAGTAAAGATAGTCATCCCAACACTGATTCCTTAGGAACACTTGGCATAACTGTTCTCTAAGCAAATGCAAATGCACTGACAACCACATTCAGTCTACTGGCACTTAGCAAATTCTCAGTTCACCAAATCAATTCAAAATGTTGCTACCTGGTGAAGTAGCCTCTTGTGAGATATTTATTAGAAATTTTCTGAAGATCCAAGTAGACAATATAAATTTAGTTTCTTCATCCACTAGCTTAGTAACTTCAAAAGATTTGATCTTGTTAACAAGGCATGACCACCTCATTTAGAAGCATGTTGAGTTAATGTTTATTTATTGTCACAAGTAGGCTGACATTAACAGTGCAATGAAGTTACTGTTAAAATCCCCTAGTCGCCACACTCCGGCGCCTGTTCGGGTACACTGCGGGAAAATTTTGCATGCCAGTGCACTTAACCAGCATGTCTTTCGCACTGAGGGAGGAAAGCAGAGCATCTGGAGGAAACCTATGTAGACACGGGGAGAACATGTAGACTTTGCACAGATACTGCCCCAAGCTGGGAACCAAACTTGGGTCCCTGGTGCTGTGAGGGAGCAGTGCTAAACACTGTGCCATTGTGCTGCCCTAATGACAATGCCTTCTCTTGCTGAGCATAAAGGACATCTCTTCTGGTATCTTTGAGCCTAACTTACCCATTATTGGAGTCAAATTAATGGACATATAGTTATCTACATTAAAAACTCTTTTTAAAAATTGGAATTAGCATCCTTCTACCAGAGGGAAAATCCCTGTGATGAGTTACCAGACATAGCAATAACACCCACTCAATCTCCACAATGACCCTCAGCTGATTGTCAAGTGGACCAAAAGGCCAATTAGTATTTTATCTAAAATGGTCTCTCATCCATATTGGTATAAACAATTTTACTGAGCACAACTTGTTGCCCTTACTTGAGCATTGGGTGGGATTTTCCACTCCCACCTCCACACCATCAATTAGTGTGTTTTGTGGCAGCAGAGATGGCCCACCATTGGCCAATGGTGGGATCTTCCAGTTCCATTGCTATCAACGGATTTACCCATTGTTCACAGCCTCCACTGTCAAGAAACCCAGTAAGGGAATGGTGGTAGTAGTGGTGGTGGTGGTGGTGGGGGTGGTGTGGGGGGGGAGGGGTTTTGGGGGGGGGGGATGATGGGGGTGGAGGGAGAGGGTCCATTTTCCAGGAACAGCCAGGAAAATTTGAACATTATCTTCATAGGTGAAGAATAATGCAAAGTGCTCATTTAAGAACCCCTGAGAGTTCCTTCTAGTCTTTCCCAGAGGATCTCTCAATGTCTTTGATAATTTTCTGGTGCCTTTGTCTGCTGTGAGTATGTGAAGTAATGGCAAGTAGTCTGTGGCGATAAACATTGTCTGTGTGGTTATGTCAAGTAATGGGAATATATTTGTAATGGTACACATTACCTGGTGTACCAATGTCAAGTATTAATAGCCTAGGCCTGGAAACTGTAGTATAGATATTCTGTGTGTCTGTGTGTGTGCCAGTCTGCAATATCCATCAACCAGGTCAGAGGCAGCAAGATCCCTGGATGACATTCTGCTGCTTTATGTTCAGTTTCACCACTAGAGACATTAGCAATGCTGTCTGTTCAGGGATACCAGTTTGTCTCTGGTGTTTAACATAAGTTTGGCATTTTAAAATCTTGAAGACACTTGCATCAATCAATATAACTCTCTCCCCCATTCCCATAATTCCCATATTTCCACTTCATTGTCTGTTTCAAGAGGCTATTAGCTGTAAGAGAAGCTTTTGAAGCCAAACACTGCCCCATTCCACCTCCCACCCTGGGAATTGTGGCAAATGAAAGGCAAGAGATCCCATCAGATTATTGGAAATGATGGTGTCCCACTCTAAAGATATGCCAACATTAGAACATAGAACATAGAACATTACAGCACAGAACAGGCCCTTCGGCCTTCGATGTTGTGCCGACCAAAATAAAAAGCAATGCCCCTCCAAACTAAACCATTCCCTTCTCTTCCATATACTTATCAATTAACCTCTTAAACGCCACCAAACTTGGCGCATCTACAACAGCTGCAGGCAGGGCATTCCACTCCCTAATCACTCTTTGAGTAAAGAACCTACCTCTGATATCCGTCCTATAACTCATACCCCTTAATTTAAAGCTGTGTCCCCTCGTGCTAGCTTTCTCCATCCTAGGAAAAAGGCTATCACTGTCCACCCTATCTAAACCTCTAATCATCTTATATGCTTCAATAAGATCCCCTCTTAGCCGCCTCCTTTCTAACGAAAACAACCTCAAATCCTTCAACCTCTCTTCATAGGACCTGCCCTCCATACCAGGCAACATCCTGGTAAACCTCCTCTGTACCCTCTCCAATGCCTCCACATCTTTCTTATAATGTGGGGACCAGAACTGCACACAATACTCCAAGTGCGGCCGCACTAGAGTTTTGTACAGTTGCAACATGATGCTGCGGCTCCTAAATTCAATCCCCCTACCAATAAAAGCTAAGACTCCATATGCCTTCTTAACAACTTTATCCACTTGACTGCCTACTTTCAGGGATCTATTGACACATACACCAAGATCCTTCTGTTCCTCAACACTATTAAGAGCCCTACCATTAGCCCTATACTCTACACATTTATTGTTCCTGCCAAAGTGCATTACCTCACACTTTTCCACATTAAACTCCATTTGCCACCTCTCGGCCCAGCTCTGCAACTTGTCCAAGTCACTCTGTAAACTATAACACCCCTCTTCACTATCTACCACTCCACCGACTTTAGTGTCATCTGCAAATTTACTGATCCATCCCTCAATACCCTCATCCAGATCATTTATAAAAATTACAAACAGCAGGGGCCCCAAAACAGACCCCTGAGGCACACCACTTGTCACCGAACTCCACGATGAATATCTCCCATCAACCACCACCCTCTGTCTTCTATCTGCCAGCCAATTCCTAATCCAATTAGCTAAATCACCCTCTATTCCACACATCTGCATTTTCTGTAGAAGTCTTCCATGGGCCACCTTATCAAACGCCTTACTAAAGTCCATATATACTACATCAACCGCCTTACCCCCATCCACCTCTCTGGTCACTTTCTCAAAAAACTCAATGAGGTTAGTAAGGCATGACCTACCCTTCACGAAACCATGCTGACTATCCCCAATCAATTCATTTCTCTCTAAAAACAACAGTGAAAAATCACTGTTTCTCTGCAACAGTGAAAAATCCTGGTCCAAATAACCATCTCTCTATCTCAGATGACAATCTGTTTAATATTACTGACAACAGTTAACTTTGTGCCAGTTGAGCATTCAGCACTGACCCTAGATCCTGAGGTCAGTCAGCTCAGTATCAACCTGGAGCCAGTTCAAAGCAATAGACCACTGGGGAATCAATAAAACTGCTCAAGGATGTGCACTGAGCCAGAGCTATATTTTGTAGGTTAGATTCAGATTCTGAGCATCAGGTACAGCCCCACTCCACCCAAATATCTTATTGACAAGAGGATATATAAAATGATGAACCTTCAATAGGGTTAAAAAGAGTGCATTTGATGTTAGTTATGGCTCATTGGGTAGTACTCTGAAGGTATGGGTTCATATATCATTCCAGTGGCAATGAGCAAGTATTGCACTATCATGGATGCCTTCTTTTGGATGAAGTGTTAAACCAAGGCCTTATTTGTCTTTTCACGTGGACATAAAAGATCCCATGGCATTATCTGAAAACAGAGCAGGAGCATTCTCCTTGGTATCGCAACATTTAACCCTCAACCAATATCACTAAAGAAACAGACTATCCATTATCACTTTGCTATTTGAGGGATCTTCTTCAGTAATACTGCTTTCCATGTCCCCTACATTACAACAATAACTATACCTCAAATGTACTTCGTTGATTGTAAAGCACTTTGGCAGATTCTGAAATTGCAGAAGGAGCCATGGAGATGTGGGAACTTTCTTTATCAAAATGATGAGATTCTCCCAAATGGTATTGTATTAGAATTTTCTGGAAAAACTCAGCAATTTTTGACGGGGAGGTGGCAGGGTTCTTTCCCCTGCACAGAAGGAGGCTTAGTAATCGTTTCCTTTGTCTCACCTCTCTAAATACTGGCGAATAAAATACTGGCGGATAAAAGGTTCTAAAGGGGACAGGTGATGGTGGGGAAGTGACAAAGAGACAGGGAGTGTAGAAAATTCTACCCAATCCCTCATTAAAAAACAATACTATAATCAAAGCATTATAGTAAATTGTCATGAATGGTACACAGTGGACAAGTTTTGACTGTAGTCTTTGTGGCCTTTTTTAACAGATGCATTGACAACATATATTTGGGTAATGTATGATTTCTTCAATGTTTCCCAATATCTCTACTAATCGAAGATGACAATTTAAAATCACCTCATTACATCACACAAACACTAACATTTGTCATATGTGTCCTGAAAAGCATCATTAGCTCATGTCAGCCCACAAAGAGCTAATGCAGATGAATATGGGTCAGCTATTCCAAGTTTCCAAACAATTACACCCAACTCATTCCAGCTGATTTTCCTCCCTTTTGAATCAAATATTGAAGATAACACAAGTTGTAAAATCTATCTTAAACTCTAATATTCACTGTAAATACACAGTCCCTGTAAACCAATAGAGGACTTGTTGTCATATGCACCACACTCTGAAACCAAGCGATAAATAGCAACCAAAATAATTGCTATTGGAATCAACTTCCCTTGGATGATTATCATGGGGCAGTATAGTGATTAGCACTGCTGCCACACAGCGCAAGGGACCCAAGTTCAATTCCCAGCTTGGGTCACTGTGCGGAGTTTGCTTGTTCTTCCCCTGTCTGCGTGGGTTTCCTCTGGGTGCTCTGGTTTCCTCCCACAGTCTGAAGGACATGCTGGTTACGTTCATTGACCCAAAAAGGCACCATAGTGTGGCAACTAGAGAAATTTTGCAGTAACTTCATTGCAGTGTTAATGTGAGCCTTACTTGTGACTAATAAAGAAAAATTTAAACTTAAACATTGTAAGCCAACTGACCTCAAAGGAACTCTGATTTTCACATGAGGATTTTGAATTTCCGCTCTCAAATAGGACAAATCTTCTCCCAAACTACGTCTTCAACAAGGATCTGCCTCCAGCTTTTTGATGTCTCCAATGCTCCTCTCACCACATGCATTCAAACTTCATTTCCAACCTCTCTCAGATACTTGGCTGTGCTAACAGAATACCACAGCTTCACAGACCCATTGTAAGAATCACCAGCCTTTAGCCGCCTCCTCGGATCTTCTGGCTTTGTGCAAGCCCACTTCGTCCCAAGTCTGCTCTTTATACCTTTATCTTCTAACTTGGAGCTTTCTTCCCTGCTCCTCAATCTTAACTTCACTTTACAGGACTTTTTCAGATTCCTGTTCTTTTCTTTTAATTATGAGGTTTTGAGGCCCCCGCTTCTTCTGCTTCTTCTGGGAAATCTACTTTTTGCAATTTCCTCTCCTGTCCAGCCCCTCCTGGGATCTGCCTCCAACAAAACTAAAACTATTTTCTGTTTTTCCCTGAATTGTGGGTCCATCTGTCTGGACCCCTGTTGCCAGGCATTAGCACAGTTTTTACTACTTTTGTGTTTGTTTTAACTTCCCTTCAAGAATCATAAAACGTAATTAAAATGCAGGTATACAAACAAATCCAGAGGCTGACAGACAATTCTTTGAAGTAAAACTAAAACTCAGGTTCTCCGTTTCTTAATGGGCAGCACAGTAGCACAGTGGTTAGCACTGCTGCTTCACAGCTCCAGGGACCTGGGTTCGATTCCTGGCTTGGGCTACTGTATGTGAGGAGTTTGCACATTCTCCTCGTGTCTGTATGGATTTCCTCTGGGTGCTCCGGTTTCCTCTCACAGCCCAAAGATGTGAGGGTTAGATTGATTGGCAATGCTAAAAATTGCTCCTTTCAGTCCTGCGATGCGTAGGTTAGAGGGATTAGCAGGTAAATATGTAGGAATATGGGGATTGGGCCTGGATGGGATTGTGGTCGGTGCAGACTCGATGAGCCAAATGGCCTCTTTCTGCACTGTAGGTTTCTATGATTCTATGATAACCCCAGAAATATAAATTTTACTTAAAGCTAAATCTACCCTAACTCCCACAAATGCAACTTACTTAAAAATATCTTCAGTTCCTAATAAGAGTCACATGTGGGCTAAACCAGGTAAGGATGGCAGATTTCCTTCCCTAAAGGTTACTAGTGAACTGGATGGGTTTTTGCAACAATCAATGATAATAGACTAGCTTTTTATTCCAGATTTAATAATTGAATTTAAATTACACTAGTTGGTGTAATGTGAATCCATGCCCCTTAGGAATTACTAATCTAATTATATGACCAAAAATCACTGTCTTCCTTTATGTGGTTTGACATGTTACTTTATAGTGACTCTGTTTAAGCACCTTATGATGTTTTAATATATTAAAGATGCTGTATAAGTACACGTTGTTGCATTGTTATTGTTACCCCATTCTGTGGCCTAAAGCCCCTGACCTCTGTCTGGAATATGGGCTTTTCAAATGCACTACCGCAACAAAAAGCAATCAATCACATTGAAGAGACCATATTCCAGTGAGAAACCGGTCCTTTTGGAGAGAGATTGTATCCCAGAGGATCATCAAAGTGCTTTCTATGTGGAAAGCTCACATTGAATGAGGGTTGCTAAAACCTGTGTATTAATCCTTTTGCTGCTATCAGATTCCAGAAATGCTTGATCTCCATGGTTTGGCTTGGTATTTAAGTTTTCACGGTTCATAATACCACCCAAATGTTATAAATGCTTAATAGCATTAATATTAACTTTGTGAGGGCACTGCACATTTCCTGAGGTGAAACTGTGCTATCTGATGACACCATCGGACTTTAACTATAGAGATTAAAGGTGGCCTCAGCCTCCTGGTGCAGAGAGCACTGTGCATTTTCTCAGGCAAGTTACATCAGTTAGGAAACACTCGGCACCATTTTAATCACTCACTCACACCAGGTGGTTTAGGCTAAAATATAACACAATAATTTTATTTGTCCCATCTTCTTTTGCTCATCTCCTTCTCCTCGTTTATTTTAACTTGAACGCTTTCTATCTAATATAAGCTATTGATGTAATTCTAATGGAAAATATTGGGATGGAGCAAAGTTTATTTTGACTCAAATGTGTTTGAGGTGGACAGAAGTGAAAGCTCCTACAGGGAGTTGAGTGTGTGACCTCGGCCATTTCAACTCCAGCGAGTCACTTGAAAGTGCAGCGCTGTTTGTGCCCAAAGCTTGCAGGAGTACGAATTCAACCAGGAACTTAACAGCAGATGACAGTAAAGTACTTTAGAGGTCAAAGGTTTTTAGAGGCAATGCAAATTAATGTACTTGTTTTTATCCTATAGGTACTTTGGTCTGCCTTGTTGTCTAATAAGGGGCATACACGCAATGGGTTGTGAGCGGCTGCTCTTGAATTTTTTTTTCGAGAGTATCCTAGTGCTTCACTTAGTGTACGCTTGACCTGGACCATTTGATGTGCAACACGACAGCTCAGTGTCTATCACTGTGCTGCGCAGATACATGGATTTGGGCCTGTGTCTGTGGGAGTTTGCGCATTCTCCCCGTGCTTGTGTGGGTTTTCCCCAGGTCCTCCGGTTTCCTCCCACATCCCAAAGATGTGCTCTTAGGCTGACTGGCAGAACGAATTCTCCCTAAATTGTCTCAGATTTGGTTTCAATCCATAGATCTATAAACATAGACAGGGATCATAGGTAGAAGTGGGAACATTGAGGTGGCGGCACAGACTTGTTGGGCTGAAGGGCCTGTTTCCCATGCTGTTTTGTTCTTTGTTCTTTGTTCTAAACCAGGAGGGTGACACATCGCAGATGCTGGGAAGGACCAAGGATGCCTGTTGGAGGATCCTCTCTCTCTTCCTGGCCCAGAAGGAAGATAAATTATACTTATCTTGGTCTCTTGTGGACATGCTGCTCACTCCTGCCACAACTGCTGCTCAACTTTGACCTTTAATTCCTGAATTGAAATTGTATTGTGCAATGATGTCAGTTGTTGGGCTGTGAAATAGGTCTCATTTTACTTGGGTGGACCATACACATTTTGAGGTACAATGTTCAGGGGGTGAAAATATATTGTGGGAATGCACAAGTACTTGGCCATTCACATGTTAATGATCCATCTTTCAAGTTCATATCAGACAGGCTGTATTAATTTCTAAACCAGTAATTCTGCTTACACTATCATTCTTTATCTATTATCACAGTACTCCAAGCCTTTGACCTGCTTTTGTAGCCACAACATTTATATGGCTAGTCTAATTCAACAAGAGAGAATGCCCCTAGACACTAAATTGTCAGTTTTTAAATAATATTTTGTTACTTTAATTTTACTTCAAAGAAACCTCAGGTGAACACTGTTCAAACAATAAAAGTGCATCTGCTTCCAACAAAACTAAAACTATTTTCTGTTTTTCCCTGAATTGTGGGTCCATCAGTCTGGATCCCTGTTGCCAGGCATTAGCACAGTGTTTGTTCTACTTTTGTAGTTTGCTTTACTTTTGTAGTTTTGGCATTTCTGGAGTAGCACCAGGTATACCTAAAATTCAACTTAGTGAAGCTCCAACATAGGATTATTTGTGTGCCAAATGGCACAAGCAGCCAGTGATGGGTAGCGCTAAGTGATTCCACAAGCACTGGATCAGATCTATGCTTTGCAATCCTTCCATATCCAGTCATGAATGGTCGTGGACAATTAACAGCTTACTAGAAGAGGAAGCTCCATAAGTATTCTCATATTCAATGATGAATGAGTCCAGCACATCAATACAAACCCGAGCCAAACCTATTCCAGGACAGTTACAAAACTGGCAATGTGGAAAATAGCCCAGGTTTGTACTGCACATAAAAAGTAGCATAAATCCAACCCACCAATTACCATCCATCAATCCACTCTTGATCATCAAAAAAGTGATGGAAGGTTCATTGACAGTACAGTCAAGCAGCATTTACTTATCAATAACCTGCTCACTGACGCTCAGTTTGGGTTTCGCCAGTTCACTCAACTCCTGATTTTATTACAGCCTTAACTGAAACACAAACAAAAGAGCTGAACTCCAGAGGTGAGATGAGAGTAACAGCCCTCGGCAACAAGGTCACATTTAACTGAATATAGCATTAGGGAGCTGTAGCAAAAATTTATTCAGTGGAAATCAGGGAAATTCTCAGCTGGTTGGAATTGTACATGGTACAAAGGAAGATGGTTGTGGTGGTTGGAGGTCAATCATCTTAGTTCCAGGACATCACTGCAGGAGTTCCTGAGAGTACCATCCTAGTCCTAACTGTCTTCAGTTATATCATCTTCCTTCCATTATAAGGTCTGAAAGGGGATGTTTGCTGATGATTACACAACGTTTGCAACATTTGCAACTCTTCAGAGACTGAAGCAGTCCATATCCAAATGTAGCAAGATTTGGACAAATCTAGATTTGGGTTGACAAGTAACATCTGTGCCCACGTAATTATCAGGCAATGACCATCTTCAACAAGAGAGAATGTAAACATTGCCCCTTGACAGTAAATTACAGTACAATAGCTGAATCCTCCAGTATCAACATCCTCGGGTTACTGTTAATCAGAATTGCCATATAAATGTTGCGGCTTCAAAAGCAGGTCAAAGGCTTGGAATCCTGTGGTGAGTAACTCACCTCCCGACTCCGTCATGTACAAAGTCTGTCCATCATGTACAATGAACAATGGAGCAGTTTGATGGAATACTTTCCAATTGCCTGGATGAGCGTAACCCCAACAACACTCAAGAAACTCAATACTATCCAAGACAAAGCAACCTGATTGATTGACATCCCATCCACTGCCTTAAACATTCATTCTCTCTACCACCAACAAACAGTGGCAGCAGTGTCTGCTATCTACAAGATGCATTGCAGGAACTCTCCATGGCTCCTTCAATAGCGCCTTCTAAAATACCACTGTTGTCTAGAAGGTCAAGAGCAACAGGAACATTAGAACACTACCACTTGGAAGTTCGCTTTCAAGTCACTCATCATCTTGAATAAAAATAGAAAATGCTAGAAAATCTCAGCAGGTCTGATAGCATCTGTGAAGAAGAATAAAGCCAATGTTTTGAATCTGGGTGACTCTTCGTAAGATCATCACCTTGACTTGGAAATATATCAACATTCTTTCACTGTCATGGTGAAAAGTTTGGAACTTAGAATCGCTACAGTGCAGAAAGAGGCCATTCGGCCCCTTGAGCCTGCATTGACAGTAATCCCACTCACGTATTATCCCTCTAATCCCACATATTTACCCTGCTAAGCTGCAATACTAATGGCAATTTAACATGGTCAATCCACCTATCCTGCACACCTTTGGACTGTGGAAAGAAACCAAAGCATCCGGAGGAAACCCAAACACAGAGAGAACGAGCAAACTCCACACAGACAGTCACCCAGATCCAGAATGGAATCCTGATGCTGTGAGACACCAGTGCTGCCCTAACAACACTGCAGGACTGCGATGGTTCAAGAAGGCAGCTCACCAACATGTTCTCAAGGGCAATTAAGGATTGACAATAAATGTTAGCCTAGCCCACAGTACATATAGATAAAACAAATGCCTTTTTTTATCCTGGCTGATTGTAGGAAAGAGAAGATCCCAAAAACGTGACTGCTACATGGTCCCATAGCCGATCATCCTGAATACTAAAATTGACCATATAATGCTCCAGTCCAAACAATCAAGTTAATATCTTCTCTCAATCTAGATAAGCAAACTTACTTACGGCACCTTGTGGATTAAAAAGACCAGTTCATAGCATTCGTGCTTGAGGCTGTTTCATTCCAGGTTGCAAACATTTAGATTAAATGATGAAATTTATGAGCAGGAGTTAATGTGTAAAAAAATTACTGATATGTTGTATTGACAATTTGCATTTATGCAGGTCAATAAAAATGCAAAGCAATAAGATAAAATTCATACTGACTTGGAACATTTAAGGCTGAATGATGAATATTCTACATGAAACGAGTGAATAAGAAATCACTTTCTATATTACTAGTAATGGAAAAAGCACTACAGGTGTTAAAGTGAATGTGGAGGTACAATGCCAAAGTGACTGGCATTGCTGCCTCACAGCACCAGGGTGCTATTCCAGCCTCGGTTGATGGTCTGTGTGGAGTTTGCATGTTCTCCTCATGCCTCTGAGGGTTTGCCCTCATCTCCCACAGGCCAAAGATGAGCAGGTTAGATGGATTGGTCATAATAAATTGCCCTTATGTCATGGGGATTAGCAGGGTAAATACATAGCATTCCAGACAAGATTAGGGCCTCTGTGGGATTATTGCTGGCACAGGCTCAAAGGGGTAAGTGGCTTCTTTCTGCACTAAAGGGATTCTATGATGATGTGGAGATGCCAGTGTTGGACCGGGATAACCACAGTAAGATGTCTCGCAACACCAGATTAAAGTCCAACAGGTTTATTTGGTAGCAAAATCCACTGACGAAGAGGCAGCACTCCAAAAGCTAGTGGATTTTGCTACCAAACAATCCTGTTGGACTTTAACCTGGTGTTGTGAGACCTCTTATTGGGATTCTGTGTTTCCATGATGTGCGGGTTAGGTTGATTGGCCGTGCTAAATTGATTGAAGATACACAGGTTAGAGGATTAGTGGGTAAAATATATACGGATATGGGGGTAGGGCCTGGGGGGATTGTGGTTGGTGCAGACTCAATGGGCTGGATGGCCTCTTTCTGTACTGTAAGGTTTCTATGATTTCTATGATATCCAGGAAATAGTAACCATATTAAAATATGCTTTCAATTATTAATTGATCATATGTTTTTATTCTATAAGTGGTGTGTTATAAGCATCTTAAACTCTAATTAAACTCAGCATACCCATCATATTGATTGCTATGGATTCTGTTTAATTGAAATAATAACAAGTTGTGCCAAAATTTGTTGTCATTGAGAAATCTCTAATTTTCTCCTCTGCCTAGCTTGACAAAGCAGAGATTGGAGAAAAGTCCATTTTAAGGGGCGGAGAATAGAACTTGAGGAAAATAACACAAATAATAATATTGTCAAAAAATGATGCAGAATAGCAATGGTAAATGTTTAAAACAGGGTTCAAAATAGCCCAGGAAATTATATTCCACTAAAAGACATGAGTGAAAGAAACACTAATGAGACAGCATGAATGATGTTGTATTTTTAACTTAGATACAGTTTGTTGACATGTCAATTAAGCAACATTGACTGCAATCAGTATGGTGGCTACGTTGAGTTTAATCAGAGTTGAAGATCATTAGGACCAGTTATACAACAAAAATTTGTGACCATGACAAGTAATGAGTATAGGTCCAGGTCAGGCTGGTCAAGCTCTTCTTAAAATTTGTGTTAAATTGAAGTCAGCATAGATTCAGCATTTTCTCTTCCATTGCCCACTACACTGAAACCTTCCAAAAACTTTATATCCCTAAAGGGATATAAAGGCTTTATATCCCTAAAGGGATGTGGGAGGGGGGTGGAGGGGAGGGGGTGTAACATTGACAGGGATTAATTGTCCTGTAAAAGCTTCTAATACAAAGACCCATGTTTTCATGAGTCAGAAGATTCTCTGGTTTAGCAAATCTGACCTTTACAAATGGCCACCTGCAAGTCAGGTTTTTGGTCACAGGAATAGTGCAGGCCAAAATAGGAGTAAGAGTGGGTGACCGTGGGGAGACTGTCAGGTGTGCAGATATGCTGTACACAAGGCCTGCCTCTATGTTCTTGCACTGTATAGAAATTAAAAAAACAAAAAATATTCCTCCAGCCCTCATGCCAATTTATGCCAATCCATACCCCTCACTCATCTCAAAGGCCCCTTATGCCCCCTCTGCTAACTCAGTGCCTACTCATGACATCCCATACTCCTATTGCATAGCAATGGATAACATAAAGGCAAAAACCTAAATTTGAGGAAAGAGACTTACACTAAGGACATGGACAGCATAGGAGGACAGGATAAGGGAGAATATGAAGACATTAGGAAAGAAGTCAAAAAGTAATTCAGAAGATTAAGAGGAACTATGAACTTAAATCATCAAGGAACATAAAAAAGTAATGTACGACAAACACATGAATTTTAAAAAAGGAAAATCAAAAAAGAAATAGGATGACTAAGAAATGGACAGGATAAATTCAAGATAGCAAAAGTGAAATGGTAGAAATGTTAAATGATAAGTTTATTTCACAATTTACCCAGGAGATGGATCCGGATAGCAAAAGATGAGATCAGAAATTATACAACAATATTTATAATAAAGAAAGAAATGTAAAGTTAATCAAATTCAAAGAGGATTATAACCCATGTTCCAGATGGATTACATTGGTGCATTTTAGAAGAATTTAGATATTAAATTGTGGAGGTGTCATTACACATATTTACTAATTCTTTAGAAAAATATATATAGCACTAGAGGATAAACTAGAGGAAATAATATATAGCACTAGAGGATAAACATAACATAGATAGGAATCACGGGTAGAAATAGGAACATCGAGGTGGTGGCGTGGGCTCGTTGGGCCGAAGGGCCTGTTTCCTGTGCTGTTTTGTTCTTTGTTCTTGTTCTAGGACTGGCGAATAGCTATATTTAAAAAGGAACAACATTCCCAGGAAAATGTAAATCAGTTATTTACCATCTGTATTTGGAAAGATGATTAAATCCCCATCAAAGGATAAGATGGAAAATTTTTTTTATTCGTTCAAGGGATATGGGCTTTGTTGATTAGATCTGTGTTTATTGCCCATCCCCAAATGACAAGGAAAGACAGGAAGAGGTTTCTGTGAGGACTAGTTGTGCTGAATAGCCTGTTGCATTGGTGTAATTCTTTGTCTTGAGAAACCAAGGGAAAGAAACAAAGATATAGTGCAGGATACCACCTGAGTCAAAGAAGAAACAAGTCTAAAAAACAGGCCAATTCAGGCCATAATAGAGTGAAGACTGCAGGAAGAGCACAAAGGCTGTGATAATTCCAAATCTGAGGTGTGGGAAATAATGAGTATCACAGAATCCCTATAGTGAGAAGGAATCCATTCGGCCCATTGAGTTGGCACTGACCACAATCCCAGCCAGGCCCTATTACTTACTAACCCCACTGACATTAGGGTTAATTTAGCATAGCCAAACAACCTAACCTGCACACCTTTGGACTGTAGGAGGAAACACGCATAGGCATGGGAAGAACATGCAAATTCTATACAGACAATCACCCAAGGCCAAAATTGAACCAGGTTCTTAGTGCTGTGAGGTAGCAGTGCTAATCGCTATGCCTTGGAAAAGCGGCGAGCATAATCAAGGACCTCACGCACCCCAGACATACTCTCTTCTACTTTCTTCCATCAGGAAAAGAATACAGAAGTCTGAGGTCGCATACCAACCGACTCAAGAACAGCTTCTTCGCTGCTGCTATTAGACTTTTGAATGGACTAATTATATTAAGTTTATCTTTCTCTACACTCTAGCTATGTCTATAATACCATCTTCTGCACCCTCTCCTTTCCTTCCCTATGTACAGTATGTTTGTCAGTGTAGCACACAAGAAACAATACTTTTCACTTTATACTAATACATGTGACAATAATAAATCAAATCAAATTTACTGGCATTGAGTGCAAAAGGCAGACTTTCAGTGAATGTTAGTGAGTTTAGATCTAATTTCTGACCATTTTTATGAAACCCAATTTACCTTGTTGGAGACTATGAGGTTGGGAACTTCAACACTCCATGAGTCTTAGATCTCCTGCACATGCTCTGACCAGTAGTGAGCTGCACATTTTTACCTTTTTTGATCCAGTGCACCTATGTATAAGGAAAAATGCATAAAACTCAGTTAACGTGACCAGGAGTGGAGCATCCTCATAAACAAGTGTCCCAGACAGGAGATAGGGAGTTGGGATATAGAGAGATCCCAAAAGGAAAGGGGATAGGGCAAGGTCCCAAAAGGAGAGGGGAACAAGGTGAGGTCCCAAAGAGAGAGGGTTCAGGGTAAGGTCCCAAAGAGAGAGGGGACAGGACGAGGTCCCAAAGAGATGGGAGACATCATTGATACCATCCAAAGAGATCATCCATATCCATTAAGAGAATTCCCAGGTTAGACTTTTGAAGATGGAGACTGGAATCCCTC
Source organism: Sphyrna mokarran (assembly GCA_024679065.1). Classification (NCBI taxonomy): domain Eukaryota; kingdom Metazoa; phylum Chordata; class Chondrichthyes; order Carcharhiniformes; family Carcharhinidae; genus Sphyrna; species Sphyrna mokarran. The sequence continues at coordinate 17,408,355 of JAGIQG010000014.1, forward strand.
ATGAAAAAGACAAAATTTCAGTGTGATTGCTTGATTACTGTCAGGTGGATTGTTGAGAAATCCTTGCACTCTGTCTTGGTTGCATCTGTCATTTATTATGTAACATGATATTTTCAACCACAGTTACCTGTTAATTCACATGTAACTAATGCTTACCTTGATTGTTAGAGTAGATGATAGATATTGTAAATTATTTTATCTTTCTGTCCTTGTATAATTAAGTTTATTTTTGTACGTTCAAAATGCAAGTAGTCTTGTTGCTTTATTCATTGAGCAAGTAAAAATCTCAAACTTTGGCCACTTTAAACAAAATGTTACTGGTCCCAAACTGGATTTCATCAACAACTTGGGATCTTAATACTATTCAGAAATAATGTGCTCCTTTATCACTAAATCTTGACAATAGATTTGATTGTCCAATTCAAGAGTGTAAACTACCATGGGATAGTAATGTAACTTTTGCACTGAGAAAGACTGAGACCACTGAGAGAATTACATTATTAATTAATGGAGGAAATTATTGACACAACGAAGAAGACTCAGAGATTGGATGGGACTGCCGGGATTTTAGGATGACGGTTAGGAACAGGGTTGGTGAAGAGGGGAAATAATAGAGCGAGAGTTGGAAGATGTGTTGCCAAATAGCAATTTTTTAGGGAAGTAGGGATAATAACCTTGTCTTATAATAGTAACACATTGAGAAGTTTGGAGGGGCATTCAGCCCATCAAGTGTCAAAAGGATCAGCACTAGCAAATGATTAAAGACTCACCAAATCTTCAAGTTCAAAATCAGATCCATATTGAAACTTCATTCTTCTTCCAAGAAAGAAGAGAGCCAAAGAATAGAGAAGGTCGTTTTCCATTCAAATGTATAGGGAAATGACACAGCATACTGAGATTTGACATAATTTATTTCCTGCCTATAGCCAGTAGTTAGTGTCATTTATATGAATGTAACATAAAACAGAAAGACAGCATGCAAAGATAACCTGGGTCCAGACCTGTGCCAGTGCTGCTCTGTTGAGGAGCAAAAAGAGAGCGGTCAGAACCAGCTGATTTTTGCAGTTATGCAGACAAGTATATGATATCACTCTGGTGATGATGAAACTTAGAAATCATGAGATCAAGAGAAAAAAAAACACTTTAAATCTGAATTTTTATTCACTCAGGGGATGTTGGCTGAGCCAGTACTTATTGCCTATCCCTAATTGCCCTTGTATTGAGTAGCTTGCTCGGTCATTTCAGAGGTCAGTTAAGCGTTAACCACATTGCTGCGTATCTGGAGTGACATGTAAGCCAGACTAGTTAAGGATGACAGATTTCCTTCCCAACAGGACATTACTGAACTAGTTGGGTTTTTACAACAATTGACCACAATTGGTCACCATGAAGTTTTTAAATCCAGATTTTTACTGAATTCAAAATTCACCATCTGTTGTTCCCAAGCATTATTCTGGTTCTTTGGATTATTAATCCAGTGATAATACCACCTTGCCACCACCTCCCCCTAATGAATACAGGGAACCACTTGACCCTTTGGCATCTCAGGAAAAATTCTTGAGTCATATCAGAATGATTTTTTTTTTCCTATTTAGAGATTGTGCATTTCCAAAATTTTTGTACTTTTTAAGGAAACCCCAAGCACTAAAGGCACAGTCTGAATGTATCACTGTGAACACCAACAGTTACTTCCAATTAACCAGGAAGAGTGGAAAGCCTATTTTATTAATTAAAGGATTTGTTATACTTTGGATAGCCAATTGGCAGAGGAAGAAATCAGAGCCAGTAACAGTTTATTCACAGTGAAACATTGCAAGTGTATATTTCCTGACTCCACTCTCCACCTGTGTCAGTCAGTGTCCTTTTATACTTGTTCAAGTAATCATCCAATCAAAAGCCTGTACCTGTACATACTTAACCTCAACTGATGCAATCAACAGACTAAGTTTGGTTTCAAGTAACATACAGAAAATAACAAGACAGAACATTTGTAACTTATTCATTCATCATTAAAGTTTCAGGAGATTGATGAGATGGGTTTACTGAAATGGTAAGATAATGCCAATTCACTACACAGCTATACAGTTCATGGGAGCTCAGGTTTCATTGCTGGTCTGTGCTGAATTTCCTGGGGCAGTGAGAAAAATGATGGCAATATGGCTCTGGGTCACATTCTGGCTATCACTGTTTCACTAGCCCTGTTGGAATGGACATGAGTTTGGGCTTTGGATGAGAATAAAGGATGATGGTTGAATAGGCTGACAACATCCAGTACTTAGCTTCACGGCTAAAGAATTATTAATTCAGTTAAACAAAGTGCCAGAAGGGTACTTTGGCCCACCCACAACAGTAATCCCATGGCAGGGATCAACACCTTCAGCAGAAGAAGGGAGAAAAATTGGCAACAATATAAAAATCTGTGTAATGCATCCGATAACTTGGCTGGTTTACCTAAAAGGATTTGTCATTTTCTGAGACTAGGTCCCAAGGGAGAATGAGATAGTTCCATCTGTGATCCTTGGTAACACGCTTTGTCAATTACGCAAAGCCAATGATCTGTACCAATAAACCTCTTGTAACAAAAATATTGTGTGCAATTTAGCTTGGGACAGATATAAGATGATTAATGGTTTTTAATACCACACAATAACTATGGCAACAATACTTGGATCTGTTCAAAACCAGCAGTGATAGGGATACTTAGAAAATAATGAATCTGTAAAATGTGTTGTAATATTGCTCGAGGACGTCAATTGAGCTTTGTAATTGGGAGCTATGAAACTTAGCTATGGTCACAATATAAAAAAAGTGTTCCTGCATCAAGGTGCAGTTGACACAGGCAATTCTTTTGTTAGGTACTTCTTTTTAAAAGATAAAACTGCCCTAGATTTTTTTCCCCGGTGGAGTTTATTCCTTACAAAAAAAAATTGTCTCTTCCAAATATACCAAGTAACAGAAATGTCTAACCACCAAAAACATCTGTCAGTAATGGAGCCACTGAATTCAATTGGAGGGAAACATAGGCCAGGATTTTCCAGCCCTTTCCACCAGCGCGATCTTCCAGTCCAGCTAAAAAAAAATCCTCCTCCGTGTGTTGCCCAGCAGCACCGCAATATAATTGACTTCAGCAGGACCAGCTGGCAGCCCAATGCCATGCCAGTTCTGCCCCAGAAAACTTGCCACATCGGAGGAGTGAGGAGTGGAGTGGAATTGCAGAGGTGGGGGGGGTGGTGGTTGTAAAGTCACAACCATAGGACATAAGAACAGGAGCAGGTCATTTAGCTCCTCAAATCTATTCTTACATTGAGTTAGGTCACAGTTGATCTACATAAGCACTTTGAGGCTGCATTCTCAGGTTATGCAAAAGATGGGTTAAAGTAAAAGATGCTTAACAGAGAGGACACATTCCATACAGAGCTCCTAGCTTGTCAGGACAATGAAGAATGTACTTTACATTGCAGCTGATTGCATTATCAGTGTTACAGTGAGAGGGAACAGGAAAGTGCAGCTGTTTTGATTATTTACCAATTCAACTCAAATATAAACCCCCAGATGCTTTGCTACTGCCCTTTGGGCATTCCACCCTACATCACCTTGATCTATAATTTAGATAATTGGCTTTGCTCCTTGCTAAACCACATCTGTACTGATGTATTACCATAATATCATTACCATAATGAAATTATACACTGTGGATCACTAACTGCACTTTCAAATATGTTGCTTAAAATGTAATGGGGAGGACACAAGATCACTAATTTACATAATTTCCAAAAAGAGTGGCTATCTTACGGCATTCGCAATTTAGAATGACTGCACTAGGCTAGATCAATTCATTAAGATAATTGCACTTAATTTTGCAAATGCCACTAATAGTGTGTTGTGTTTTGTTTAAATGTCCTTTGGCTAACAGATAAATGCAGGACATTAATGCAAAATTGTTCAATGTTCAGGTACAACCCGATTGTCAGCGAAATTGAATTGAGTCATCAACTGGTACTTTTTAACATCCAGTTTAAGCTATTAAAAAGGACGTAAATCCTTGAAGTTACAAGATTGGCAGTTTTTGGATTTGATGCCTTGAAAGTAGAAAAAACGATATTGGAAGAAGCATGATTAACTGGGGGTGGAACAAAGGTTCACCAGACTGATTCCTGGGATGGAAGGGTTGTCATATGAGGGGAGATTGGCTCGAGTGAGCGGGTATTCCCTGGAATTTAGAAGAATGAGGAGGATCTCAACAAAAAGCATAAAATCCTGATAGGACAGAACAAACCAAAAGCAGGAGTGTCGTTTCCTCTGGGTGGAGGATATAGAACAAGGGGTCACAGTTTCAGGACACGGGGTAGGCCATTTAGGGCTGAGATGTAGAGGAAAATCTTCACTCAGATAGTGGTAAAGGTGTGAAATTCTCTACCATCAAAGTCTTGGGAGGCCAACTCCCAATATATAAAACAAGAAAGATAGGTTTCCAGGCTTTAAAGGTGTCAAGGGTATGTGAAGAGTGCAGGAGTATGTTCCAATATGTTAATATTGATTTTTGGTAGCTGCACTAAGCACTATTATATTCATGTATTCACTAGAAGTGATGTCAGAGGTCACTAGCATGGGAAACTGCCAGAATGAGGCAGCCATGTAATGAACCCTACTCTGCAACAAAGCTCCATTACCTTTAATCTTTTGTGCTTCCTAGCATCAATTCCCCAATATACGCATAAAAACTGGTGAAGAGGACTTTGAACAGTGCTTGCTAGCCACCAGAGGGGAGGAAAGTTATCAAAAAAGTTGGGAAAAGACTCAGAAGAGAAGTTCTTTGCATGTGTTTCACACATAGTAGTCAAAATGGGCATAAGTAATGGTCCTCTGCAGAACAATTAGAGAGCTGGGTGTGTTTAAAAAGAGGCCAAAGCCTCTTTTTAAACACACCCAGCCTCGGGTTCTTTTTTTTAAGAGCAACACAGCACGGGAAACAGGCCCTTTGGCCCAACGAGCCCGCGCCGCTGTCATAACTATATAGTAGCAAATCCATTATCCTATTATATTATTCCTATATAATAATATATATATTATTCCTAATATGGAACCTCTCACTATAGGGACAATTTGTTTCCCAATCAACCTAAGAGCGAATTTTTGGGTTGTGGGAGGAAACCGGAGTGCCCGGAGAAAACCCACGCAACCACGGGGAGAACACGCAAACTCCCGCAGACACCGGCCCAATTCCAAGTGTCTGCACAGCCACATCGATAGTCTCTGAGCTGTCATGGTGCCCTTCAGATGGTCCACATAAAGCACTCATTTACGACATGAGGTACCAGGCAACCCATGAATCAACATCCAAGAGCTGTACCCGCACCACCTGCCGAATGCATGCTCAATGTTGGTCAAGTATGGACCGAATTACCTGTGGAAAAAAGCCGTAGTTAAACAGTCCTAATATATCCCTCTATCTGCATACCGCTCATGTGGCTGTCCAAGAGACCCTTAAACAGCCCCAGCGTGCCTGCTCCCACCACCTTACTCGGCAGTGCATTCCACACCCCCACTACCCTTTGTGTGAAAAACTGCCCTCTAATATTCGTCCTATACATAGCCCCCCTCACCCTATGGCCATGACCCCTCGTCCTATCCATTTCTAAAGGTGGAAAAAGTTTACCTCCATTTACTCTATCTATACCCCTTATAATCTTATACACCTCTATGAGATCCCCTCTAAGCCGACGTCTTTCAAGGGAAAACAACCCCAGTCTATCTAATCGTTCCTCATAAGACAGTCCTTCCATACCAGGCAGCATCCTGGTAAACCTCCTCTGCACTCTCTCCAAGGACTCCACATCCTTCCGATAGTACGGCGACCAGAACTGGACGCAGTATTCCAAGTGAGGCCTAACCAAAGTTCTATACAACTGCAACATCAAACTCCTACTCTTGTATTCTATACCCTTTTCTATGAAAGCTAACATACTATACGCCTTCTTTATCACCTTCTCCACCTGTGAGGACACCTTCAGAGACTTGTGAACCTGCACCCCCAAGTCTCTCTGCGTCTCTATGCTCCGTATAGTTTTACCTTTTATCCTATAACTCTCTTCTACATTTTTCCGGCCAAAATGCATCACCTCGCATTTATCCGGATTAAATTCCATTTGCCATCTATCTGCCCAGTCTACCAACCTGTCTATGTCCTGTTGTATTGCCTGACACTGCTCCTCTGTACCCGCCAATCCAAGCATCTTGGTGTCATCAGCAAATTTGCTGATCTCACCACCTACCCCAACTTCCAAGTCGTTTATGTAGACCACAAATAGAAGAGGACCTAGTACTGAGCCTTGTGGCACTCCACTAGTGACAGGCTTCCAGCCGGAAAAAGAGCCTTCCACTACTACCCTCTGTCTCCTCCTCCCGAGCCAGTTCTCGACCCATCTACATACCCGACCCTGTATCCCATGCGCCTTCACCTTCTCTATCAGTCTACCATGAGGAACCTTGTCAAACGCCTTACTGAAATCCATGTAGACGACATCAACAGCCTGTCCTTCATCAACTGTTTTTGTCACTTCTTCAAAAAATTCCACTAGATTTGTAAGACAAGACTTCCCCTTGACGAAGCCATGCTGCGTATCCCTGATCAGATCGCAGCGCTCCAGATGCTCATACATCCTGTCCCTAAGGATCCTCTCCATTAGCTTACCTATAACTGAAGTCAAGCTCACCGGCCTATAGTTCCCTGGGTGATCCCTCTGACCTTTTTTAAACAACGGTACTACGTTTGCTATCCTCCAGTCCTCTGGGACCTCACCTGTGTCCAAGGAAGAGACAAAGATTTGCGTCAGAGGCCCAGCCAAGTCTTCCCTCAACTCCCTTAGCAGCCTGGGGTAAATGCCATCAGGCCCCGGAGCTTTATATGTCTTTAAGCTGCCTAACAGCCCCAACACCTCTTTCCTCGTAATCCTTATTTCCCTCAACCGATCCTCAACTTTGTCAACATCAGGCACAGGCATCTGTCCAGTCTCCTGCGTGAATACCGACGCAAAGTATTCATTCAGGATCTCCCCCATTCCCTCAGGCTCTAAGCATCCATCCCCTCCTCTGTCCCTAAGAGATCCAATCTTGCCTCTAACTATCCTTTTGCTCCTTACATAGGTGTAAAATGCCTTTGGATTCTCCTTAATCCTACCTGCCAGAGCCACCTCGTGGCCCCTTTCTGCCTTTCTAATACCCCTTTTAAGATCCCGTCTACACTCTCTATAAGCTTCCAGCGCTGTCTCAGTCCCCAGTTGCCTAGATCTAATGTAAGCCTCTCGCTTCTTCCTGATCAAGTCCTCAATATCCCTGGTAAGCCACGGTTCTCTAATCCTACCTTTCCCATCCTTCCTCCTTGCCAGCACGTATCTTTCCTGCAGAGAGTTTAGTTTTCCCTTGAAAGACTCCCACATGTACCTCGTCGACCTGCCCTCAAAAAGCTTATCCCAGTCGGTATCTTTAAGATCTTGCCTAATCTGGCCGTATCTAGCCCTCCCCCAGTCAAATACCTTCTCTTTTGGGCAGGTCTCGTCCTTTTCCGTTAATATCCTAAAGCAGACAGAGTTGTGATCACTATTTGACACCTGCTCTCCTACCTCGACGTCAACCACCTGGCCTGGCTCATTCCCCAGAACCAAATCCAGTATAGCCCCATCTCTAGTCGGGCCATCCACATACTGCTCCAAGGACCCTTCCAAAACACACTGTACAAATTCCTCCCCGTCCACTCCTACAGCTCTGGGCCCTCTCCAATCTACTCCAGGAAAATTGAAATCTCCCACTACTACTACCCTATTTTTCCTACACTTATCTAAAATGTCCCTGCATATCCCTTCTTCCACGGCCCGCAGGCTGTTGGGCGGTCTGTAGTAAACACCCAACAGAGTAACCACTCCCTTCCTATTCCTCAACTCCACCCATAGAGACTCAATTCCTAAATCATCCATACCTCCCTCCCTCTGCACTGCTATGATGTTGTCCTTAACTAATAAAGCCACTCCCCCGCCTCTCCTCACACCAACTCTGTCACGCCTAAAACACTTATACCCTGGAATATTCAATTGCCAGTCTTGCCCCTCCTTCAACCACGTCTCGGTCACCGCCACCACTTCTAAACTCCTCGTGAACATTATTGCCTTCAGTTCATCTGTTTTGCCAGTCACACTCCTCGCATTAAAACACATGCACTGAAGACCCTCAGCTCTCGGATATTCCTTTCTACCTTCTGGTGTTACCCTATCATCCCTCTCTCTCCCACTCCCAGTTCCCGCTCTCTCCCCACCCTCCCTCCCTATTAGTTTAAACCCTTCTGAAACACTCCAGCTAACCTCTCAGCTAAAATATGTGTTCCCCTCCCAGTCAACTGCTCCCTATCCCTCTTGAATAGGTGACCCTCCCTCCTGAAGACCTCCCAATGATCAATGATCTTGACAATAATTTAAAAAAAATCAAGGCAGCTGCTGCAAACATGTTGGAAAGTTTACATGGGAAGAACATCCATTAATAATAAAATGGTGGGAGTTTGTTAGCATTGTGGGACGCTTTGATGAAGTATTGGAGCTTCTATACTGAACATTTTGACTATTTTGCACAGGCCAACAAAATAACAGAAGATAATAGGGTGCCTCATTCCTGAGCATGACGGGGTAATAATGTTTAATCTTCTCAAAAGTTTAGTGCAACCAGAGAAGTCAGGTATTAAAATGAATGAACAAATCTTAGATATTTTGCAAGCATGTTTTTCACTGAAGACCTTGATAATTACAGAGCACTTCCATAACAGGAGCTAAGACAATTGCTCCTGCATTGTTTCAAGGAACAATGGATCAGATCTTGAGTGGATTGTACAGAGTCCAATGCCATCTGCATAACATCCTAACCACTGGAACAGACAAAGAAGGAATATAGATGCCACTTTTCAGAGATTGGAAGACTATGGACTGAGAATCTGCAAGGACAAATGTGAGTTTTTCCAATCATAGAATCCCTACAGTGCAGAAGGAGGCCATTTGGCCCATCAAACCTACATCAACAACAATCCAACCCAGGCCCTATCACCATAGTCCCATGTATTTACCCTGCTATTCTTCCTTGCTTTCACGAGAAAAATATCTCAAAATATGAAAACACCTAAGTGATCTGGGATTGGACAAAATAACTCAAGTGAGCTCCCCTCATCCCTTCTGTAGTAAGAAGTCCATAATCTGTCACCCACACCTCCATTTGCCTTCTTTGTTGGCTTCTTATTCTTTTCCATCCTCCTGCTGTGAAACATGGGAAATGTACTTTACATCAAACCCAATGAGAATTTGTTCACCTTTGCAAGCACCTAACAACCAGATGTTATTGAGACTCCATCAGCATTGGGAAATAAAAGCTTGCCTTGATTATCCTAACAAATTGTTTCCCTTCTGTTAGTCTCACCATTAAACATGTACACAGATAGAGGTGGAGTAACAATTAATAAAAATGTGTTCTTGTTTTGCCAGGCAGTCTCTATGAAAAGATGAGTAGGGTATAATTTACAGAGGAGTTTCATTAAGTGTTCCATAGAGTACATCAGTGTGACATTTTATCACCCTATACTTAACAATCAGAGGGGTGGTAAACAGTCAAGTTGCAAAAGAAACACATACAACGAAACAAACTTGAGGGAATAATAATTAGCATTGCTGCTAAAACCTCTCAGAACCAAACCACAGTAAACATATACAACCCCTGGAGAATATTAAAACCGTAAATGCTGTTAACAAATCCACCAAATTCAGGCTTGCTCTTACCTATTCTCATCTGCATACTCCGGATCTCTCACTTCTGGCTTTTTAAAATCCCACTTCCATTAAGGTAATTCAATGCCACATCCATTAAGGTGATTCAATGGCCAGTGGACTCAGTACATGTGTGAATGCTGACCTTCTCCACTTCTGAACCAACCCTCCCCTCCACCGAAATGAAACCTGATCTGGGACAAGACTTTGAGCTTTTGACCATTTTTGGATTTTTCACCACACTGGAGGTGTGTCCTGATGAAAATCTGGGCCAAAGGAAACCGTGGGGAAAAACTCTCCATTGGTTAGGGTCATACCTGCACACAACAAAAGATGTTGGAGGCTAATCATCTCAGCTCCAAGACATCATCTCAGGAGTTTCACAGGGTGGCCTAATAAATCCAACCATCTTTAGCTACTTCAACAAAGATCTTCCTGCAACATAAGGTCATATTACCAGAGTTCATTATGATTCAAAGTTCCCCTGATACTTGTTATTTATATATATAAAATATTCATGCCTTTGTGTAAACAACCTGGACAACATTTAGGTTGGAGTTGATAATTGGTAAATAACATTCAGGCCACTTAAATGTCAGCTAATGATCATTATTATGGCCACTACACATGAGATGTATGTTATGTTTTGAATTGTCTCTTTTAATTTAAAATAAAACCGAGTGATGGAGAGAGATATGTGACCTCCAACTGATTCGATGACAAACCCATGAGATCTGGGGCCCAGGTCAAGTTTTTTTGAAAGTCATGCACTAGGCTTTACACCTGAACATACAGGAAAGCAACAGTTGGCATTTCTATGTGCAGAGTTACAGACTCTCAGTCAGTGACCCTGGAGAGAGAGAGAGATTGATGCTGTGTGTGCAAAAGGAAAAGAAATTATGGATGTGAGAGCAGAATGCTGGTGAGAATGGATATTGCAGAGATTTAAAAATGCATAAGCTGCCAGGAATGCTTTGCAGCTGGAGGTCAAATTAATTAGTCAGAAAGATTGCCAAAGGAACTTTTAAAAGGACTCTGAAAGCAGGTAGAAGAGAGTCTTTTCAAATGCTGGAAGGAATCCAGGACTTTCAAAGCAAGACTACATCCTGCTGAGAGTATGGCATAATGTTTAAAGATGCCACCTGGTTTTTGGTTGTTTTAAGAATTTAAGAGATCATCCTCTGTAGTTTACTGCAAATAGTTGTTTATTAAATAATGTTGAGTCAATGTTGAATTTAGTTTGTTTGTTACACTGATCTTTTGAGTTGGTCAATGCAAATTCTTATCTCTGCTTAAAATTTATCTGTTTCTATGAGGACCGTAATACCATTTCCAACAAGAGAGAATCTAATCATCTCCCTTTGACACTTAATGGCATTAACATTGCTGAATCTCCCACTATCAACATCCTGGGAGTGTTCATTAACCAGAAGCTGAATTGGACTAGTCACATAAATACTGTGGTAAAAGAGCAGAAGCAGTCAGTAACTCACCTCCTGAAGCCTAAATACCATCTGTAAGTCATGCTGTGATAGAATATTCTCCACTTGACTGAAAGAGTGTGGCTCCAATATTAATCAATAAACTGAACACCATCCAAGTCAAAGCAGCTAATTTTCAGTCCCTCCTTAAACCTTAAACTTTCAGTCCCTCCATCACCAGTGGAAACAGTGTGTACCATCTACCAAATGTACTGCAGCAACTCACTAAAGCTCCTTCAATAGCTGCTTCCTGTCACTAAACCTGCAACCTCTGCCATTTCGCAGTATAAGGGCAGCAATGCCAGGAACACTATCATCTACTTGCAAATTCCCTTCCAAATCACACATCATCCAGAGTTTGAGCTATATTGCCATTCCTTCACTGTCGCTGTCCTACACCTCATGCAGCAGTTCAAGAAGGCAGCTCATCTTTCCTAGGGCAGTTAGGGATGGGTGACAATGGTGGCCTAACCAGTGATGCTCGCATTGCAGGAAAGCATTGGCTGTACAGACTACAGGGTCATTGATCTAGGTACCTTGCCCCTATCATCACTTTAATTAGCGAACTTAGACAATGTGTGCTGGAAATCCTTAACAGGGGGAGGGAATGGGAGTCTAATAATTAAACACAATTTTCATTGCAGTAACAACCTGGCTAATACGAACCATTCTTTGTGTTTGCCTTTTTTATCAGCACCCTCAATGGTGCATGGTGGCAAAGTTCCTGTTCTTTCACTTCCCACTTTCCATCAGTGTAATTTAGAAGCAGATAAACGAGTTGCAGTTTGTCAACATTCAGTGATAGCATTGATCTGGGGCAGCACAGTGGTTAGCACTGATACCTCATGTGCCAGGGACCCAAGTTCAATTCCCAACTCGGGTCACTGGCTGTGCGGAATCTGCACATTCTCCCCGTATCTGCATGGTTTCCTCCAGGCATGCCGGTTTCTTCTCACAGTCCGAAAGATGTGCTGGTTAGGTGCATTTGCCACATTAAACTCTCCCTCAGTGTACTTGAACAAATGCTGGAGTGTGGCAACTAAGGGATTTCCACTAATTTCATTGCAGTGTGAACTTAAATTTACTTCTGCCACTAAATAAACTTTAACCTAAAGCTCACTGAGGCTATGTCTCCAGCAAGACTGGCACCAAATGCTGGAAGGCCAGAATGTCTTCCGCGAGGGGTTACATTACAGTCATTGCTTTCATTGACTTGCCCTTGGATGCTGCTGTGTGAGGGGAAAGATCACAGACTTCTAATGAGGTTGAGAAATATTTGCACCTACGTTATCACATCCAGTCACACACAAGTTGAGAATAAACTCTTAGAGTTGAATGTCAATGATCATCCTTTTCAGAGCCCAGGCAGCAGCTGTAGGCTCCTCCGCTGAGGAGGGTGCCAGCTGTAGTGGTGCCAGTGAGTGATGTGGCACAGTGGTTAGCACTGCCCCACCCTGGGGAAGAAGAGGGATACTCATGTCAGTTGTCCGCCCATCCCCATTCCTGCCTGTCTGGCTCTGAACAGCCAAATCAAGATGGTCTGAGTCAAACTCACTTACTGCAGTTAAATACAAGATTTCAGGCAGGGAAAGAAGATTCTTCATGCTTCAGTGACCCCTGCTGGTGTCTGCACAAGTTTGTGAGTCTCCACATTAAATGCTGCAAACTGGGATCACTGCAAGTCTTACAGATTATTGATAAAGACAATCAGCTATCCTAGGTGTACTGCACTCAGAAATGAGACTTGAAAATGGCAGACTCTAAAACGTTGAATAAATCAGCACATCTCCAGAATGTGCTACTTTCTGTTCAATCAAACGTGTGGGCTCCAGATGGCTTGGATTAGTTCAAACATTAGCTTCAGCTGGGTGGCTTTAACTCTCAGAGCTCTTCACATTATTCCAGAGACCTAACAAAGGCACAAAGAAATTGACACCAATCTATCCCTCCCTTTAAAGCGCTAATGATTCTGAAAAATATAAATTCAAAGTTAAATCAACCGATTTTTCCAAATGCTGCAAGGACAATTTTAAGTCAGCGTTATTGATAAACTTTTTTTAAAATTTGTTTATGGGGTGTTGGCATCACTGGCTGCATTTATTATCTTTCTCTTATTGTCCCTTCAGGAGGTGGTGGTGAACTGCCTTCCTGAACCGCTGTGGTCTTGTGGTTAGATACACACACATTGCTATTAGAGAGAGAGTTCCTGCATTTTGACCCAGGAGCAATGAAGGAACAGCAATATTGGGCAGGATTTGCCCCCCTCCCGTGTCATGTTTTGTAATGGGGAGGCAGCCTGCCATTGGCAAGAGTGATCTTCTGGTCTCATACCTTCCACTGCTGGGGAACCCACGGCAGGAACCAGATGGCATGTGGATTGCAAAGAGATTTTCAGATGTTAGTTTTCCATACATTTGCTGCCCTTGTCCTTTTGGGCAGTAGCGATTGAGAGTTTTGATGCTGCTGTCTAAGGAAGATTGGCAAGCTGTTGCAGTGCATCTCGTGTTTGAAGTAATTTGTTGATATTGTGTACCGGTGATGGAGGAAGTAGATATTTAAGCAGATGTGGTGCCAATCAAATGGGCTGCTTTGTCCTGAATGGTGTTGAGCACCTTGAGTATTGTTGGAACTACATTCAATCAGGCAAGGGAGAGTATACCATCAAATGGAGTTTGCACGTTCTCCTCGTGTCTGCATGGGTTTCCTCCGGGAACTCTGGTTTCCTCCCACAGTCCAAAGAAGTGTGGGTTAGGTTGATTGGCCATGCTAAGAAATTGCCCCTTTGTGACCAGGGATGCGTAGGTTAGAGGGATTAGTGGACATAATATGTAGGGTATGGGAATAGAGCCTGGGTGGGATTGTGTTTGGTGCAGACTCGATGGGCCGAAGGGTCTCTTTCTGTACTGTAGGGTTTTATGATTCTATGACACTCCTGACTTGTGCCATGTAGAATGTGGACAGGCTTTGGGGACTCAAGCAGTGAGTTATTTACCAAAGTAATGTTTTATTTTCTGTGTAACTGTGCTACCTATTTTATATCCTATTCCTTGTTTACAAGTTTGTTAAAGATATCAATAAATATGGTGTTTCTGTGGCCTAAGTGTCCTTTAAGTCTTCCACAGTTGGGGGCTTCATCAGTGCATCGTGATGGATTACAGAGGGCAAACCTTACTGAAGACATTGTGAGACAACACTGGGGACATGGCATTGCCTCCTCAGGAATATGTGTGAAGGAAGTGGCGCCCTTGCAGTGAAATAGAAACCAGACTGTTGTACCCTAATTGAATTAATGTCTCCGTAGTGTCTCTGTCTCCCTGAAGGTTCATCAGTGCTGCCTCCTTTGTCTGCCTGGGCTCCTCATCAGATCCATCAGTAGAGTCTTCCTCTGAGGAGTGTGGTGTTGCCTCAGTATGCTCATCCTTCAGTACCCCCTTGCCCACGTCAGATTGTGCAGAATGCAGCATTGCATGACAGTGAGATGGGCTCTGGAGGATATTGCAGAGGCCGCCAGCACCAGAAAGTTTCGGGCAGCAGAATCTCATTGTGTAGATGTGGCTCTCTTCTGTCTCTGTCCTAGCGTGCTGGAGTATCATTGTGAATCACCTTCCATTGATATCCTTTATCAAATGGCCAAGTGAGGGAACCATGGTTCACAAAGGAGGTTGAATGTCTTGTCAAGATTTGAAAGGAAGTGTATGTGAGTATGAAAAAACAAGGTTCAGTTGGATCATTTAAGAGTTACAAGGTAGCAAGGAATGAGTTAAAAAAAAGGGCTTAGGAGAGATAGGAGGGGGCATGAGGAGTTCTTGGCAGATGGAATCAAGGAAAACTCCAGGCTTATGTGAAAAATAAAAGAATGACCAGGTTAGAGGAATGACCGACGAAGGATGGCAGTGGGAACTTGTGCATGGAATCAAAAGAGATAGATGAGGCAATGAATGAATTATTTTCTTCAGTGTTCACTAAGGAGAGGAGCCCTGTTTTTGGGGATGAGTGTGTGTTACAGGCTGAGAGGGTGGAGGAGCTAGATGTTCTGAGGAACGATGTATTAGCAATTTTGAAAAACCTGAGGGTCGATAAATCCCCTTGGCCTGATGGGATCCATCCTAGGATACCTTAGGGAGAGGGAGGCAAGGGATGAGATTATGGAGGCTTTAGCTTTGATCTTTGGGTGATCACTATCCACAGGGATTGTGCCAGAGGACAGGAGAGTGGTGAATGTTGTTCCTCTCTTCAAGAAAGGAAATAGGCATGACCCTGGTAATTAAAGGACAGTTAGTCTTACTTCAGTGGTTAGTAAGTTAATGGAAAAGGTCCTGAAGAATAGAATTTATGACCATTTGGAAAGATGCAGCTTAATCCGGGATAGGCAGCATGGATTCGTGAGGGCTAAATCTTGCATCACAAATTTGATTTATTTCTTTGAGGAGGTAACTAAGCGTGTAGATGAAGGTAGAGCAGTTGATGGATTTTAGTAAGGCATTTGATAAGATTCCCAATGGTCGGCTCATGAAGAAGATAAGGAGGTGAAATTTGGCCGATTGGATAAGTAACTGGCTATCTCATAGAAGATAGAGGGTGGTGGTGGAGGTAAAATTTTCAGACTGGAGGTCAGTTACCAGCAGTGTATCACAGGGATCAGTGTTGGGTCCTCTGCTATTTGTGATTTTTATCAATGACTTGGAAGAGGTGCTGAAGGGTGGGTCAGTAAATTTGCTGATGATACCAAGATTGATAGAGTAATGGATGAGGTGGAGGGCTCTTGTAGGCTGCAAAGAGCCATTGATAGGATGCAGAACTGGGCCGAAAAGTGGCAGATGGAGTTTAATCCTGATAAGTACGAGGTGATTCATTTTGGTTGGACAAACTTGAATGTGGATTACAAGGTCAACGGCAGGGTTCTGAGGAATGTGGAGGAACAGAGAGATCTTGGGGTTCGTATCCACTGATCTCTGGAGGTTGCCACTCAAGTGGATAGAGTCCTGAAGAAGACTTATAGCATGTTAGTGTTTATTAACAGGGGGTTTGAGTTTAAGAGTTGTGTGGTTATGCTGCAACTAAGCAGGACATTGGTGAGACCACATTTGGAATGTCGTGTGCAGTTCTGGTCACCTCAATATAGGAAGGATGTGGAAGCATTGGAGGGAGTGCAGAGGAGATTTACCAGGATGCTGCCTGGTTTGGAGAGTAGATATTATGAGGAAAGGTTAAGGGAGCTGAGGCTCTTCTCTTTAGAGTAGAGAAGGGTGAGAGGTGACTTAATAGAAGTTTAAAAGATGATGATGGGGAGGGATAGAGTGGACGTGCAGAGACTATTTCCTCAGGTGGATATAGCTGTTACTGGGGGGACATAACTGTAAGATTCATGATGGGAAATATAGGAGGGATGTCTGGGGTAGATTCTTTACTCAGAGAGTGGTTGGGGTGTGAAATGGACTGCCTGCTGTGATAGTGAAGTTGAAGACTAGGAATTTTCAAGTGGTTATAGAATAGCACATGAAGCACACCAGAATGATAGGGAGTAGGACAGCTTGATCTTGGGTTCAGACATAGCTCGGCATAACATTGAGGAGGAAAGGGCCTGTACTGTACTGTGCCATCCTATGTTTTATGTTTATCACCTAGGAATCAACCATCCAGCTGAGCTGGAGGCACAAACTGCCATGGCACCTGGGAGTGCTGCAGTCAGTATGTATTGTGAGAGCTGCCAGTATACTTCACACAGACTTGAATCTGAGTACTGTAGTTGCTTACTATCTGTACTTTCATGGAGTGGTGACCTTTTCTATTCACAAAGGTACCTGGTGACCCACTGGCACCTTACTGGCCTCATGAATGAAGTCTATAGCACCCTGGATGCAGGGAACTTTGGATGGCTCAGTCATTCCGGTAATGGACAAATGTGACAACCTGTCTGTACGGAGCGTCTGTTATGAGCTTGATGCAGCTATGAACAGCTAAATGGGACACTCCACACAGAGAGTGGTGGGGGCAGGCACTCTGGAGTTATTTAAGAAATACTTAGATAGGCATGTGAACAGAATGGGAATGGAGGGGTATAGAAAACTGATTTAAAATAGAGATCATGAGCCTTGGGAGTCCCTGGGAAGTGTGTAAATAGATGATGATATTGATGTACTTGTTTTTATCCTACAGGTGCTTTGGTCCACCTTGTTGTCTAACGAGGGGCATACACGCGATGGGTCGTGAGAGGGCTGCTCTTGGATTTTTTTTCAAGAATATCCTAGTGCTTCATGTCATTAGTGTACGCTTGACCTGAACCATTTGATGGGCAACACAACAGATCAGTGACTATCGCTGTGCTGTGCAGATACATAGATTTGGGAGTCTATGGGAGTTTGCGCATTCTCCCCGTGCTTGTGTGGGTTTTCTCCAGGTGCTCCAGTTTCCTCCCACATCCCAAAGATGTGCTCTTAGGGTAATTGGCAAAATAAATTCTCCCTAAATTGTCTCAAATTTGGTTTTTAATCCATAGATCTATAAACATAGACAGGGATCACAGGTAGAGGTAGGAACATCGGGGTGGCGGCACGGGCTTGTTGGGCTGAAGGGCCTGTTTCCCGTGCTGTTTTGTTCTTTGTTTTTTGTTCTTAGATCCCACATTGACCCTGGATGCATACAAATTGAGGACAACTGTTACCTTCAGAGCCACTGGCACTGGGTGTCTACTCACATAGTCCGACCCAATCACTCAGTGTAATGATGTCACGGTTTTCCTTAAGAAGGTGGTGTCTCCTGACACTGGGCCTCTGATATACCGAAGTGTGAAGAAATTGGGCTGAATGGCCTGAATCTATGCTGTAAATGATATGAAATGCTGTATAATCATGAATTGAAGCTGTATGCTACATGAGTAAATGCATCATCCGATCTATTGACAGCTGATCAAGGCAGTATTGAATGAAAGTGCTTGGAGTAGAAGCTTTCCTCTCGTGGTTTGTTAGTTAAACCAGAGCCTAGATTACTGCCAGCATCTTCAACACCCCTCACAATCCACTGAGTTAGAAAAAAATCATTTCTTCGTTGCTGTAATTTTGACGTAGCTATGCAAGGGCCTCAGAGAATATCGATCTTATTTAACAAAGAATTCAGCTCTCTCCATAAGACGAGGTTCCCATTATGAAACAAACTCCTCTCACAGACTGAGCCTGTTATATTCAGGATATCTCAGTGAGATTGAATCTCGTCTGCTGGGGATTGTGGCAGGGATTTATACTCATTTGCAAATCTTAAAAGGAGCAATCCTCTCACAAAATCATCCACCAGCCTTCACAATCATTGTTGTATCAATCTCCAAGCAACCCTAACTGTTGTTAAGGATAGACACGTTCACATTGACAATGAGCTCATTGTGCAATAGCTATTTCATATTAACCATGGTCTTGTGGCCAACATTCTCACCTCACTTAGACAATGAGTGTATAAGCTCTGATTGGAGATTGGGGTACAGAAATCCCCCCAGGTACACTAGTGCGGTGGTGAGGGAATGCTGTACAATTTGAGATGTTGTTTTCTGAAATAGATGTTAAACCACAGTCATGTCTGCTCTCTCTAATGGACTGCAATATCCGGAAGAAGTTTGGGGAATGTTCCCCAGTGCCCTGGTCAATATTTAATCCCTCAGCAAGCAACAGTGAAAACATTAAACATTCAGAAGTACTTTACTAGCTGGAAAATGCTCTGAGATGTGTTGAAGTTATAAAAATTCTTTTTCTGTTCAACCCCAACACTACTCTAGGATACCAAGGCCAAACTTAACCCTTTGTTGTTGGTGAGCTAGATTCTGCCAACTCAAAAGAGGTTACAGGTCTAATTGTGCATCATGGGACAACTCAAAATTGGCCGGAAGGAAAGGCATAGAGGCCCACCAGGTTTCACCTTGCCCATTAAATATCACAGTCTCAGGGACCATCCTCCACTATTCACTGTCACTCTGCGGAGAGGCAGAGGCAAAGAGCAAAGCGAGGAAAACCTATGAAAGGAAAATTCTGGAAATTCCTTTCCGGCTTCGAGCTTCCCATTGCAGGAATACAAGTCATGGGTATGACCAGACAGTTGTTACAATGAGAAGTGGTGGAATCCAGTAAACCCACACTGATATGTTTCTGGAGACAATGGTGTACAGAACAAGAGACCATTCAGCCCATCTAGCCCCAAACATTCACTAATCTTCAATCTCCTTTATCCACACTTCTGTAACCCCAAACTGAAGGATGTTCTGGAATCTTCCTAGGTAACATGATCTCATTGCATAAATTACTTGGTTTGTCTTTAATCACCTGTCTCTGATGAATAAAACCACATATTATTTCCTTTGGTTATTTACACTTTTCCCCCTTTGTTCCTGCTTTATTGTCTCAGACGTGAAAGTCAATGTTTAGGGAATTATTCAACCTCACCCCCACAATATCTCTGTTGTCAAAAATCTACTTAAAACATATTCCCCCAACTTCTGAGTATTGACCGCCTTCATCTTGTTAGCTACAACTTCTCTTGTCACAAAAGAATTATGGGGACGATTTTCCAGCTTTGCTGCGAGTCCAGAAAACTTGAGTGTGCACCTAAAAATGGATTTGTGCCTGGCGATCTCTGGTTTCTTGCTGGTGCGCAAAATGGATCTTTCAGCAAAAAATAGCATTTGAATATACTTAGCCTGTTCAACACTGGATTCTCCCAGCTTCCAGGATCTTCTGATGCTCGGGTGCAGCATAAACTCAACGCAAATCACTCTGGTCCCCATTGGTGGAGACCAAGCTTGATGGCCACACCAAGGGACTCACAGGTCATTGAAAACCTTGGGTGGTCGGGGCATAGTGGGGCAGTGCCCCAGCACAGTTCCAGTTTAGCACTGCCAGTATGCCAAGGTAGTGCCAAAGTGATGGAGCCTGAGTGTTAGTAGGGTCTGAGTGGAGTTAGGCCCTGACTGGGTGTAATGAAGGGACAGAATGATGAAGGACATGGAAGGAGGGGGGGGCATGTCATAGGCTACAAAGTGGGGGGGGGGGGGGGAGGGGTGCTATAACAGAGACTCATTGGGAAGGCCGCAATGCCAGCAATCCATGTCAAGGAGGCATGGGGAAATGTGGGTGGTCCTGATATCGTGCAGTGTGAGATTGAGGTACCCTTTCAAATTGATACCCAATCACTTTGCAGCTGGGTTCACTAGCATGTTTTGGCGAAGTATGGGATGATTGTGGTCGAATCTGCCCTGGACAAATCCACGTGGACTGCTGTGGTTTTCTCATCATTATGACACGTTTTTGGGGAAATTCCACCCTATACTTCTGCAGCACCTTCCTGGCCTTGTGATGATTCCAAAATGCAACAACCATTTTATGCACAGCAAGATCCCACAAAATTCAACATGATTTCCCATTGACTCCACCAGATCCTACCGGAAGATGAACCTTGCTCATTGTTCCTGTGGAGCAGCACAGAGAGGCAGTGATTTGGGTGAGTGTAAAGTTCGAGTTCAAAGTAATTTTTAACTTTTTTTTGGTTAAAGTAGCGAGCGGTGGCAGTTTTTTGCCGTTTTTTTTAAACTAACTGGAAACCAGAAGTTGTCATTAGGAGGCTTGCCGGTAGTTGTAGTTTTTCTCTCTGACTCTATAAATTGGTAAAGAGGTGGGATCCTGAGTAGTTTGGATGTTAAGAGGGACGAGAATAGGTTCTCATAGATGAGAACTGTAAAGCACAGCAAGTGTACGGGTGGAATAGGGCATGGTTTGAAATGCATATACTTTAATGCAAGAAGTATTTGCAATAAGGTGGAGGAACTTGCAGCTTGGACCAGTACCTGGAACTTCGAATGTTGTGGCCATTTCAGAGACATGGATAGAGCATGGATAGTTGCAGGTTCTGGGGTTCAAATGCTTCAGTCGGAGTAGAGAAGGAGGTAGAAGGGGGGGAGGAGTGGCATTATTAGTCAAAGACTGTATCACAGTGACAGAAAGGAAGTTTGATGAGGACTTGTCTGTTGAGGTAGTATGGGCTGAGATTAGAAACAGGAGAGGAGAGGTCACCCTGTTGGGAGTCTTTTATAGACCTCCTAAAAGTTCTAGAGAGGTAGAGGAAAGGATTGCAAAGTCGATCCTGGACAGGAGTGAAAGTAATAGGGTAATTGTTATGGGGGACTTTAACTTTACTAATATTGATTGGAATAGCTATAGCTCTAGCTCGTTAGAGGGGTCAGTTTTTGTACAAAGTGTGCAGGAAGGTTTTTTGACTCAGTATGTAGATAGGCCAACTAGAGGTGAGGCTACATTGGATTTGGTGCTGGGCAATGAGCCAGACCAGGTGTTAGGCTTGGAAGTTGGTGAACATTTTGGTGATAGTGACCACAATTCGGTTACGTTCACCTTAGTGATGGATAGGGATAGGCATGAAGCTGGGGGCAGTAGTTATAGCTGGGGGAATGGTAATTATGAGGCCATAAGGAGGGAATTAGGGTGCATAGGTTGGACTAGGAAACTACAGGGACTGGGAACATCTGAAATGTGGAGCTTATTCAAGGAGCAGCTACTGCGAGTCCTTGATAAGTATGTCCCTGTCAGGCAAGGAGGAAATGGTCGAGTAAGGGAACCATGGTGTACTAAAAAAGTTAATTCGCTGGTTAAAAGGAAAAAGGAGGCTTATGTCAGGATGAGGCTTGAAGGCTCAGTTAGTGCAATGGATAGCTATAGATTAGCCAGGAGGGAGCTAAAGAGTGAGTTGAGGAGAGCTAAAAGGGGACACGAGAAGACTTTGGCTGATAGGATCAAGGAGAATCCTAAAGCTTTCTTTAGATATGTTAAGAATAGAAGATTGGTTAGGGCAAGATTAGGGCCAGTCATAGACAGCAGTGGGAAGTTGTGCGTGGAGCCTGAAGAGATTGGAGAGGCACTGAACAAATATTTCTCTTCGGTATTCACGCAGGGAGATGTAAATGTAGTTGTGGAGAACACTGGGATACAGGGTTGCAAACTGGAAAGTATTGAAGTAGATAAGGAGGATGTGCTAGATATTCTTGAGAGTTTGAAGTTAGATAAGTCCCCTGGGCCGGACGGGATTTACCCTAGGATTCTCTGGGAGGCGAGAGAGGCGATTGCAGAGCCTCTGGCTCTGATCTTCAGGTCGTCGTTGGTTACGGGTATAGTGCCGGAAGACTGGAGGATAGCGAATGTGGTCCCATTGTTCAAGAAGGGGAAGAGAGACTTTCCGGGGAATTATAGGCCAGTGAGTCTTACTTCTGTTGTGGGCAAAGTATTGGAGAGAATTATTAGGGATAGGATTTATAGTTATTTAGAGAGAAATGAATTGATTGGGGATAGTCAGCATGGTTTTGTGAAGGGTAGGTTGTGCCTTACTAACCTTATTGAGTTTTTTGAAAAAGTGACCAAAGAGGTGGATGGGGGTAAGGCAGTTGATGTGGTATATATGGACTTTAGTAAGGCGTTCGATAAGGTGGCCCATGGAAGGCTTCTGCAGAAAATGCAGATGTATGGGATTGAGGGTGATTTAGCTAATTGGATTAGGAATTGGCTAGCTGATAGAAGACAGAGGGTGGTGGTTGATGGAAGTTATTCATCGTGGAGTTCGGTTACAAGTGGTGTACCTCAGGGATCTGTTTTGGGGCCCCTGCTGTTTGTAATTTTTATAAATGATCTGGATGAGGGTATTGAAGGATGGATTAGTAAATTTGCGGATGACACCAAAGTCGGAGGAGTGGTAGATAGTGAAGAGGGGTGTTATAGTTTGCAGAGAGACTTGGACAAGTTGCAGAGCTGGGCCGAGAGGTGGCAAATGGAGTTTAATGTGGAAAAGTGTGAGGTAATTCACTTTGGCAGGAATAACAAATGTGTAGAGTATAGGGCTAATGGTAGGACTCTTAATAGTGTTGAAGAACAGAGGGATCTTGGTGTATATGTGCATAGATCCCTGAAAGTTGGCAATCAAGTCGATAAGGTTGTTAAGAAGACATATGGAGTCTTAGCTTTTATTGGTAGGGGGATTGAATTTCGGAGCCGCAACGTCATGTTGCAACTGTACAAAACTCTAGTGCGGCCGCACTTGGAGTATTGTGTGCAGTTCTGGTCCCCGCATTATAAGAAAGATGTGGAGGCATTGGAGAGGGTACAGAGGAGGTTTACCAGGATGTTGCCTGGTATGGAGGGCAGGTCTTATGAAGAGAGGCTGAGGGATTTGAGGTTGTTTTCGTTAGAAAGAAGGCGGCTAAGAGGAGACCTTATTGAAACATATAAGATGATTAGAGGTTTAGATAGGGTGGACAGTGATAGCCTTTTTCCTAGGATGGAGAAAGCTGGCACGAGGGGACATAGCTTTAAATTAAGGGGTGGTAGTTATAGGACGGATATCAGAGGTAGGTTCTTTACCCAGAGGGTGGTTAGGGTATGGAATGCCCTGCCTGCGGCAGTTGTAGATGCGCCAAGTTTGGTGGCGTTTAAGAGGTTAGTAGATAAGTTTATGGACGAAAAGGAAATGGTTTAGGTTAGAGGGTCATTGCTTTTTCCTAATTGGTCGGCGCAACATCGAAGGCCGAAGGGCCTGTTCTGCGCTGTAATGTTCTATGTTCTATACCATCTTGCACAGCTTGAAAGTTCCGACTACATCTCTTATTTTTCAAAGGGATTTTGCTCTTTCGGAAATACACGCATGCAAGGGATTACACAGGGTCGAAGTTTATCATTTCACCCATAGATGGCACATCCAGTAGTGCAGCAGTCCCTCTGTGCTGCAGTAAAGTATCAGCCAATCTTACCTGCACAGATCTCTGCACTGGCCATGTCTCATCCACGGCTAGAATCCAGAACATTATCTGGTAACAGATGCCGGGAAGTTTCTGTAAACGAACAATCACTGATGATACTGTTCAACTTGGCTATGATTTGAGGTAAACATTCACAGCCCAGGTTTAAAGAATGGGTAAAAAGCACCAGACAACATCCCACAATAGGCGTCAGGGAAAGGAGGTATACACACACACACTCACGCACGTGCACACAAACACGCGCGCAGACACACACACACACACACGTGCACACACCCAAATATCGACAACATTTTCTCTGCTAACCAGAGGCAAAGTGTCCCCCGCATTATATTAAACAGTGTTTTATTTCACAATTTCATTAACAGGAAGGTTAATCTCTTCCTCCCCCTCAGTGTTGTATGGGCAAAGCAAATCCTTATTTAAATTTGGTTATCACAGTGCGTGGATAGCAGGGGGAAAAAAACGGGCCATCTTGCTCTTGTGAGCAAACCGGATCGCCAAATTATAGACCATGAAAGACGTGCCTGACGGGGAGCCACAAGTGAAGGACTGAAGTTGGTAGTTCTGCAAACAAAGCTGAAGGTGGCGGGAAAGGGGTAGTCACTGGGTAAGCGATAGCAAGATCTCATTTTAAATGTCTGATCAGAGAAGGAAGGAACAACTGGATAATAGTTGAGAAATGCAAAGGAAAGCAGAGTGGACAAGAACGGAGAAAGCAAACAAAGGTCAATTACTATTAAAATGAAAAAGTAGGAAAGTGAGGAAAAAAGTGTGAGAGAAAATAAGAGGAAAATAGAAAAGAGAAAAAGACACACACGAGCAGACAATTAAAAGCCCAGGCATTTCAATGTCCTGTGAGAACACAAAGAGATAACAGTGTTGGTCATTTTGCTGGGGAAGACATGAAATAAAACGATTAATAGCTCCAGAGAATAATGGCGCTCCAAACGGCAATAAACCTGACCTTGTTATTAAAATGATGTCTGAAAGCTTTTGTCTCGATTTCTATTGGGGATAATATTTGTCAGGCCCACACTGATAGAGTGGTCACAACAGAAAATTACATTTGTGATTTATATAGAGAGATGTTTGCAGCATCAGTGTGCTGCGAAGAGAGAGGGAGAGATACACACATGGGCAGATAGACAGACACACACATACACACACACGGGCGGATAGCCAGAGAAAGGGACACTGCTGTCACGTTTATGACTGAAAATAAAATAAACTCTTTAAACCAAGTAAGACAGGAAGCAGAGTGATTGTTCTAATGGCTAAACTGCTGTTTAAACCAGCTGTTACATTTCCCTCAGGGTGTTGTGGGTAATAGCTGAAACGCCTCATAAAAGCTATGAAAATTTACAAATTGTGCTGATTTAAACAGCTGAACATCAATTCAGCCAGTCTTACTACATCTGAGATCTACACAGCCCAGCCCAGCAAAACTGTCGAGAAGAATGCACTGTTATGTGACTGTGTCCACCACTTGCTTTGTAATCAGGAGAAATGGTAGTCTTTGTACAATCAGTTGCATTTTAAGACAAGGTATGCGGTTGTAATTCAGATACTGTAAACTCTCAGCTCTATATTTTACCTTTCATTAAGAAAGGAATCCACAATTGAGCAAAAAACACACATATTAGAAGCATCACTTTGGAAAGTGGCATTATGAGAACAAATGCGACGGAGGCCCAGGAGCTGAGAGAAAGGGATGGAGTCCTTACAGGATGTGGGTTGTCCACATAGCACTGGGAGTCAGTGGAATTGTAATGGATATTGGTAGATAGTTCTATTGCCGGAAATGGAGACAAAGATCAAGGAAGGGAAGGGAAGTGTTTGAGATGGACCAGGTGAAGGCGATAGAGGGGTGGAAACTGGAAGCAAAACTGATGAATTTTTCAAAATCTGGACTAGAGCACGAAGCAGCACCAAAATACTCATCGATATACCAGTAAAGGAGTTGTGGGAGGAGACCTGGGTAGGCTTAAAACAAAGAATGTTCCACATACCCCATAAAAAGACAAGTGTAACTAGGACCCGAGACAGTATCCATTGCTACGCCTTTGATTTGGAGAAAGTGGGATGAGTTAAAGGAGAGGTTGTTGAGGGGTAGAATGGGTTCAGCCAGGCGGAGGAGAATGGTAGTGAATGGGAATTGTTTAGGCTTCTTTTCAAGAAAGAAGTGAAGAGCTCTCAGTCCGTCCTGGTGTGGGATGGAGGTGTAGAGAGATTGCACATCCATGGTGAATAGGAGGCGGTTAGGACCTGCCAACTGGAAGCTGTCAATATGATGCAGAGCATCAGAGGAATCCTGGAAGTAGGTGGGGAGGGAATGGACCAGGGGAGTGAGGATGGAGTCAAGGTGAGAAGAAATAAGTTCAGTAGGGCAGAAGCATGCTGACACAATGGGCCTACTAGGATAGTCCTTGTTGTTGATTTTGGGAAGTAGGTAGAAGCAGGCTGTCCAGGGTTGGGAGACTGAGATTGGAAGCTGTGGAGGAGGCATTTGGAGGAAATGAGGTTGGTGATGATGGTTTGATGTTCAGTGGTGTGGTCATGGTCAAAGGGGAGGTAGGAGGAAGTATCTGAAAGCTGGCATTCAGCATCTGCGAGGTAGAGGTCAGTCCGCCAGATTATAATAGCACCCCTTTTGTCGGCAGGTTTGATGACAATGTCAGGGTTGGACTTGAGGGACCAAAGGGCAGGAAGATCGAAAAGGGTGAGGGAGCAGAAAAATTGAGATGGCCAATGTCCTGTCGACAGTTCCCAGTGAAAGAATCGAGGGCATGTAATTGTCCCAGTGGGGGTATTCAATTAGAGGCAGAATGTTGGAGGCACGTGGAAGGATCTGCAGAATGGGAGGAGGATTCTCGCTCAAAGAACCAGGCATGGAGACAAGGCAACGGAAGAAGAGTTCAACATCACGTCGAGCCCGGAATTCATTGAGGTGGACATAAGGGTACAAAGCTGTGTCCTTTGCTGAGAACAGCACACTCAGCCTCAGAGAGGAGAAGGTTGGAGGGCATGGTGAGGACACAGCAAGGGCTGCAGCTGGAAGAGATGGAGTTCAAGGGATTGGGGCTGGTGAAAGGCCTGGGATGGGAAGTGATGTTTGTAAGTTGTTGAAGATTGTGTTCCTTTACATCTGCAAGAAACAGGAAAAGTTTTTTTGTTAAGATGTCAAATAACGCGGAGCATGGAATGAAACTTGGGACAGGAACAGCTCTGAGAGAGAGTAAGATAATTCTGCTGGAGAGAAACATTGAATGTTTTCATGTAGCAGTGCATAGAACTGAGTGTGGCTTTCAGGATGTCTGGCGATAACAGCAGTTCGAAGAATGTTGTACATCCTGGAGGTACCTGTAAACATAGAGGTTACATGCAGGGGGGATTTGAGTTGAAATTCAAGTGAGGGTAGATCGGAGGTGAAGACAGTCACTGAGGAAGGAAATATGGCTACGGAAGCGAGTATGTTAAGACATCAAATAATGTGGAGAATGAAATGAAACTGAGGATAGGAACAGCTTTAAGAGAGAGTAAGATGTTACTGGAGAGAGATGTCAATGTCTTCATGTGGCAGCACTGAGTGTAGCTTTTCCCTCCTCCAATATCTCCATCTGTCACAGCTTACAGCTTCTCTGCCGTTTGGCCATCCACATCCTTTATTCTCTCTGTGGAGAGTTATTAGCAGTCTTTCCCCTGGTTTCAATGGCTTTGATAAGGTGGCCCATGGAAGACTTCTACAGAAAATGCAGATGTGTGGAATAGAGGGTGATTTAGCTAATTGGATTAGGAATTGGCTGGCAGATAGAAGACAGAGGGTGGTGGTTGATGGGAGATATTCATCGTGGAGTTCGGTGACGAGTGGTGTGCCTCAGGGGTCTGTTTTGGGGCCCCTGCTGTTTGTAATTTTTATAAATGATCTGGATGAGGGTATTGAGGGATGGATCAGTAAATTTGCAGATGATACTAAAGTTGGTGGTGTGGTAGATAGTGAAGAGGGGTGTTTTAGTTTACAGAGTGACTTGGACAAGTTGCAGAGCTGGGCCGAGAGGTGGCAAATGGAGTTTAATGTGGAAAAGTGTGAGGTAATGCACTTTGGCAGGAACAATAAATGTGTAGAGTATAGGGCTAATGGTAGGGCTCTTAATAGTGTTGAGGAACAGAAGGATCTTGGTGTATGTGTCAATAGATCCCTGAAAGTAGGCAGTCAAGTGGATAAAGTTGTTAAGAAGGCATATGGAGTCTTAGCTTTTATTGGTAGGGGGATTGAATTTAGGAGCCGCAGCATCATGTTGCAGCTGTACAAAACTCTAGTGCGGCCGCACTTGGAGTATTGTGTGCAGTTCTGGTCGCCACATTATAAGAAAGATGTGGAGGCATTGGAGAGGGTACAGAGGAGGTTTACCAGGATGTTGCCTGGTATGGAGGGCAGGTCCTATGAAGAGAGGTTGAAGGATTTGAGGTTGTTTTCGTTAGAAAGGAGGCGGCTAAGAGGGGATCTTATTGAAGCATATAAGATGATTAGAGGTTTAGATAGGGTGGACAGTGATAGCCTTTTTCCTAGGATGGAGAAAGCTAGCACGAGGGGACACAGCTTTAAATTAAGGGGTATGAGTTATAGGACGGATATCAGAGGTAGGTTCTTTACTCAAAGAGTGATTAGGGAGTGGAATGCCCTGCCTGCAGCTGTTGTAGATGCGCCAAGTTTGGTGGCGTTTAAGAGGTTAGTTGATAAGTATATGGATGAGAAGGGAATGGTTTAGTTAGGAGGGGCATTGCTTTTTATTTTGGTCGGCACAACATCGAAGGCCGAAGGGCCTGTTCTGTGCTGTATTGTTCTATGTTCTATGTTCTATGACTCATTTTTCGTTCCCTCCCTCTGCAGTATAAATATCTCCCACTTTCTACGTCTTTTAGCTTTGACAGAGTCACGTTGAAACATCAGCTCTTTTCTCTCGTTATAGATGCTGCCAGATCTGCTGAGATTTTCCAGCGTTCTCTTTTGGTTTCCTCTGGGTGGGATTGTTGTCATTACAGGCTCGATGGGCTGAATGGCATCCTTTTGTAGTGTAGGGATTCTGTGAACGACCAGACAATTTTGATTTAACTTTAATGGCATCTGTTCAGGGCGAAATTCTGGCCAAGTTCATCTGGAAATTGTCAAAACTTGTGATCAAATAGCATCATTGGATCTTTACCATCCATCTAACAGACGGTCAGGACCTTGAGAGATTTAAATAAAAAGTTAAATTGAATTGTAGAAGAAAGGAGAAAGAGATTAAAGAAATAGCTATTTTCAGTTTAGATATATTGATACTGACTATTCATATCAGCAACCTGTAATAAACGTGCCCTGCCCATAGACAAGGCCCATGGACCCAGGACCATCCACATATATAGAACATAGAACACTACAGCACAAGCAGGCCCTTCGGCCCACAAGTTGTGCCGATCATATCTATACTTACCAGGCCATAGACCTATCTGTAACTCCCAATCCCATTACATTCCATGTACTCATCCAGAAGTCTCTTAAAAGACCCCAGCGAGTTCGCCTCTACCACCACTGACGGCAACCGATTCCATTCACTCACCACCCTCTGAGTGAAAAACATACTAATAAACAGGAAGACAGAAATAGTCAGAACAGGAGCATTTCAATCTTGATTATATGTTTAGTCTAATCCTTTTCATTCAATCATTTTTTTCTGCTTTTTATTTCACACCTCTCTGGACCCAGAAATTCATTTAGAGTTTGATATTAGGGTTTGTTCAGATTAATGAATCAGCATCAAGTCAAATGTTTGTCAACCTAGCTTTATCCTTAATATTTCTCGGTGCTTCGATGTGGCAAGCTGAGAGATGGGAATCTGGAAAGGCCATTAACCTGTCTCCTGATCTGAGGCATTCAGTCCTTGGGTCTCAAATGTCTGGTACTTCTTTGCTCCCATATAATCTCTTCCCAGTCTTGTAAAGTCTGCATGTCTTCAAAGAATATCCCTCCCACCCCAACTACTGATTTACTTCAACACAGTGCACCTAACTTGATCCACACACTCTGGTTCCTTTGCTAGAGAGGAAATAAAACAGACAGACATGGGGCAGCGAGTGAAGGAATTTGGAAGAGAGGTCAAAGGTAACTTTGGCAGTGCTGTACCCTTCAAACTGAAACAGACCTGGATCTTTAGGCCTTGATGGGGTCTCAGGAGTTACAGTCGTGTGGAATTGTGTGCTGCTAGTTAGCCTGTCACTTTGCCAGTATCTATTCAACCCAAGGATGTTTTCCCAGTGACTAGAGGGGGTGGCAGGGTTACCCACTTCCAAATGGAAGCTAGGCAATTATGGTACTTCAAGGACCTAGTGAGTAGAGAGAACAGCAGTAGAGATCAGGCTTCAAGGCCTGGCTTCAGCTACAGCCCTGTAAAGGCAATACTCCTCATCCCAGCTGTTAAGGACTTTAAAATTTAACATCTGTTTTGAGGGATAGTCTCTCTCTTACTTACCTGACAAGGCAACTGCAGAGACAATAATTCATCAGTTCTTTATTTGTCTGTTTTTGTCTGTTTCTCTTAAGTCTTGATGGGCAGGCGATGATGCCTTTTGCAGAGCAGTGTTCACTGAAAATGCACACACATGGTTAATGATGACTGCCACGTTATTGATTAGAATAGTGAATTAAGTGTATTTACATAAAATGTACTTGAATATGTGTAAAGTAAAACGAAGGTTTTCTTTGGTCCAATGTTTACATCATCCTGAGGATGTCATGCATCTAATTAGTTATTCTTTTACAAGAAAAGATCAATTTTTATTTCTCAGTCAGAATGATACATGCCAATAAAAGTGTAAAGAAAACACTGGAAAGTCCCAGCAGGTCTGGCAGCATCTGTAAGGAGAGAAAAGAACTGATGTTTCGAGTCCAGATGACTCTTTGTCAAAGATGACAAAGCTTTGACAATGGGTCATCTGGACTTGAAACATCAGCTCTTTTCTCTTCGTACAGATGCTGCCAGACCTGCTGAGATTTTCTCTTTTGGTTTCAGGTTCCAGCATTTGCAATAATTTGCTTTTATTGAGGCAACCTGCAGCACCTTCGGTGCTGGAGCGCCCGCTATTGGTCCTCTAACCCTGAGAGTCAGTGCACTGTTCCTCATTGGATTGGCTTCTCATTGGCCAATTTAGGGAATATCACAATCAGGTGACAGTTCCCCACACAGGTTTCTGATCACCAAAGTTTTCTGAGAACAAAGTCCAATGGAAAAATCCTGCCCGAGATCAGTTAAGTGAGGAGACAGAGTTCTCCACCCCAGTCGCATCATCCTGATGATATTTTAATCATTTCTCATCCCTATGGGCTTTGCCTGCCAGCGTTTATTGCCCATCTCTAATTGTCTTTGAGAAGGAGGTTTGAGCTGCCTCCTTGAACTGCTGCAGTCCATGAGGTGTAGGCATACCCAGAGCACATCCTGAAGGGAATGCCAGGAATTTAACCCAGCAACAATGATGGAATGGTGATATATTTCCAAGATGGTACACGCTGCTGTCACTATGCATCAGTGGAGGATGGAGTGAATGTTGAAAGTGATGGATGGGGTGCCAATCAAGCAGGTTGTTTTGGCCTGGATAGTTTCAAATTTCTTGAGTGTTGTTGTAACTGCACTCATCAGGCAAGGGAAGAGTATTTCATCAATTCATGACTTGTGGAAGATAGATAGACTTTGGGGAGTCAAGAGGGAGTTATTTATTGCAGAATTTCAAGTGTCTGACCTGTCCTTGTAGCCACGATATTTGTACGATTGGTGCAGTTCAGTTTCTGATCAATGGTACTCTCCTGGGATGCTGACAATGGGGGATTCAGCACTAGTAACGCTATTAAATGCCGAGGGTAAATGGTTGGTTTCTTTCGTGTTGGAGATGGTCATTGCCCAGCATTTGTGCAGCATGAAAGTTACTTGCCACTTAGCAGCTCAGGATTGAATGTTGTCCAGTTCTTGCTGCAAAGGAAACCATCTGCTTCAATACCTGAGGAGTCTCAAATTATACTGAACATTCTTCAATCATCAGTGAACGTTTCCTCTTCTGACCTTATGATAGAGAGAAGATCACTGATGAAGCAGCTACAGATGGTTCAGCCTAGGACACAACCCTGAGGCACTCCTGCAGTGATGTCTTGACACTGAGATGATTGACCTACAACGGCCATTCAGTGCCAAGCATTGCTCTTCACAATGAGGCCACGCCCAAAATATTCCCATTTATGGAGAAGCCGAAAATTAAGAATTATAAAATTTGAAATAATCATGAATAAATCAAATGATGATTCAGGAGAAACTTCTTCACTCAGAATGTGAAACTCCCTGCCACAAGAAATAGAGGAATATATTTGAGGGCAAACTAGATAAAAAACATGAGGAAGAACGAATGAGAAGGACATGCAGATAGAATGAGATGAAGGGGTTGGGAGGAAGTAGTATGGATATAAAAACTGGAGCATAGACCATTCATTCGCTCTCTTTCTCTCCCTCCCCCACCAGCTTGATGTCAGAATGCATTTGTATTTATGTGATGTAAGTGGTGGCAAAGTCAGGCTTGGATAAAGTAATGAGCTGCATGAGAATTTGACCGTCCAGGTGAATAACTCAAACAGAGAAATACAGAAAAGTACCAGAAATTTCACAAAGGACAGTTCTCAGCTTCCCAGAAAGTAATAACCCTAGTTCTGTGAACCACCCCTCCCCCCCTCCACTGGAACATCAGGTGGAATTTAGTGTAGGTGACACCAACCAAAGGGAGAACTGATTGGAAGCCCATCTCACCTCTCCAAGGGCTGCCTGATGCTAAGTAGAATCATACAATGCAGAAGGTGGCCATTTGGTCCATCAAGCTTGCACCAACTATAATCTCACCACGGCCCTATCTCTATAACCCCACATATTTACCCAGTTAATCCCCCAGACACTAAGAGGCAATTTACTGTGCCAATCCATCTAAGCAACACATCTTTGAAGCATGGGAGGAAACCGCAGCACTCAGAGGAAACCCACACAAATACAGGGAGGACATTCAGACCCCACACAATCACCTGAGGCCAGAACTGAACCTAGGTCCCTGGCACAGTGAGGCACAATGCTAACCAGTATGCCATTATGCATGTAGGCATCACTGGCTGGGTCAGTATTTATTGCCTATCTCCTAATTACCTTACAGGTGGCATTTTAGGACTCAATACAGTTCTATGAGTCTGGAGTCATACGTAGGCCAGACCAGGTCAGGACAGCAGATTTCCTTCCCTAACAGCCTAGTGAACAAGATGGATTTTTACAAAAATTGACAATAGTCGTCATTAGACTTTTAAATCCAAGTTTTTATTCTCTGGATTACTAGTCCAGTGACAATACCACTATGCCTAAAAAAAGGCCTTCAGGAGAGAAGGGAGACTAATACAAGTCAAGATAAACCAGCACTAAATCTATGGGCAGAGGGATAATGCCCATTAGAAGTGACTCCAGAATGAGATTAATTAGCCAGTGGACAGGTTCCCAGCCTCAGTTTATTTCCATCGCTGATTGAATGGGGGTCAGTATTTCCACTAGTGGGATTGGCCTGTGATTGTGCTGGTGTGCCCCTAAGCTAGTTGAAAAAGTCGCAATACATGGACATGCTCTTTTTGACTGTGAAGGACAGGATCCTGTGTATGAATACATGTAGCTTCTAGCACACATAAAAAGCCCTGTGAGCCTGACTAATCATCCTAAATTGGTTGTCAATGTAATTCACAGCACAATTAGAATGGTTTAACAAGTGTTGCCTAATCGTGGAATCACATCTAATGTCGGGCACCCTGTTTTGAGTTTTGTAAGCATGGGCTGGTTGGGTACAGTGTATACATTGCCTATTGTGAATGGTCAAAGAGATATGCTGACTGTTACATTTCATCTGTTGTTGGGACATATGGCCTAGATACATGATATGAATGTTATACATCACTTATTCATTTTGTGGTAAGCAGAATGTCCTATTGACAGCACAGTAGTGGTGAGTACCACTTGTATTGCGAATAGCAGTGTGGAATAGCTTGCATCACCTGTTGTTCAAATTATTGGGACACATCACCCTTCCAGAGTTCAAATGCAGCCAGTCAGCACCCTCTTCTCATGCTGAGTTGTTCCCTTTACCATTGATAATCTTGCGAATCTGTCCTGATGAACGCAAGATGAAAAGCTTCAACAGCAAGTCTCTTCTTTTCCAGCAAAATTAAAATACACATAGCTGGATTAAAATGCAAGTAAAAAGAAGATACTTAAAAGTAAGATTTAAAAATTCAGTTTCTGTGAGATATTGTTATCAGCCAGTTGCTTGAATTCCTTCTTTCTGAAATGAATGGGTGGAAACTTGAGGTTTGGATTGTGAAGTCTAATACTTGGAGATTCCCTGTTAAGGTAGACTCAATAGGTAAAACAACAGTCACTAAAACACAGTCACTAGAGAGGTGGTGCTTTTTAGGCTAATGAGGCTGAGGGCAGATACGTCCCCGGGACCGGATGGAACGCATCCCAGGGTCCTCAAGGAAATGGCAGAGGTGATAGCGGATGCCCTGGTAATTATCTTTCAAAATTCACTGGACTCCAGAAAAGTGCCGGAAGATTGGAAAACGGCTAATGTTCCGCCGCTGTTTAAAAAAGGTAGCAGACAGAAGGCAGGGAATAATAGGCTGGTTAGTTTAATGTCTGTAGTAGGAAAAATGCTTGAATCTGTCATCAAAGCAGAAATAATGAGGCACCTGGACACGAACTGTTTGATCAAACAGATGCAGCACAGATTCGTTAAGAGGAAGAATTTATTGGAGTTCTACGAGGAAGTGACTAGTGCGATAGATAGAGGGGAACCGGTGGATGTGGTGTTTTTGGATTTCCAAAAAGCGTTTGATAAGGTGCTTCACAAAAGATTGCTGCAGAAGGTTAAGGTGCAGGGAGTCGGGGGTAGGGTGTTAGACTGGATAGAGGATTGGTTGTCTAATAGGAAGCAGAGCGTAGGTATTAATGGGTGCTATTCTGACTGGCAGATGGTGACTAGTGGAGTGCCCCAGCGTTCGGTGCTGGGGCCTCAACTACTTACCACTTACATAATTGATCTAGAGGAAGGGACTGAGTGCAGGGTGACAAAATTTGCTGATGACACGAAGATGAGTGGAAAAGCAAATTGCGTGGAAGGTATGGAAAGCCTGCAGAGGGATCAGGATAGGTTGAGTGAGTGGGCGAGGACCTGGCAGATGGAGTATAATGTTAGCAAGTGTGAGGTTATCCACTTTGGTAAGAATAATAGTAGGAAGGATTACTATTTAAATGGAGAAAAGCTGCAGCATGCGAAGGTGCAGAGGGACACGGGGGTCCTTGTGCACGAATCGCAAAAACACAGTATGCAGGTGCAGCAGGTGATTAAGAAGGCGAATTCAATGTTGGCCTTTATAGCTAGAGGATAGAATATAAAAGTAGAGAGGTTCTGTTGCAGCTGTACAGAGTGTTAGTGAGGCTGCAGCTGGAGTACTATGTGCAGTTTTGGTTGCCACATTCGAGGAAGGATATATTGGCCTTGGAGGGGATGCAGGGAAGATTCACTAGGCTGATACCAGAGATGACGGCGTTGGATTATAAGGAGAGACTGAATAGGCTAGGTTTGTACTCTTTGGAGTTTAGAAGGCTGAGAGGGGATCTTATAGAGACGTATAAGATAATGAAGGGGTTGTATAGGGTAGAGGTTAAGAGACTCTTCCCGTTTAGCAAAGATAGCAGGACTAGAGGGCACAGCCTCAAGATTAGGGGGGGACGGTTCAGATCAGAGTTGCAGAGGGGTTTCTTCACACAAAGGGTGGTGAATCTTTGGAATTCACCTGATGAGGTGGTGGAGGCTTCCTCACTGAATATGTTCAAGTCAAGAGTGGATAGGTTTTTAATTGACAAGGGAATTAAGGGTTACGGGGAGAAAGCGAGAAA
Organism: Sphyrna mokarran; assembly: GCA_024679065.1. NCBI lineage: Eukaryota > Metazoa > Chordata > Chondrichthyes > Carcharhiniformes > Carcharhinidae > Sphyrna > Sphyrna mokarran. The sequence goes on from JAGIQG010000014.1 coordinate 17,444,410, forward strand.
GTGGTACTGAACCAATACAGATCAGCCATGATCTTATTGAATGGCGGGGCAGGCTCGAGGGGCTAGATGGCCTACTCCTGCTCCTATTTCTTATGTTCTTACGTTAACTGGGAGAGAGTAAAGGTGCCTTTCCTTACTGTCTACTGCAGACCGCAATACTTGAAGATTACCTGGATCCTTCTCAGCAGACTAGGACTGATTTTTCTGGGCAGAGAATCATAGAATCCTTACAGTGCAGCAGCAGGCCCATTTGAATCTGCATGGACTCTCTCCAATAGAGCATCTTACCCAGGTCCTATCCCCACAGCCCCATGTATTTATACCATTAATCCCCCTCTAACCTGCACACTAAAGAACAAAGAAAATTTGAAACAGACCCTTTGGCTCTCCAATCCTGCGCCACCATGCAGACCGACTTAACTAAAACCCCCTATTCTTCCAGGGACCATATCCCTCTATTCCCATTCTATTCATGTATTTATCAAGATGCCCCTTAAAAGTCATTACTGTATCGGCTTCCACTATCTCCCTGGTAACAAGTTCTAGGCATCTATTACTCTCTGTGTAAAGTATTTGCCTCATACATCTCCTTTAAACCCTACCCCTTGCATCTTAAACCTATGCCCTCTAGTAACTGACTCTTCCACCCTGGGAAAAAGCTTCTGACTATCTACTCTGTCCATGCCTGTCATAATTTTGTAGACTTCTACCAGGTCGCCCCTCAACCTCCACCATTCCAATGACAACAAACCAAGTTTCTCCAGCCTCTCATAGCTAATGACCTCCATACCTGGCAATCTCCTTTTCTGTACCCTCTCCAAAGCCTCCAATCCTTCTGCTAGTGTGGCGACCAGAATTGAACACTGTATTCCAAGTGCAGCCTAACTAAGGTTCTATAAAGTTGCAACATGACTTGCCAATTTTTAAACTCAGTGCCCTGGCTGATGAAGACAAGCATCTCCTATGCCTTCTTGACTACCTTCTTCACCTGCATTGCCACTTTCAGTGATCTGTGTATCTGTACACCCAGATTTCTTTGCCTATTGATACTCTTAAGGGTTCTGCCGTTTATTGTATACTTATTTGTATTAGATCTTCCAAAATGCATTACCTCTCATTTGTCCGGATTAAACTCCATCTGCCATTTCTCTCTGCCCAGCATCAGACAATAAGAGACAATTTGCCATGGCCAATCAACCTACCTTCCACATCTTTGAACTATGGAAGGAAACTGGAGCATCCAGAAGAAACCCACACAGACTTGAGAAGAATGTACAAACTCCACACTTGGTCCACCTTGTTGTCTAACAAGGGGCATACACGTGATGGGTCATGAGAGCACTGCTCTTGGATTTTTTTTTCGAGAGTATCCTAGTGCTTCACGTCGTTAGTGTACGCTTGACCTGGGCCATTTGATGGGCAACACGACAGCTCAGTGACTATCGCTGTGCTGTGCAGATACATGGATTTGGGCCTGTGTCTGTGGGAGTTTGCGCATTCTCCCCGTGCTTGCGTGGGTTTTCTCCGGGTGCTCCGGTTTCCTCCCACATCCCAAAGATGTGCTCTTAGGCTAATTGGCAAACAAATTCTCCCTAAATTGTCTCAAATTTGGTTTTTAATCCATAGATCTATAAACATAGACAGGGATCACGGGTAGAGGTGGGAACATCGGGGTGGCAGCACGGGCTCGTTGGGCCGAAGGGCCTGTTTCCTGTGCTGTTTTGTTCTTTGTTCTTTGTTCTTTGACAATTATCCAAGGTGAGGCATAATCCCATCCATCTCTTTTAACCGAAGTAATTAAACATTTATACGGCTTGGCCATTAACTTTGGCTCCCATTCTTCCAGGTTTGATGAGATATGAAAGAGCTGTTCACACCTCCAGAGAAGACATTGGCCAGAAGTTTCAGGACGGTGGGGATTAGCAGGCACACTGATATTTCACACTCGAACAAGCCTTGGTTGGCAGAAGCCAGGACTTCCACCTGTCACCAGGAGGATGTCCTGCTTTGAAGATTTGCTGGCCAATCAGATTAGCCAGCAGGTCCCCAGTCATTGCAGGAACAGTGCTGCGATGGCCAGAAGAGGCACTGCATCTAGTTGCCTGGAATGAAGTACCAGGAACCAGAGGAAAGAAAAGTGGACAAGAGGTCCTGCCCACCCTGAGTACTAGTGGAGATGACATAGATGGGGAAAGGCATCAGCAACGCAGGGATTTGAATGCAAGGATGAAAAGCGTGATCAAGTCAAGTTGGGAATGATCCTGGAGGGAATCCTCTTTATGAACTTTTACATCCCCTGCACACCCCACTCCCCCAAACCTCAGAACCTGCAGGGAAGAGGGGGACTGTAAAATCCTGGCCATGGAAAATAAGTTTCTTTTTACCTTTGTGGATATTTGAAATTCAAATATCCTCACATTTCTGGATATGTCTATTAGCAATCCACTTGGAATCTTAGCAAACATTTCAGTTGTGAAATGTCAGGTGACTTTTTTTAAGCTTCTTGTATCATGTTACAACCACAGGTTTTTGACACAGAATTCTATGGAAACCTATGTTAACAACAGAGCAATGAGCAGAACCACAGCCATGGTCAGGATTGTAGATGAAGTGGAGTTACTCCACCTACAGCTACAAAATGATGAAGCAGATTCAAGCAGACGCTGGCGCCTCCATGTACACCACTAACTGCTTTTGAATGATATCTGACCACATCATGGTGAGAAATTTCACCATGAAAATTTTACAACAAGTGCTGCACCACCTTTTCTGGGGGAAATCCAGTGTGCAGTTAGCCTGCGACTGCCTGAAAAACAGGTTGGAAGGGGCAGAGGACCAAGTCCACCAGCTCCAAGTAAAACTCCACAATAAAAATAAACACAACCTGTGCACACGCATTACAAAGCTCCAGCCATCAGCTTCATCAAGTGCGGGAGAAAGAAAGATTAGTAGATTCACTCAAAACAGCAGGAAGAATGTAAATTAAATTAGAGTAACATTGTGGGGAGGCATTTACATTGCAGATGGGGCTCATTACAATCAGAAATCTGTGACATTTCCAATTTTTCTCTTCAACGCCCATGATTGCTTAAAATTCAAAAGCTTGAAGGGGAGGGAAAAGGTCACTGTAATATGTTATGTAGAAACATACACTGAAAAATACGCAGGGAAAAGGAGGTGCTGATATAAGATACATAAAGATCAACTGTGTAGCTGACCTTTCCTTAAAAGCAACACTTGACATTCTTTACCAGCTCCAGATTAGTCTATAAAAGCGCTTGGGGTCATACTGAGTGATACATACTGGAAGGTCCAGGTTCAGGCCTGGGCCAATCGTTGGTCAAAACACAAAGCAGGGGAAATTGAATTATCTCAAGCTTATCTGCTGCTGAAACCTTCCCCCATGTATCTGTAAGCTCCACATCGACTATTCCAAAGTTTTCCGGCTGGTTTCCATTGTCTACTCTCCACTAGCTAGGTTACATCCAAAACACTGCTACCCTTATCCTAACTTGTACCAACGGCCGTGGACCCATCATTCCTGTGCTCGTTGACCCACATTGGCTCCTGGCCCTTCAATGCACAACATTTAAAATTTTCATCCTCTCATTCAAATCCGTCCATTGCTGACATCATTCCCCGTCTACGTAACCTCCTCCAGTACGTACAATATTCCAAGATCTCTCTCATCTGCAAATTCTAGCCACTTGTTCAAGCCAGGTTTTCTTCAGTATAGTAAGGGCAACCCAGGCCTTCAGCTGTTTAGAACAAAGAACAAAGTACAGCACAGGAACAGGCCCTTCAGCCCTCCAAGCCTGTGCTGATCATAATGCTTATTTAAACTAAAGCAAAAGCGTTCTGTGCTTACTTGGTCTGTATCCTTCTATTCCCTTCCTATTCATGTCCCCATCCAGATGCCTCTTAAATGTTGCTAATGTGCTTGCTTCCACCACATCCTCTGGCAGCACATTCCAGGCATCCACCACTCTGTGTGTGTGAAAAACCTCCCCCGCACATTAAGCTTTCCTTCTCTCACATTGAACTGTATCCCTTGGAAACAGCTTCTGACTATCCACCTCATTTATACCTTTCATAATTTTGTAGACCTCTGTCAGATCTCCCCTCAACCTCTGTCTTTACAGTAAAAATAATCCTACTTTATTCAACCTCTCCTCATAACCAACATCCTCAAGACCAGGCAACATCCTGGTGAACCTTCTTTGCTCTCTCTCCAAAGCTTCCATGTCTTTCTGGTAATTGGTGATCAGAACTGCACACAATACTCCAAATGTGGCTTAATCAAGGTTTTATATAGCTGCAACATGATCGCCCAACTCTCGTACTCAATGCCCCAGCTGATGAAGGGCCGCACCGTGGCACAGTGGTTAGCACTGCTGCCTTACAGCACCAGGGAGCTGGAGTCAATTCCTGGCTTGAGTGGAGCTTGCACGTTCTCCCAGTGACTGCTTGGGTTTCCTCTGGGTGCTCCAGTTTTCTCTCACTGTCCAAAGATCTGCAGATAGGTGTATTGGCCATGTTAAGTTGATCTTAGTTTCAAGGTAAGTATGTGGGATTATAGGAATAGGTTGGGATTGTTGTCGGTGCAGGCTCAATGGACCCAACGGCCTCCTTCTATACTGTAGGGATTCTATGATTAATTACTTTGGTACCTGTGTTATAACTTTAGGGAACTGTGGATCTGAACGTCCAGATCTCTCAGAATGTTAATGTTCCTAAGGGTTCTGCCATTTACAGTATAATTCACATGTAAATTTGATTCTCTAAAATGCATCACTTTGCATTATCCAGATTAAAATCCATCTGCCATTTCTGTGCCCAGGTCTCCAATCTATCTATGTCCTGTTGTATCCTCTGGCAATCGCTGGCGCTGTGAGCAACTCCACCAATTTTTGTGTCATTCGCAAACTTACTAATCCGGCTTCACACGTTTTCCTCCAGATCACTTATATATACAACAGACGGAATTCCAGCACTGGAACACCACTAGCTACAGATATCCATTCTGAAAAATACCCTTCCATTGTTACGCTCTGTCTTCTATAACCAAATAAAAAGTCTCACAACACCAGGTTGAAATCCAACAGTTTATTTGGTAGCACAAGCCACTAGCTTTCGGAGCACTCCTTTTCACCAGGTGGGTGGGAGTTCTGTTCACAAACAGGGCTTATAAAGATACAATTTCAATTTACAAAATAATAGTTGGAATGTGAGTCTTTACAAGTAATCAAGTCTTAAACGTACGCACAATGTGAGTTGGGAGAGAGTTAAACACAGCTTAAAGAGATGTGTATTGTCTCCAGCCAGGACAGCTAGTGAGATTTTGCAAGCACAGGCAAGTCGTGGGGATTACAGATAATGTGACATGAACCCAAGATCCTGGTTGAGACCATTCTCATGTGTACAGAACTTGGCTATCAATCTCTGCTCAGCCACTCTGCGCCGTCATGTGTCATGAAGCTTTGGAGAACGCTTACCCAAAGATCAGAGACTGAATGCCCATGACCGCTGAAGTGTTTCCCAACAGGAAGAGAATACTCTTGCTTGGTGATTGTCGAGCGGTGTTCATTCATCTGTTTTCGTAGCGTCAGCACAGTCTCCCCAATGTACTATGTCTTGGGACATCCTTTTCTGCAGCATATCAGGTAGACAACATTGGTCGAATTGCAAGTGCATGTACTGTGTACCTGGTGGATGGTGTTCTCATGTGAGATGATGGCATCTGTGTTGATGATCCGGCACATCTTGCAGAGGTTGCTGTGGCAGGGTTCTCCTGAAGGCTGGATAATTTGCTGCAGACAATGGTCTGTTTGAGATTGTGCGGTTGTTTGAAGGCAGGAAGTGGGGATATGGGGGTGGCCTTGCCAAAATGTTCACCTTCATCAATGATATATTGAAGGCTCTGGAGAAGATGTCATAACTTCTCTGCTCCAGAGAAGCATTGGACGACGAAGGACATTCTGTCTACTGTGTCCTGTATTTGTCTTCTGAAGAGGTCAGTGCGGTGCTGTGGCACGTCAGAACTATCGATTGATGAGTCAAGCTCCATATCCTATTCTTATGAGAGCATCTTTCAGCGCCTGGAGGTGTCTGTTGCAATCCTCCTCACCTGACCAAGTCCTGTGTATACGACGGGCTTGCGTGTAGGGGATGGCTTCTTTAATGTGTTTAGGATGGAAGTGGAGAAGTGGAGCATTGTGAGGTTATCTGTGAGCTTGGGGCACAGTGAGGTGCTGAGATGACTGTCCGTGATGGAGATGTGTGTGTCCATGAATGCAACCGATTCCAGAGAGTGGTCCGTGGTGAGTCTGATGCTGGGATGGAACTTGTTGCCGTCATCATACAGTTGTTTCAGTGATTGTTCACCATGAGTCCAAAGGAAGAAAATGTCATTGATGTATATAGTGTATAACATTGGTTGAAGGTCCTGTGCGGTGAAGAGATCTTGTTTGAACCTGGTGTATGAAGATGTTGGCGTATTAAGGTGCGAATTTGGTCCCATGGTTGTTCTGTGTGTCTGGATGAACAACTGGTTGTTGAAGATGAAGACATTGTGGTCCAGAATGAAGTGGATGAGTTGTAAAATTGCATCTGGAAATTGGCAATTGTCGGCATTGAATTCTGAGGCAGTTGCAGCAATGCCATGGTCGTGGGGAATACTGGCGTAGAGTTCCGAGCCATCCGTTGTGATGAGGAGTGTCCCTGGTTCAACCGTTCCATGTGTGCTGAGTTTTTGTGGGGAGTCCGTAGTGTTGTGACAAAAGCTAGGGGTTCTTTGTACAATGGGTTTCAGAATACAACAGCCCTCAAGGTAGATGGAGAGATTCTTGCACAGTGTCCCATTGCCCAATACAAGCCAGTTCTATATCCACCTAGCCAGCCCACTCTGAATCCCATGTGATTTTAATTTTTGAACCATTCTGTCATATGGGACTTTGGCAAACACCTTAATAAAGTCCATATAAACTACATGCATCACTCATCAATTATCTTTGCCACCTCTTCAAAAAACTGAATAAAGTTGTTGAGACATGACTTTCCCTGTACAAAACCCATATTGCTTGTCACTAACAAGGCCATTTTTTTCCATATGTGCATATATCCTGTCCCTCAGTACCTTCCCTAAAAGCTTCCCTACTACAGATGTCAGGCTCACCGGCCTATAAGTTTCTGGATTATCCGTGCTTCCTTTTTTAAACAAGGGAACAACATTGGCTGTGCTCCAGTCCCCTGGAACATCTCCTGTGGTGAAACAGGATGTGAAGAAATCTGTTAAGGCCCCAGCTATTTCTCCCCTTGCCTCCCGCATTCGATCCCAATCAACCCCGGGGACTTGTCTACTTTAATGCAATTTAGAATATTCAACACTTCCTCCTTAGATAAATTGACATTCTCTCGAGTGCTCACACACCTATCCCTGACCTCAACATCTGTGACGTCCTTCTCCTTGGTGAATACCGATACAAAAATACTCATTAAGGATTTCATCCACTTCCTATGGTTCCACACATAACTTCCCTCCATTGCCCTTGAGTGGTACTACTCTTTCTCTAGCTATCTTTTGACCCTAATATATGCATAATTAAAAATTAGTGTGATACTATTCCTGAAAATTATGCTTGAGATAAACTCAGAGGGCAAACCAGCAGTGCTTGGACTGATGGAAAGCGGAAGTTTGCCAGCTTGGGAGAAAAGTCAAATCATTCCTGTTTTAATTTACAAACAGGACAATTGTTCTATGCAAAGTTGTTTTTGTGTTAAAAGGTTAGCCTGTATTTCTTATTAAAATTTGCACTTACACCTATGGGTAGTCTATAAAAAGCAACAGGATTTAGTTTTCAAAATCAGATTCTACCAAAATACATTGAGAAATACATTGCCCAGTATTGTAACTAGTAATGTAAGCTACATCGCTGATACAGTGATGACGGTAACTTTTCACTATCAGTTGTCATCCCTATGCAAGCTCCCTTCTCCAGAGAAGGGAAGATACTGCTCTAGGCCAAGTTACCATGTTTAAGTAAGATCTAGAGAAATGAGATAAGGTACTTAGTAGATGGGCTGAATTGAAAGCTCAGCAGGAGACCCAAGTCGGATGACACGTGATAAATTTCCCTTCTCTCCACCACCCCATGTCTGAGCCATCAGCTCCAAAACCACTCTCCCTAACATGCTTGCATATTTGGACAAAAGCTGTTGACCTATTCTGTGCTATCCCCTCACTTTTACACACAGGCCCTCTGGCAAGATGTTGCAGGGCTGCGCGTAAGTGCCAGGGGTGGGGATGAGTCACTTCATCGATCCATAAGACAGATCAGTCTTGTCTAGTTATACCTTCCAATTGCAGATCAGTTGTGCTGTGTGCCAGCTGCTGTTGACATTTCGCCAATGAGGAAGGCTCCGAAATCGGCTTTATGAAATCCAGCCACAAAACCTTCAGCATGCCAAATTTACAGAAAGACTGAGAATTCGGGTCTTGAGTCAGAGTTTTGTTCAGCACACAAGGAATAGGCTTCACTTCCCAACTTGGTGACTTGCACCATGAGAGGTCAACAAGCTTTTAATAGGGAATATGAACCAAAGCACTGATTTATACATTTCTAATTGATGTAGGGTTGCATCTTGGCAAGTTTCTGTGTTCTTGTCCAGCTCTTGACAGGGAGGTAGAATAATGAGTTGCTTTACATTGAGAGAGAAAGAGAGATAGAGGGAGAGAGAAAAACACTAACATATATCAAAGGCAAGTTCAAATGGTCAAAAATGTTAAAGTGAGCATTAAAATTTGCATTGAAAAGTAGATTGTTATTTACAGTGCAAAACTCCACAAGAGTAAAAAAGAAGAGAGATTGGTAAAATGAACATGACAGAAAGGGAGAGAGAGAGAGAAAACAGTAAATAAAAAGAATAAAGAACAGATAAATCAATGCGTAGTGATTAAATAACTCCAAGCTTACGGTTTTAAATTATTATTCTTGAAGATCTTGAAGAAGAAACTCTGGTGCAATGAATCTCAATTACAGCACAGTGCAGCTAGAGGGAGAAGATTTCTTGTGCTGGGCGTGGGTGGGGACTAGGATGCTGGCTGGTGCCAAGTAACCTACTGTCTAAATGGTGAGCGATTGCAAAATTCAAAGTACAGAGGGACCTGGGTCTGCCATGCATGTCACAGAAGGATAATATACAGGTACAGTGAATAAATAGGAAAGCAAATAGAATGTTGTCGCTTATTGTGAGGGGAATTGATTACAGAAGTAAGGAGGTGATCATGTTATAAAAAATAGATAGGATGTATAATTCTGATGTGGACAATTATGTGGCTGAAAATCCACCTTTGTATCCTGTTTCCCTGGTGAGCTTATGGTCCTCCATTGCCTTCTCCCATTTTTTTATGGGTGCTGTATTGTCCAATGAATTCTAGAACTGATCCACAGTTTGAACCCATTGCCTTTTTCGAAGATTACAATAGTTGTAGCCCAGAACTAATTAAGCTTGAGGTGTTCTTCAAATTCAGGACTAAGTTGCTTGACGTGTTTTGGAGTTAGCTTGTTTGTGAGTGGCATGTTTACCTCCATTCCAGTTCCAGGATGGCATAGATTGGAACCTGAATATTGAAGCATATCTGACATATAGGAAGGACAGGAAGTTAAAGAACAGTTGGAGCGGTGGCTTTGTTAATTAATGCATGAGCCAAGGATAACCCAGGTCAGGAAACTGGGAAGTAGAAGCCAGTTTAGAAGCCAGTTTAATTTAGAGAAATTCAATATGATCGGAAATAGTCAGCATGGCTTTGTTAAGAGCAGATCGTGCCTTACGAGCCTAGTTGAATTCTTCGAAAATGTGACTGAACACACTGACAAAGGAAGAGCAGTGGACGTGGTTTACATGGATTTCAGCAAGGCATTTGATAAGATCTCCCGTGCAAGACTTCTTGAGAAGGTGAGGGGGGATGGGATCCAATGGGCTTTGGCCTTGTGGATCCAGAACTGGCTTGCCTGTAGAAGGCAGAGAGTAGTTGTGGATGGGTCTTCTTCTGCATGGAGGTCAGTCACCAGTGGAATGCCCCAGGGACCCTTGCTGTTTGTCATTTTCACAAATGACCTGGATGAGGAAGTGGAGGGATGGGTTAGTAAGTTCGCCAATGATACGAAGGTTGGTGGTGTTGTGGATAGTCTGGAGGGATGCCAAAAGTTGCAGTGGGACATAGACAGGATGCAAGACTGGGCGGAGAAGTGGCAGATGGACTTCAATGCAGATAAATGTGTGGCGGTCCATTTTGGCAGGACCAATGGGATGAAGGAGTATAATATCAAGGGTAGGAGTCTTGGCAGTGTTGAGGAGCAGAAGGACCTTGGGGTCTGGGTCTATAGGTCTCTTAAATCTGCCCCGCAAGTCGAGGATGTGGTCAAGAAGGCATATGGTGTACTGGCCTTCATTAATAGAGAAATTGAGTTTAGGAGTCGGGAGGTAATGCTGCAACTTTATAAGACCCTTGTCAGACCCCACTTGGAGTATTGTGCGCAGTTCTGGTCGCCTCACTATAGGAAGGATGCAGAAGGTATTGACAGGGTGCAGAGGAGATTTACAAGGATGTTGCCTGGATTGGGGGGCATGCCTTATGAAGATAGATTGAGAGAGCTAGGTCTCTTTTCCCTGGAGAGACGAAGGTTCAGAGGCGACCTGATAGAGGTTTATAAATGTTGAGATGAATAGATAGGGTGGATTCTCAGAGGCTATTTCCCAGGGCTGAAATGGTCGCTACAAGAGGACACAGGTTTAAGGTGCTGGGAGGTAAGTACAGAGGAGATGTTAGAGGTAAGTTTTTCACTCAGAGGCTGGTGAGTGAATGGAATCGGTTGCCGTCAGTGGTGGTAGAGGCGAACTCGCTGGGGTCTTTTAAGAGACTTCTGGATGAGTACATGGGATTTAATGGGATTGGGAGTTACAGATAGTTCTATGGCCTGGGAAGTATAGATGTGATTGGCGCAACTTGTGGGCCGAAGGGCCTGTTTGTGCTGTAGTGTTCTATGTTCTATGTAAGCCATTTAGGTTGTGATGCAAAATTATTAAGGCAAAAGAATCACTTATGGGAGAGATATAGAGGCCCCCAAATTGTAATTATATGGTAGAATAGAGTATAAAAGAGATAACAGAGGTTGTCAGAAAGGAACTGCAACAGTCATGGGGGTTTTAATCTACATTTCGACTTGGAGAATTAGATGGGCAAAGGTGGCATAGATGAGCAGTTCATAGAATGTTTTTAGGATTTTTTTTAAAATAATATATATAGGCTCTGGTTGGCTCCAGAAATAGATCTGATATATTGTGCAATAAGATAGGATTAGTTGATAACCTCATAATGAAGGCACCCCGAGGTAACAGCAATTATAATGATTGAATTTTGCATTCAGTTTGAGGGAGTAAAGAGTGCGTCCAATACAATATTTTAAACGTAAATAAGGGCAATTGCGAGAGCATGAAAGCAGAGTTAGCTGAAGTGAACTGGAAAATGTGCTTAAGGGATAGATCAACAGCGGTTCGGTGGCAGACATTTAAAAGGATATTTCCAAATACACAGAATAGACTCATTCAAATGAGAAAGAAAAATTCTGAGGGAAGGGCCCATCAACAGTGGCTAACTGAAAAGTTAAAGACAGAATAAAACTCAAGGGAAAAACTATATTTGCACAAAGACAAGTGACAGGTCAGAAGATTGGAAAAGTCATGAGAAACATCAAAGACTGATGGATCGATAAGAAGAGACAAAGTAGATAAGAGTACATAAGCAAGTTCACCAGTAATATAATGGAAAGTAAGGGTTTCAGTACATCTTTAAATTTAAAAAATAGAGTTAACAAAGTGAGCATTGGACCTATAGAAATTGTCTATAGAATTAGTAATGGAAAGAAGAGCAATGGCAGATAAATTAAATAAGTATTTTATAAATCTTCACTATAAAGGACATAAATAACATCCCAGAAATTGTTGTATATCAGGAAATGGAAGGGAGGGAGAAACTCCAGAAGATTACAATCACCAGGGAGATATTATTGAGGAAATTCTTGGGTGCGCACGGTGACAAATCCCATGGTCTGGATGGACTTCACCCTAAGGTCTTGAAAGAAATGGCTAATGCGGTAGTTAATGCATTTTTTAAAATTTTCCAAAGTTCCCTAGATTTAGGTAAAGTTCCATTGGATCAGAAGCTAGCAAATGTGACTGTTTTATTGAAGAAGGGAGGGAGACGAAGCAGGAAACTACAGGCAAGTTAGTCTAACATCTGCCATAGAGAAAATTTTACAAGCCACTAATAAAGATGTTATAGCAGGGTTTTTCAAAAAAAATCCAAGCAATTGGACAGAGTCAACATGGTTTAGTGAAAGGAAAATCACATTTAATCATTTTATTGGAGTTCTTTGAAGTACTTACATGTACTGTGGATAAAGTGGAACCAGGGATGTAGTGTACGTAAATTTCCAGATGGCATTCGATAATGTGCCACAGCAAAGTTTATTGTTTAAAATAAAAGCTCAAACTGTAGGGAGTAATATATTTGCATGGATTGAAAATTGGTTATCTAACAGGATACAAAAAACAAAGAACAGTACACCACAGGAACAGGCTCTTCAGCCCATCAAGTCTGTGCTGACAGATGACATCATAGTATGCTAGCCTTTATAGGAAGGGGTATAGAGTACAAGAGCTGGCCTTTAATGTTGCAGTTTTAAAATGTTGGTTAGACCTCATTTGGAATACTGCGTCCAGTTCTGGTCACCTTACTACCGGAAGGACGTGGAGACTCTGGAGAGAGTGCAGAGGAAGTTTACCAGGATGCTGCCTGGTATGGAAGGTCTGAGTTATGAGGAGAGGTTAGGCAAATTGGGACTGTTTTCCTTAGAAAGACTTAGACTTAGAGGAGATCTAATAGAGGTGTACAAGATTATGAGGGGCATAGATAGAGTAAACAGGGTTAAGCCTTTTCCTAGGATGGACACAAATAGCATGAGGGGTCACGGGCTTAGGGTGAGGGGGGTAAGGTATAATTTGGATGCTAGAGGGAGTTTTTCCACACAGAGGGTGGTGGGGGTATGGAATGTGCTGCCAAGTAAAGTGGTGGAGACAGGCACTCTGGAGTTATTTAAGAAATACTTAGATGGGCACATGATCAGAATGGGAATGGAGGAGAAAACTGATTTAAAATAGAGATCATGAGCCTTGGGAGTCCCTGGGAAGTGTGTAAGTAGATGATGATATTGATGTACTTGTTTTTATCCTATAGGTGCTAAGGTCTGAACAAAGAACAAAGAACAACACAGCACGGGAAACAGGCCATTCAGCCCAACGAGCCCGCGCTGCCATCCTAACGTCTTAATGACATATAGAAACCAATATAGGGACAATTTGTTACCCAATCAGCCAAAGAGCACATTTTTGGGATGTGGGAGGAAACCGGAGCACCCGGAGAAAACCCACGCAAGCACGGGGAGAACGCGCAAACTCCCGCAGACACAGGCCCAAATCCATGTGTCTGCACAGCAACAGCGATAGTCTCTGAGCTGTCATGTTGCCTATCTGATGGTCCAGTTTAAGCATACACTAATGACATGAAGCACTAGGCCACTCCTGAAGTAACATCCAGGAGCAGCCCTCGCACGACCTGCCGAATGCATGCACCTTGTTGGTCAATAAGGTGGACCGAACTGCCTGTGGAAACAATTAAAGTATTTAAACAGTCCTCCTATATCCCTCTATCTGCAGACCGCTCATGTGGCTGTCCAAGAGACCCTTAAACAACCCTAGCCTGCCTGCTCCCACCACCTTACTCGGTAGTGCATTTCACACCCCCACTACCCTTTGTGTGAAAAAATGCCCTCTAATATTAGTCTTATACATAGCCCCCCTCACCCTAAGGCCGTGACCCCTCATTCTATCCGAATCTAATGGTGGAAAAAACTTACCACCATTTACTCTATCTATACCCCTCATAATCTTATATACCTCTAATAGATCCCCTCTCAGCCGACGTCTTTCATGGAAAACAACCCCAGTGCGTTCAATCTTTCCTCGTAAGACAGCCCTTCCATACCAGGCAGCATCCTGGTAAATCTCCTCTGCACTCTCTCTCCAGGGACTCCACATCCTTCCGGTAGTATGGCGACCAGAACTGGACGCAGTACTCCAAGTGAGGCCTAACCAACGTTCTATACACTTGTAACATCAAACTCCTACTCTTGTATTCTATACCCCTTCCTATGAAGGCTAACATACCATACGCTTTCTTTATCACTTTCTCCACCTGTACTGACACCTTCAGAGACTTGTGAACCTGCACCCCCAGGTCTCTCTGCGTCCCTATACTCCGGATAGTTTTACCTTTTATCCTATAACTCCCCTCTACATTATTCCGGCCAAAATGCATCACCTCGCATTTATCCAGATTAAATTCCATTTGCCATCTATCTGCCCAATCTACCAGCCTATCAATGTCCTGTGGTATTGCCTGGCACTGCTCCTCAGTCCCCACCAATCCAAGCATCTTAGTGTCATCAGCAAATTTGCTGATCACACCACCTACCCCCTCTTCCAAGTCATTTATATAAATCACAAATAGAAGAGGTCCTATTACTGAGCCCTGTGGCACACCACTAGTGACTGACCTCCAGTTGGAAAAAGAGCCTTCCACTACTACCTGCTGTCTCCTCCTCCCAAGCCAATTCTCAACCCATCTACATACCTGGCTCTGTATCCCATGCGCCTTCACCTTTTTTATCAGCCTACCATGGGGAACCTTGTCAAACGCCTTACTGAAATCCATGTAGACGGCATCAACGGCTTGTCCTTCATCAACCATTTTTGTCACCTCTTCAAAAAATTCCACTAGATTCGTAAGGCACGACCTCCCCTTAACGAAGCCATGCTGCGTATCCCTGATCAGATCGCAGCACTCCAGATGCTCATACATTCTGTCCCTGAGGATCCTCTCCATTAGCTTACCTATAACTGAAGTCAAGCTCACCGGCCTATAGTTCCCTGGATTATCCCTCTGACCCTTTTTAAGCAACGGTACTACATTTGCAATCCTCCAGCCCTCTCGGACCTCATCTGTGTCCAAAGAAGAGACAAAGATTTGTGTCAGAGGCCCAGCAATGTCATCTCTCACCTCCCTTAGCAGCCTGGGATAAATACTTTCAGGCCCTGGGGCTTTATAAGTCTTTATGCTACCTAAAAGCCCCAACACTTCGTCCCTCGTAATGATTATTTCCTTTAACAGGTCCTCAAAATCCTCAAAGCCAGCATCAGACATCAGGCCCCTCTCCCGCGTGAATACTGATGCAAAGTATTCATTCAGGATCTCCCCCATCCCCTCAGGCTCTAAGCATAGTTCCCCTCCTCTGTCCCTGAGAGGTCCAATCTTCCCTCTAACCATCCTTTTGCTCCTTACATAGGAGTAAAATGCATTAGGATTTTCCGATCCAAATGAGTTAGTAGACAGGGTGATCAAAAGAGTTAAAAACGTACAAAGAATGCCTTAAAAGAGAAGGAAGAAGACGGGAGTTCCAGCTAATGACATACTGCCAACAGAGGGACGTGGTGAGTTGAA